>WELB01000070.1:317389-357095 GCA_009602725.1 Spirogloea muscicola | reverse complement strand
GGGGAGGGGGGCGGGGGGGGGCGGGGAGTGAGAACGGCGCCTTGCGCGGGAGGGGGTGCGGCGGGTTGCTGGCCCTCATGAAGGCTCGCCACGGCCGCGGGGGGCCGCTTCGAAATTTCGGTGCATGGGCGCGCAGCCCGCCCGGCGCCGTCGGGCCCCGGCCCCGGCCCCGGCTGCTTGGCGCTGTGGCCCCACTATGTGCACCAGGCACTACTAGTCTTTGCTCGACCAGCGCGTTTGGCTGAACTGGCATTCCATGTGCACCGAGCCCATCGTCACTTTGCGCCTTGCGGCCTTCTCAGACCTTGCACATCCCTTTCCATTCTTTGGGCTGGCCCCTCTTAGCTATTGCCCTCAATTGCGAGATCTTTCCTCCGTCCGCCACCCACCACCGTCACCGCCAACTAATGTGCTTGCCTCTGTTCGTGGCATCTCAGGCCCTCCATCCCTGCATACACACTCCATAGCCACCACGCCGCCGCCCAGGCGACGGGCGCAAGCTCCTCCACCGCCTTTGTCGCAAGCTCTGGCTCTCCATCAGCGTGCAGGGGCTCTCTTTTTGGGCTGGCTTTTCCAGCCCCTATTGTCAATGGGCGAGCACTTTCTTCTTCTTCTAAGCGCGGTTTCTTCTCAATTTCTTTCAAGTCAGGCCACCAGCTTCCGTGGGCGGCGCTCCGGCTCCCCAAGTCAGCTTGTCGGATGTGCATGTGCTCACCCGTGGGCACTCATGTCACCCCGTTACCTTAGGCACCTTAGCATAGGGCTCCGATTTTTGTAGCCTTGTTCATCCTGCACTAGTTTCTGCCTGAACAATGCATTGGCTTGAATCGGCCTCCCTATTATTTCATGCGCAGAGCGCATGAAATTATCTCTCTGCGCGCTTTACCCCCTTTGTCGCCGTCGGTCGGGCGCCGGCACTCTACCCGGTGGCGCTCGCTCGGTGAAAAGAAGAAGAAGTAAGATATGAGCTCATCCACGAGAGAGACCCTAAATCCACAGGGGAAGAGGGCTGTGAAAGCTAGCTCAGATAGTAATGAAGAAAGGAAGAAGCAGGCATGACGAAAGGGAAGAAGCAGCAAAATGAGAAGGTGTTCGGTGGGCATGCAATGAAAGGAAGGCCAAGCGGGAAAAGTCTTTCTCCCTTCCCAAGGGGCGAGGGCAGTGAAAAGCCAGCCCACATTTTATGAATCAGAAGAAGTGAGCTTGTCCAAAGGGGACGAGGGCTGTGAAAAGCCAGCCCGAAAAGAAGTGACAAGGTCCGAAGGGGCCAGAGAGCGATGAAACACATACCACGGTCACTAAGTGATCATCCAATGTACAAATCGATGACCGCACCGCCGTAGCCCGACGCCGTCGGACCCCACCCGCTGGGGGAAGAAAGTGCTCGCCCATTGAGAATAGGGGCTGGAAAAGCCAGCCCAAAAAAGAATAGGCAGAGTACGAGAAGGGGGACAGGGGAAGCGCTAAGAAAAGAGAAAGTGCTCGCCCATTGAGAATAGGGGCTGGAACAACCAGCCCGAAAAAGAAAGAAAAACAAGCACATAGAGAAACAAAGCAGCTAGGAATCACTCAGTAACCTCTGCTAAGAAGCCGCTGGGGAAGCTCTCTACACCAGAGGGGGCCCCGCCTATCACACTTGAGCGAGGTCACTCTGTCTCGGACCGCGCCGACTGCAATCGGATCAGTGGGCAATGATTGCGCGGGCACTTGGCTACAGCCACCCAGGCCGCGCGCGCATATCGGGCTGTGCCCGCCTCCGCTGCGGCCGCCCCTAGACGTTAGCTGCCACGTGGCCACCACCATTCCCCATGTTAAACCCGACTCTCGCAACAAATGTACATTCCTTTGGGTTTCCGTATTATGTAGCCCTGTTTAGTTGGCCCTGGACTCTACCCAAACAATGTGTCGGCTTGAATTGGCCTCCATTTCATTTCATGCGCCCCGCGCGCCTTCTCTCGTTTGGGCTGGCCGTTCACAGCCACTGCCTTACATTGACTCCCGTTCACTTTGCAGCGCTCGCAAGCACTGGCTATTCATCAGCGTGCAGGGGCGCGCTCGAAGTCAGGCCACCGGCTTCCGTGGGGGCGCTCCGGCTCCCCAACTTAGCCCCAACTTAGCAATTTAGCTTGTCGCATTCGTATGTGCTCACCCGTGGGCATTATTACCACCCTGTTACCTTAGACACCTTAGCATAGGGATCCGTTTCATGTAGCCTTGTTTATTTTGCACTAAATCCTGCCTGAATAACGTTATGCTTAGAATTTGCCTCCGTTTCATTATTTGAATCCACGCACCTTCTCTCTCTTATATCGGAAGAGCTGTTGCTTGTGTACTTCCCTGCCTTCCCCGACCTCGCCCCTAGTTGGGCTAAGCAAGAAGCAGCTGCTCTTCCAGAGAAATAGCTCTTCCAAAGAAGCGAGCTCTTCCGAAGTGAGCGGGGGCTGTGAGTGGCCAGCCCAGAAAGATTGAACAAGGTCCACAGGGCCAAACGGCGCCAAAACCGCCCAGCTATGCAAGAGACTACAGCTAATGGAAGCTTAGTAAGACCGAGTCAGCAGCCGGAAGTCGGAGTAAGTTGCAGCTGGAAAACGGGCATCCCGACGAGACTCAGAAGCAGCAGCCTTAGCGCGGCCTGCCCGCGAGTGCACCGCATGAGCCTGGGACCGTTGGAAAGACTCTTCTGAAGGGGTATAGGGCTGTGAAAAGCCAGCCCACAAATGACTGAAAAAGTCTACAAAAAGCCAGAAACCGTAGAGACCACTGTGGTTGAATGCTCAGGATATAGTCAGCAGCGCCAGTCAGAAAAGTCAGCAAGGCCATCGGCTTTCACTGCTGGTCTCCAACTGCCTTCGGCTTTCGTGGCGGCGCTCCAGCTCCCCAAGTTAGCTTGTCGGATTTGTTTGTGCTCACCCGTGGGTACTAATGTCACCTTAGGCACCTTGGTGTCGGTTTCCGTATTATGTAGCCCTGTTTAGTTTGCCCTAGACTATGCCTGAACATGTATCGGCTTGAATTGGCCCCTACTTCATTTCATGTGCCCCGCGCGCCTTCTCTCAACTGTAGCCCTATTGTAGCTCCCCAGTGTAGCAATCCGATGGCCTTCTGCATGATCAGTGTGTTGACGCTTAATCTCCCTTCACGGTATGTGCACTGCGCACCTTTTCTCCCTAGCCATGATTTGATCCTCATGTTGTGCTCCTCGGCAGGCCGTTAACCTCCACGGACAAGGGGCATACAATGCTCAGCATTTTGCTGATTCTGGACTCCTTCGAGCAATGGTGTCTCCCAACGACTGTAGCCTCTGCAAGGTCGCTCTCCATTACTGTTGCCCTTGCCAGCTCCACGCCATCACGTCTGAACTTTTAGTTTCGCCCTTTTGCGGACCAACTTTCCCGCACGCTTGCCTGGTGAGGAGGCTAGCATATGTGAAGTCTCCTTTCTCACTGGATCAACGTTGCATTAAACTGCATTATTACAGAGCCTGTGGCTCTTTGTACGAGCTCATTGGAAGGGCATCCATAAAGTCTCGTCAATGGACATTGCATTATACTAATCAGGTAGTAACTGTCGCAGCTCTGCTTCCGTTCAAAGATGTGATTGAGGTTTAATTACAAAAAATAAGGATACACTTGGGATACAGTTGGGATACAGTTAGGTTTCTTGCTTCACTAACTCTGCACACATCAGCATGTATTGCGATGCTTATCAAGAAAGGGGTAAAAATGGAGGCCTTGGCTCTACAGGCCATTGTCGTCCAACACCACGAAACACTTCAAGCTCAGCCGGAGCCTTGGTAGGGCCGAGAGGCGAATCGCCAATATTCTACTCTGGGCTGGCGGCTCAAAGCACGTGGACGGGCACGACAAATGGGCGATGTGAGAGAAAAGTCCCGCGAAGAAATACAAACGTAAGCGGCAATCTTGAGAGTCTCACTTCAAGGACCTTAATGCCTTGCACCAGAAAGCTGGGCGAGCTCTAGTTGCTGGCAGAAGGGCTTCGTATCTGCCGTTTAGTATTCAGGCTTGGGTGTTGCTCCATTCTCGCGCCCTTTGCACCTTGTCCATTCTTTTGTGGGCTGGCTCTTCACAGCCTCGCCCGCTTCAAAAGTATGCTTACTCTGAGATTTCTGGGGGGTGCTGGGCTGAGGACAGGGCTCGAGTCTCGCCACAGAGCAACACTTCGAGCAGAGAGCCGGAAATGTCGTGTCTTTGAAACAAACGAAGGCCAAATGGCCAAGTACAAAGGCAAGGACATCTGAAGACCTACATAACCTACAGCAGATTGACCCGCTCAGTAACCACGAGTCAGCGCGTAGAGATTGCTAACTGATGCCCAAATAACGGTTGGCAAATGCCAAGTGCTTATGCCTGTAAGGCGGCGGGCGGAGGCCCGGGGCCTTAGGACGCGGAGCTGGACTGCGAGCGAGGATCAAGAGACTGGAAGCACGATGCACAAGGCGTCTTGGATTACTGGAGGGGCAAGAGTACAGAGTGCTCGAGAGGTGAGCAGGCAGGACACAGATTGCTGGAGATGGGGGCCCAAGAGGGGCCCCCCTCCTTATATAGCCTAGCCTCACTAGGGCCTCTGTAAAGATCTAGAAGTTGCAGGAGGACGTTCCCATGCCCGGGGTCCCTCGGGAACCCTCTAGAGGAGCCCAGATTAGGGTTAGGGCTGACTAGGCTGGATTTAGGCTTAGGGCGCGGGGCGCCGGCTCGAGCTCGGGCTAGGGCGCGATTCATGACAGGACCCCCCCCTTAGGATGGCCGCTCCGAGGCCGTCGGCTTGGGTTTGGTGGGGTGTGCTGCGTGGAACTCGCGAACTGCCGCCGGGGCGTGCCCCAAGTGCGAAGCAGGCTCCCAGGTGTCGTCGTTGGCGCCGTAGCCCCGCCACCGGACGAGGTACTGCAGGCGCCCGCGGTGGAAGCGGGAGTTCAGGACGGCCGCGACCTCGTACTCGTCGTCGCCATCCACGCGGACCGGAGGCGGGGGAGCTTGGTGGCGGCCGGGGAAGGTGTTGCTGGCGTACGGCTCCAGGAGGCACACATGGAAGACGTTGTGGAGCCGCGCACGAGGTCCTAGGTCAAGCCGGTAAGCCCGCAGGCCAACCTTCTCCAGGATAGGGTAGGGGCCGAGCCGCTTGAAGTCTAGCTTGGAGTTAGGGCGGGAGCTCGTGATGTGGCGCCGGAGGAGCCACACCTTGTCGCCGGGGGCGTACTCGGGTGCCGGGAGATGGCGCTGGTCGTAGTAGCGCGACTGGAGTTGTTGCGCTTGCTGCAGAGCGGTCTTGAGGTGGGTCTGCGTCTCTGCCAATGCATGGAGGTAGTCGGCGGCGTGAGGTACTAGATCCGCCCGGGTGGGAGCAATGGTGGTCGCTGGGTGGTAGCCGTAGTTAGCGTAGAAGGGGGTCCGCTTGATGGATACGTGGAACGAGTTGTTGTAGGAGAACTCTGCAAGGGGAAGGAGTTGTGCCCAGTCGTCTTGCTGGTAGGAGCAGTAGGCTCGTAGGTATTGTTCCAGCACTTGATTGACTCGCTCGGTTTGACCGTCCGACTGTGGGTGGTGCGCAGTAGAGAGTGAACTGTGGATGCCGCACGCCTTGAGTAGGTGTCGCCAGAACTGGGAGGTGAAGAGGCGGTCGCGATCGCTCACGATGTCCGAAGGGAAGCCATGGAGCTTGAAGACATGGTGTAGGAAGAGCTGGGCGATGTGAGGAGCCGGATCCTTCTTGCAGCATGGGATGAAGTGCGCCATCTTGGTGAGTCGGTCCACCACCACCAGGATGGTGTCATAGCCGGAAGACAAGGGGAGATCCGTGATGAAGTCGCAGGAGATGGAAGCCCAAGGGCGTCGTGGAATGGGTAAGGGCTGGAGGAGTCCGTAAGGGGCATGCCGAGGGGTCTTGATCCTGTTGCAAGTGTCGCAGGTTTTCACGTACTCGTTGATGAAGTCTCTCATGCCTGGCCAGAAGTAGTGTCGACAGAGTTGCTCGTGGGTCTTCGATTGTCCATAGTGTCCCGCTTGTGGGGAGTCGTGGTGTTGTCGCAGCAGCTGCAGCTTGAGGGGGAGCGAGTTGGGGATGAAGAGCCGGTTGTTGTAGAGTAGGAGGCCGTTGTGGAGGGAGTAGGAAGCGAGGTCGTCCGGAGAAGGAGAGGCGGGGTGGAGCAGACGGTTGATGTAGAGCTGACATTGTGGATCTTGTTGCTGGGCTGTTTTGATTTGCTGATGCAATTGTGGATTGGAGAATGTGAAGGTGGCGCAGAGACGAAGAGGAACTGGACATGGTTGGACCGATGAGGATGCCGATTCATAGTCGGGGCGGCGAGAGAGGGCGTCCGCCTTCCCGTGGGAGCTGCCTCGGCGATATTCGATGATGAAGTCGAAACCTGCCAGGTACTCCGCCCATCGAGCTTGTCGGCGCGAGAGTTGTTTGAGATTGTTGAAGTACACAAGGTTTTTGTGGTCGCTGAACACCCGGATGGTCGCGGAGGCGCCTTCTAGATACGCGCGCCAGTGCTTGAAAGCTTGGACAATGGCAAGAAGCTCTTTATCATGGATGGGATAGTTGATTTCCGCAGGATTGAGTTTCCGACTGTAGTAGGCCACTGGATGCAGAACCTTTTTGTCGTCCCGTTGCGACAGGATGCAGCCGATTGCGTAGTCTGACGCGTCGGTTTCCACGATGCTCTCTCGTGCAGGGTCGAAATGGGAGAGGACAGGCGCTGAAGCGAAAGTCTTCTTGAGGAAATCAAATGCGGTTTGAGCGGCTGGAGTCCACTGGAACTTGGTACCACGTTGCGTGAGCACGGTGAGCGGAATGGTGACTTGGGCGTAGTTCTTGACGAAGCGTCGGTAGAAGTTGGCGAAACCGAGGAATTGTTGCACGTGTCGAAGGGTCTGCGGGGTTGGCCATGCCAGGACTGCTTCCACCTTACTTGGGGCCATGTGAACGCCTTGGGAGGTGATGGTGTAGCCCAAAAACTCGATTTCCTCCACGTGGAACTCGCACTTCTCCGCCTTAGCGTACAATCCCGCGTTTCGAAGCTTGCCGAGTATTTGACGCACATGATGGGTATGCTCGTCCATTGTTTTAGAGAAGATGAGGATGTCGTCCAGGTACACCACGCAGAAGTCGTCAAGGTAGTCTCGTAGGGTCTCATTCATGAACCGCTGGAACGTCGCAGGTGCATTTGTGAGACCAAAGGGCATCACAAGGTACTCGTAGTGGCCATAGCGGGTCCTGAAGGCCGTCTTCCATTCCTCACCCGAAGCGATCCGGACCAACTGGTAAGCGTTCCTCAAGTCCACTTCTGTGAAGATCTTTGCATCTCGTACCCGGTCCAACAGCTCCGAGATCAGAGGGAGAGGATGCCGGTCTTTGATGGTGATGGCATTGAGTGCGCGGTAGTCCACGCAAGGCCGTAAGGTGCCGTCCTTCTTTTTCACAAACAGGATTGGAGCCCCAGCCGGAGAATGGGATGGACGGATCCAACCCTTGGCGAGACTCTCCTCGAGGTACGCCTTCAGAGTCTTGAGTTCCACCTCCGAGAGGGAGTAGATGGGCCCCCAAGGTGGTTGTCGGTCGGGGACCAATGGAATGGAGTGGTCGTAGGCACGGTGAGGGGGAAGGCTGTCAGCCTTTCGCTTGGAGAAGACGTCGAGGAAGTCATGGTACTCCTTGGGGATGGGCGCTGACGAGTCCACTTTGACGCCGTGTGGTGCAGGAATCTTTTCGCATTGTGTCGTTGACGCGATCATGCCGTGAGGGGGTCGCCGTTGCGGGCGAGCACGTCGAGAGTTGTGTCTTCCTGTCGCGGTTGAGGGCAAGTTCTGTTTGAGGCAAAACTGTTGGCAGTACTCTGAGCAGAAGGACAGGTGGTGCCGCCGCCAGTCGATGCCGACGTTGTGTTGACGTAGCCAGTCGATGCCAAGTACAACAGGTTGATGTCCAAGGGTCGTGACGTTGAGACAAATCTGCTCCGTGTGGGCGTAGTCCGGAATTGTCATGCACAGTGGGATGGTCTCTTGGGTGATGTCGCCAGAAGCAATGGGCCGTCCGTCGATGACTTCCAAGGGCAAGCTGATCCCCTTGGTTAGAAGGGGAACGTGATGCCGGCGTGCAAAGTCGCGGTCGATGAAAGAGTGCGTGGCCCCACTGTCGATGAGAGCGAATGCTTGGATCCTCGTTCCTCCATGTTGGTGCAGGTTGACGTCGATGACGAGCTGTCGCGAGCGAACGTGCGAAGAGGTGCGGGTAGCGCCCAGGTAGGCCCTCCCTGTCAGTCCTGGGCGCCATCGTTTCCCGTTTGGAGCTCTTCCACGGGGGTTGTTGCAGACAGTCGTCCTCGGTTGCTCTTGCGGGGACAGTTGATGGCCACGTGATTTGCTTCTCCGCAGTAGAGGCACAAGCGCATACTGCGACGACGTTCCTTCTCCTCCGCAGTTAGCGGCTGGAAACGAGGCCTGACTCCATCAATGTCCATCGGCGAAGGACGCGTTGCCGGTGGTGTCTCTTGGGTCGCTCGCGGCGGGGGCGGACGCGAACCTGAAGGTGGTTGCCGTTCCAGTCGGCGCTCTTGCAGACGGTTGTCCAGGCGAATCGCAAGCTCCATCAACTCAGCGAGGGAGGTAGGTTTGTCGGCCTTGCACAACTCATCTTTGATCATGTCCTTGAGGCCGTTGTAGAAGTGAAACCGGAGGGCCGAGTCGTTCCAGTCGAGTGAGGTGCAGATTCGCATGAAGTCCGACGCGTAGGTCGCCGCTGACGTGGTCTGACGCAAGGTGCCCAGTTGTCGTTCCGCAGATGACGCCTCATCCGGGTCCCCAAAAACCCTTCGAAGTTCTCCAAGGAAGAGTTGAAGATCCAGCAGTACGGGACTGGGAGGGTGCTGATCCAGCAGCGGCTGCACCCATCGGAACGCGGAGCCTCGAAGGTAGGAAGCCGCGTAGATGCATAAGGCGTATTCGGTGGTGAGCACAGATGGCTGAGCTGCCACCGCCATCCTGACTTGTGTCACGAAGTCACGAAGGGCTGACTTTTTGCCCTCAAACGGCGCCGGGTCGTTGATGCGCAGGTCTCGAGTGAGGAGAGGCGCCGCAGGCGGGACAGGTGGAGCGTCGGGGCTGGGTATTGCAGTGAGCCGCTCAAGCAGGTGCGTGATCGTTGCCAGCTTCGTGGTGGTCTCAGTGCGGAAGCCTTGTAGGTCCACCACGTTTTCGGCAAGGACTTGCAGCTTGCTCAGGTCGTCAGTGGTCAAGGTGACCTCTCGCGGGGCTGCCATGACTTGCAAGGCACGGCGCTCGCTCGCAGGTTGGATCTCCAGCAATATGTAAGGCGGCGGGCGGAGGCCCGGGGCCTTAGGACGCGGAGCTGGACTGCGAGCGAGGATCAAGAGACTGGAAGCACGATGCACAAGGCGTCTTGGATTACTGGAGGGGCAAGAGTACAGAGTGCTCGAGAGGTGAGCAGGCAGGATACAGATTGCTGGAGATGGGGGCCCAAGAAGGGGCCCCCTCCTTATATAGCCTAGCCTCACTAGGGCCTCTGTAAAGATCTAGAAGTTGCAGGAGGACGTTCCCATGCCCGGGGTCCCTCGGGAACCCTCTAGAGGAGCCCAGATTAGGGTTAGGGCTGACTAGGCTGGATTTAGGCTTAGGGCGCGGGGCGCCGGCTCGAGCTCGGGCTAGGGCGCGATTCATGACACTGCCACGGCTATGGCTTGACCAGCTCTCTGGTGCAAAGTATGAGCCTGAGCTCGCTGCAAATAGACTGACATACGCGGACACAGGAAAAACGGCATATTTGCTGCCGGCATGCCAGCTTGGCCGAAGCACATCCTCGAATCGTGCGTATCCTAGAGTGGCGATGATCTTGAGTAGGTATATGAAAGCGAGGATCCAGGCAGTCAAAGGCGTCAATCGCAACCGGTAGGAGGCGATCGCTGCGGGGGTAGTCGTAGTAGTGCTGCAGCATGCGCTGCTCTGCGTAACTAGCAATGTGGATCGATGCTAAACTCTCATACGCCTCCGGCACCAAGGGTTGAAGGGCTGTGAGGGGCCAGCCCAAATAGAATGGACGAAGGAAGAAGTAAGCTCTTCCGAAGCTTTCGGCTGGCCTTTCCCAGCCACCAGTCAATATGGCCGCGCTTTCTTCCGAAGGGTCCTCCTCCGTGATGCCCTGGCGGGTTTGATGCGCGACGCCGGGTACTGTGCGGTCGTGAAAGTGAACAACCTTATGCCTATCACCACGGATGCCCAGAGACGTCATCATCGCCGCACACTTGACAGTGTGGGCGTGCAACCTGGTGGAGGACCACGGGCCTTGGTCAATGTCGTGGTTACCGAGGCGTATAGAGGTCCAGCATCAACACACATCGCTGGTTACGCAGTGGGCAGAGCAGAGCAAAGAAAGCTGCGGCACTACTCTGATTAAACCCAATGTGATCAGCTCCTGCCAGCCACAGTCGCCATCTTTGGCTGCTTGGGTCCTCGTTTCCTTACTTTCCTTCAAAACATAGCCAATCTAGGCTACACACGACATGCAAATGTATTCTCGGCTGAGATGGGCTTGCCGGCTGCATATTTGTCGAAAGCTGGGCGAGCTCTAGTTGGTGGCAGAAGGGCTTCATATCTGCCATCTAGTATTCATCGATTAGCGACCTTTATGTATTGACCCGTGGTTACTGAGCGGGTCGATCTGCTGTAGGGTTATGTAGGTCTTGAGATGTGCTTGCCTTCGTACTTGGCCATTTGGCCTTCGTTTCTTTCAATGCACAAAAGTTTCTTCCGAAGAGGCCGGGCCCTTGAGAGGCCAGCTCAGCCCGAAAAGAAAGGACAAATCTCAAAGGACCCGGAAGGGCTAGAACAAACAGCTATGCAAGTACCACAAAGGACGGTCGTTCAGTAATCAAGAAACGAAGTGCGGCTCCTGATACCAAAGAGCGGCTGTAAGGCCAGCCGAGTGCATACAGATGGTGTTCAGAGAAGATACAAAAGTCCAGAGGCGATGACTGTGTTCGGGAAGGAGAAATAGCTTTTCCAATGGAAGGCACTGGCTGTGAGAGGCCAGCCCCAAGGATTCTACAAGGTCTGAAACGGCCGGCGGAAAGTGCGAAAATCAGGATACTATTCTCCGTGACTTCTGAAAGTGGGCGCTCAATGACCTTCAGTCAGCAAGCGCAGGCCAGAATTATAGGAGGGCGGAAAAGCGTCGTCAGAAAGCGAAAGACTCTTCCAGTAGAGCGCGCAGTCAGAAAGGAAAGTGCTCGCCCATTGAGAATAGGGGCTGGAACAACCAGCCCGAAAAAGAATGAACAGTGTACGAGAAGGGGGCCAGGGGAAGCGCTAAGTAACAGAAACAAAGCTGCTACGAAGTCAGAAACGAGTCGCTCCGCCTATAGCCTGTATGTGAAGACCACGCCGGCCTGCAACAAGGGGCTGCCATTGTCGCGCTCTGCGCCGCGGCACGTCGCGGCCGCTCGCAGGTCGACTGATCGTGATCCCAACCTTGAAGCATGGTCAAATTGCTGCAGCCCGTGGGCTAGCAGGAAATGGCGTGTGTGATGTCCAATGGCAAGCACAGCCAGCAGGGTCAGGTTGGTCAGCAGGGGTTTGGAACATCGACCAACGCACTCGAACTCACAATTTCGACGACTCGTTCCAGCTCACTCTCGGCACCAGCCGACGCCGACGTCGACGCCGACGCCGACGTCGAGGCCTTGGCAGGGCGCCGCGCCGGCAGCAAGCAGCGGCGGCGCCGACAGCAGGGCGGGCCTAGCCGGGCTGAGTGGCCAGTGGGCGCGCCTCGTCGCGACGATGCTGGCCTGCTCGCTGCGGGCGGCTGCTGGGGGGCTGCGCCGAGAGGTGGCTCGGCGGGCCGCCGCCATCGTCGCCGCCAGCCCCCAAGGTGAGCGCTGGTGCAAGAGGGGCTCACGGCCTCCGTGGGATTATCCTCGAGGGCATCGTACGCAGCTGCCTCAGTGGGTTCTCCGCACGTGGCAGCCGGTGCTGACCCGAAGGACGCACCGCCTCTGCCGGCTACTGCTCACTTGGCCGCAAGGGCAGGTGCAGCGGGGGCCCGCCGGGGGCTGGCGCTCAAGGTGGAGGACGAGGAGACGCACGACGACTTCAAGCCGCGGGTGCGGACCGCCGCGGACGCGCCGCCCGTCCACGAGCACATCGAGAAGGTGGGGCTCTTCGTCGCCACTGCGCTTCCATTTGCTTAACGACCTGGCCACAGGCGAGGCCTCCTCGGCAAACGGCTGCAACGGCACGAAGAGGTGGGAAGGTGGTGGTGCCTGCCACTGCTCGCAGCGCACGGCAGCGCATGAAGCTGCAAGGCTGGCCGTTACTCGCGGGTAGCACTGTTCGAGCCCCACAGACAGATGCTGCCTCGCATCTACAGCTCGCAATGGCTGCAGGCTTGCCAGCATCATAGCTCGAGTACTGGCTCTAGGTCTACGCAGTTACAGGATTTTTCTCATAGTGGAGCTCCCTTGAGGCTGTCTCTGCATGTCTTCCTGAATTGTTGCTAGCGATTTTGCGGGCTACACTGTCTGGCTGCCACTCTCAGGACATTAAGGAGAACCCAGTTATGGTGTTCATAAAGGGCGTGCCTGACGCCCCCCAGTGCGGCTTCTCCGCCATGGTAGTACAGCTCCTTGACGTATATGGTGCGTGTTGGCTGTTGACCGGCCTAATCTTCCACAGGCACGCTCGGCCACCTGGTCGTGCTCAGCTGGACATTGTTTGCCATGCACGCTCGATCATTCTGTGGAAGCTATGTACCTATGATGCAGTCACTGTGATCACGTCTTGAGAAACATCTGACTTACTCCAGTGTACACCTGCTGGGTATATGCTCTCTATGCTCGGGCAGGAGTTGATTACAAGTCGAGGAATGTTCTTGAGGATGATGAACTCAGACAAGGGATCAAGACCTACAGGTGCAGTGAGGCGCTGACTTGACAGCTTCACGACGCGTCATCCCATTCTGCTCCTTTGTTGAGCAGTAACTATCACCGTGTTGCATCTTGCATTGTGCTGCCCCTTAAGCACAGGTAGCTGAGGAGCGGGTGCTTGAGTAGCGCAATCAATAGGCCTCAAGGGTGCAACTTGCTCAGCTAGCTGTGTTGAGGTGCCTTCTGTGGACAGTCAATGGCCAACGGTTCCTCAGGTTTACATCAACGGCGAGTTTGTGGGAGGTAGCGACATCCTGATGAGCTTGCACAGGGTATGGCTCTCCTGCCAGCACGCTGCACCATGTAGAGTCTTACTTTGTTGGAGAACATAGTCCTGGACGACCACTGATTGGAGGTTACCTCTGCACCACTGGCATGCCTTTTGGTAGAGAGGACTGCCAAGGTCATAGTGAACTCTCGAGCCTGCATCAATGTGGCGCTTGATGCTCTCTTGGTTCATATGCAGAGTGGCGAGCTGGAAAAGAAGCTACAGGAGTTGAAGTTGACTAAGCAGTGAGGGAAGCCAGGCCGCATTCAGAGTCACCCATTTGGCGGCAGCAGCAAGGTCTCGGGGCACCTAGAAGCTTAGAGCATTTGGCTCTTCAAGTGAAGCTTATGCGCCTTCGTCAGGTGGTTGTGCAGCTTGTTGTTGTTGGAGCAGTTGCCAGGCGTTTTATACCCTGATGTCAGCGACTTGTTCTTTTGAGCCCTAGATGAAGGAGCAGGAGGCCTTGTTTGGGCACGGCATGGGCCTTGCACTGATCTAGGTTGACTAGCAGGCTGGTTCTGTTGCTTGATCTGATCTTGCACTCACTTGAATGGGGAGGGAAGCTGCAAGGCACTGCAGCCCTTAAGCAGCTCACGTCGTGCAAAGACATGAAGCCTGAAGCCGTTAGAAGCCCCCTCCTCTTGTGCAGATGGCAGCTATTTCTCGCCAGATGTCTTACTCATGTACTATCTGCCCCTCGATTTTGAGGGAAAAGTGAGACACACAGACTGTAGGTGCATTGACATGTCAGGTGATCTGACGAGCTAGCTGTGCATGTGGAGCACCAAGGTAGCGCCTGGTATGGCGTATGCGTGCCCAGTCGCCTTACAACAGCTTAGTGCCGACACATTGGACTGCTCTTAGCTTTGGCCAGCCACACAGGTCACTTCAAGACACACTTTCTCCAATGTACACCTGTGCAGTAAGTCCTGTGCACAGTACTGCTTCGTTCCTGAGCTTGCGGGAGTATCAAGTTTTGAACTTTGTGGTCATTGCATGCAAAGCCTGTGGCTCATTCATATGGCACAGTCAGGGTTGCCTTGTCATGCCAGGGAACAAGTCCTTGCTATTAGCAAGGCTCCCTGCTTTGGAGGCAACAGCGCCCTCCAATGTCTCCGCCAAGTCCTGCAGCAACATCATCGATTTGTGCAACTATTACTAGAGCATCTGCTGACCTTCCTCAACATGCAAGCCCATGGTTCTAGAACATGTCAGTAGAACTAGAAGTCGTTTGACATGCTTTATGCCTTTCTATATGGTTCCAGAGCTGGGAAAAGGGAGTAAGTCAAGACTGCAACTCAATCGTGAAAGAGACGAAAGGCTTTGAGAGTGATGACAATGTACTACAATCTAAACGCACCGCTTGAGACAATGACCAAGACAAGATTATAGTGGCAAATGCAGACTTGTACATTCTTAAATCTCATAACAGCAGAAGCTCACCTGTAACCGACCAAGCAGGTATAAGAGGAACAGATGAACGAAAACCTACACAATGCCATGGGCAGAATGCATATTTGTCACAGGCAAAATATTTCACATGTTAGAAGTCCACCAGCGACATGTAGCACATCTATGTCGTTACAATAAATCAGGGCAAGTTACAATTGTCATGATGTCCAACACATCTGATCGTCAATGTCCCGAAAGCCTCACAAGTGTTTGCAGAAGAATCTTACAAGGTAGAAAAAGACAACAAGCCGTGCCACTGGGCGTCTCCACAGGAACTTGCCAGCTTGCACAGTACCCCTGTCCAGGAGCTTGACAGCACTCTGCAGGAACCCATTACATCTATTTCAGCTAGATGTTTGGTAATGTTTTCAGGTCTTCAAACAACTGTAAGAATAGTGAGGAGATTATGACGAAGACGCACGAGCTTGCTGAAGCAGCTTGCTAGTCTTGGACCTGATAACATGCTAGTGGAGCACAAGTTTCCGGCATCTGCCTCTCTTATGATACATCACAATCTGTCAATCCTGACCCGGAGGCTGGGGCCAACTATGCTCTTGCGCTGGTGCAACTTAGGTGCCAGAGTCCTGCCGAAAAGACTCGAACAGCACACTGTTATATAAGGAGAAAGGAGAAATAGGAGACATGGACTGCTTCAACCTGAACAGCGAGATAACACATTTTCTCTTCCAAAACTCCAGACTAGCAAAGCGAGACAACAATCAAGTGTCTGCATCTGCATCTTGTTGTGAGGCTTTGCAGGAAGCAAGGCATACAAGGATCTGAGACCCTGCTCCTCATCGTCTGTTGCATGCCCAGATCTGTTTACTAATTGCTCTCGTTCAGCTTGAGCCTGAGAATTCCAGGACAATAGTGGCTTGTCTGAGGTGAACGGTCACTCATAACAAATGCGGGTGACATAGTGTCAAGGTGACTCAATGTTGAAGTTTTACTCTTGCCTACCTACTGTGGCAGCTGAGTGATCACTTATGCAGGATAGATAAGAAGATCAATCGCAATATTAGCATCAAGGTAGTGACGTCAACACAGGACTTGCCTTGGCCTCCCGAAAACGTTTGGTTTCTCTTTCAAGCTGCAGAATTGCAGCTTGACGCTCACTGGACATGGCTTCAAGTTGTGTCTGTTTGAAGTACTGCAGGTGAGATGTGCAATTGAATCAATGAGCAAGCACAGCACTCAATCCTGGCAATGTCTGTGCAGCTTGTAGGAGTGGGCCATGCCACTGAAGAGTTCAGAATCAATTGATGGCTATGCCAAGCTAAATAAGTAATAGAGTGCCAGATATTTGGCTATGCAGGATGCATGAGGACAGGCCGCCAGACTTTTCTGACTTACAAGGAGTTCAGTCAACTCCCGAAACTTCTTCTCCAGTTCTCCTTGAGCCTGCAAGCGATCACCAAATGAGTTGGCTGCTAGCTCAATCACCAATGACAATAAGCAAGCTGGAAATGGATCGGTTGACAGGTTTGCAGGTTCAGTTGAAAAACCTAAATGACTAGGATGTACCAGGCAATGCCCATCAATCATGTCTAGGAGATGTACTAAGAGATGTATGACAGGTTACATCCACCTGAGCTGAGCCACTGTCCATGTCACGCTTGCTTGCTGCTAACTCCACCCTTAACTTCTGCACCTCCGCCTGTCAAATGCTACGGTGCAATTAATGACATCGTGCAATTTGATTGCCACATGGCTTTCCTTAGCGCAACACCAGGATGAAGCACAGCAGTATGCCTGCAAAGTTTCTCATGGTGAGCGTTGCATGAAATGTCTGTAGCCAGGTAAGTTGGACAAAGATGCAAGATAAAATTTGGAACCATTGTGCAAGCATACCGCCAGCGAAACATTGGCGCCCTCTGCCTCCCGTTGTGCTTGCCGAGCTCTTTCAGCCTCTTCTTTCCATGCTTGTACCTGCAGATTACAGGAACTAGTGGATCTTAACCACCACAAACCACCTCGTGCGTTAAGTACACATTTGAAGGCACAGGTCAGATCTAAGCTGCAGTCGAACTTCATCTCCAACTCCACGTAATACTGGCCAACAAAACTACATCTCAAAGTATGCCACATGCCATCCACAATTTTGCCACTATCCTGAAGAGAGCAAGAGGAAGCAGCTTGCCTGTATTGAGCTGCCTGCATCCTCGGATGGTCTCTTCTGCTCCCTTTTCAGGCGTGCATCAGCCTTCTGAAGTTCTTCATTCAGTGCAGCACAATTGCTCTGCAAATATGCAGTGAGGTAGGGTGAGGTTACGGAGTCTAGTGCAGAGATCCAAGAGTCCCATGGTCAGCAGTAGAAGAATGCCCACCTCCAGCATTGTTATCCTCTGCTCCATGTCTTGATTTTTGGATGCTCGATCCTCCAGAGACCTCTGTAGCTCAGGGATGAAGGACATTGGCAAAGATGCTCCCGGCAGTCAGTAATTTGCAATACCTGCTACTAGCAGGGTGGCTCGGCACTATGCCATGCATCAGCCACTCTATGTGACCAACTATGTGCTTTGTTTGCATCAGCAATACCTGCATTCTGGTCAGTGCAGCAACATTTTCTGTCAGCTGCTGCTCAAGATCGTTCTCGCGTCCAGCTGCATCCTGCAAAATGCAGGAGGAAGGGAGTGAGAGTGAGCGCACACACGTATGCATGCAACTGAAGGAGAAGATACATGAACGAGAAACTGGGAAGGAGTGAGAGGAAGGTGCAAACGACGTGCATGCTTCGTCAGTAGAGGAGCAAGTAGTGGTCCTTCTCTAAGGTCGACAATGATGTCATAATACCACACACAACTCAGGAATGCTTAATGCTTTGGGACAAGAGTAGACATGACCAGAATTGCTCTTCTGCATAGCTAGTGAAGGCCTCTCAATCACCTATCTACTCACGATGACCATACCTGTCGAGTTGCAACATGAGCGAGCCTTTCTTCTTCAACTCTTTGCTCAGTAGATATGAGCTCCTCTCGTAGAGCCTGCATGACAGATAGTGCTATTTTAGCACATCTGACACATTGACTTGTCTTCATTAGATCACAATGTCTTGTCTACAAGCATACAGAGCATACAGAGTGGTTGTGGGGTCCAAAATATCATAGACTCTAGCAGTTGTACAAGTGCACCTGAATAATTCGAGCTTCAGACATATCCCGAGTCCTTGTCAATACCTCTGCTGTCGCCTGCACAAGCCATTTGCCATCCATGTAGAAAGGACTTTGACTCCAGTACACTGTTGCCCTACTATCATTATCGCAAGATAACAGATTCCTACTTAAAGCCCGAGAAGATGTGACAGACCCCAATACGTCAATGCAATTCTCTGATGGCTGCTCACTTGTAGAGACGTTGCTTTTGCTTCGGCAGCATTGGCACGCTGCCTGCTTTCGTGCAGGGCTGAGGTCAATGCTGCCATCTCCGCGGATTTGACTGCCAATGCTCCAGCTAGATCGGCCTCCATACTTGCAGCAGTTGCCTGAGCCGTTGAAAGTTGCTGCTCGAAGTGCTTAATAATTTTGTCCACAGAAGCTCTCTCCTCTCGCTGCTCAGCAAGGGATCATCACAAATAGCAGTGCAGTAAGTGATCACTGCCGCCTTACTCGAGATCATACCTAGCTACACCTTAAGTGCTCAGACTGGTTACTTATGGTTGTCTAGTCAATGTAGATGAGGTTCTGATTGCAAGCATTCTCTACTTGCCAAAAACTCCGGCGGAAGTGCCCTGCCCAATATTACATATGTCGTTTCACCTGCTGGGGCCTACCTCAATGAGCAGAAGCTCCTCTAGCTGCACATTTTCTGCTTTGTACTCCTGAAGTCGAGCAGAGAGATTGGCACACACCTGCACCACAAAGGCAGGGTAATCTGGTGAGATGAAAGAGTAAGATAATTTTATAGACTTCAATCAGGGGCACAATTAGAGTAGGACAACAATGGAATCTCCACAAGCAAGGCATGTGAAGTGTCTGTCATGCACCTTGAAGTACAATCATTTCATACCTTAGCCAGTCTTGCTTCCTTCGTCTGTCCTCCAGATGATGCAATCTTCAACAGGACTTGAGCCTATCAGAGATGATTAAGCAGAACATATTGCAATCGGAAGTGAGCAACAGTGTACTTGTATTGCTGACGATGGTCAAGTTAGGCTCAACTACCAGCTTCACCATGATGGACAGGCCATACTTATATAACACCTATGGTAATGGTCTGCTCGGTGTCGCCTGCCAAGAGTGCATAAGCACCTGCTAGGACTGAGGCTCAAAGCAAGTATGACTAGGTCCAAAGCAAGTGCATAAGTCTGAACTACTATTCATCTGGCATATGCAGGTGAGGCACGGCTGAGTACCTCATTTGAATCCACCTCCAAATTAGCACTTCTGGAGTGGCTTTCATCTGCTGAGGTTTCTTCTTGGTGTTCATCCATTGTCTGGTCAGCTGGTTCTACATGTCCATTGCTCAAGGTCATATTTACTTGGCCTACTGCGGAAGTTTTGGCCCTGGTTGTGTCGCTGTCAATTGAAACGGTGGACCTCTCAAGCTCCTCCGGAGCTTTACTGCTGACATCCCCAGCACTTCCATCTTCAAATTCCCCATCTTTTGGGAGCTTTGCCAGGGGAGAGTCCGTCTGCTCCAATGTACTTGAGGCCACGCTGTAATTGATACATGACTCTGCTTCGTTGATAGCACTAACCTCTGCTTCCTGAGGTCCTACAAGCATGCCCTCCTCTCTGGAGATGTCTGGTGCTGGCAAAGTTGACAGGGTTTCAGAGCCTCCATTGCTAGCTACCACTTGTTCGTCAGTGCAAGTACCCTCCTCGATTTCTTCACCTAGGACAGTAGACCCAGCCGCTGATCCATCATCCTCCTGACTGAGCAATCCTCCTTCAGAAGTGTCTGTCTCAACTTTAGCCTTCGCTTGAGCAAGACTTGAAGCTTCCAGGTCCGTATAGGAGCTGCTTCTGCTGGCTCCAAGTCGCTTGGACAGCACATTTTCTGGAGTACGGATTAGCACCTGCAGATAACTTACGGCCTGCTTAGATCCCCTGGTACACAATGAGTGGAATTCTTATGTACAGACGAGTCCCAGGCTTTCTCCAGCATGAGAAGCAACCCTTGGGCTCATGATCAGCAATATCCGACCAATTCATGTGCAGCAGAAACAACATCTCCACTACCACTACTGTCCACCTTGCCAGCAGTAAGAGGACTGCTCCCTGTTTTCAAATCACTCCCATCTTGACCTGAAAGCACAGTGGTTACAGTGAAGTTAGAGGAGGGACGTTCACATTCACACGAGAGTCTGCCAGTTTGAAGGGGTTGCAACTTCCAGAGTACGTTTAATCATAGCTGCTGGCGTCCTACCGCTGTAGAAACCTGACATACACAGCACTCATGCACCAATACTTCATGATGATAGTATACCTATGCGTGTCCTTGTGAGTAGCGAATAGGAGATACACTGAGGGTATGGTAATACCTGAGCTTTCACGCTCTCTGATGACAGCATTCTTTGCCGTACGGTCGACAACTTCTAGTAGCTCTGCATCAGTGAGTACACTACATAACCTGACAAGAAGGTAGCAAGAGCTTGCTTGCCATTCACCACAAACCTAACATTGAAGATGGAAGCTGCACCAGTGTGATGCATTCTTAAGAAGTCTGTACTCTCAGCAGATGCAGTCCATCCATCTAACACAAAGAGCAGATGGACATCATAGGGCGTTTAGCAGTACAACAGTCGCCTCACAAGATCCAAAGTCGCAGGGGCTCTACTGTATGGGGCTTGGTTGATTGTCCACCTTCAGCCTTGCGGAATTGACTCTGCAACCAGGCTGCCATCTTGCTCCAGTAGTTGGTATTTGCAGGTACACCGTCTCGAGGCTCTGTTCAGCTATAGCCGAGATTATATGGTGTGCCGGCGGCCTGTTAACAGCGTGCTGGAGCAGCACGGTCGCCAATGGCGTTACCTAGCAGGGCTCCTTTAACCTGAGGGGGCCACATCTCCCTTGTCCTCTAGAAGTGACCTAGCCAGGCCTTTCTCTGGCTTGCAAATGAGCAAATGTAGGGGACCTGCTTTACATCCGCCTTGTCAATGCCAGCGCCGTTTGCAGATGCCAGGCTTATGCTGCACATGCTCGTGGCCTGCCCCTGCCCACCCGTAGCTGCGAACGAGGGGGTCCGCTCGCAACATCCCGAGCTCCTCGCCGCAGCAGCATGCCGCACCCTGGCCTCGTCACGGCAGTGTTCCACCCTAATATGCAGGGCAGGGCTGGGGGACGGGACGTGTGCTGGAGGGCCACCGCGGGAGCAGGGAGGGAAGAGAGAAGGCGCGCGGTGCGCTTGAAATCAAAGGGAGGCCAATTCAAGCCAATACATTGTTCAGGCAGAAAATGCAGAAAGTACAAAGAATGCAGCGCAAAGAATGTGGCTACATGGAATGACGCCCTATACTAGGAGGGCCGGAGGTGTCACAGAGCGGGGGGAGCCGTGCTGACGGGGGCCATGTCGACTCGACCTGTACCGCTTGTAGAGCTGCTTTTGGTTCACTTTGGTGAAAAGCCAGCCTTTGAAGAGTGCCGGCAGAACGAGAGATCGTGTATTAGAAAGAAATGTAGGCCAAATGGCCAGGTACAAAGGCAAGCACATCTAAAAATCTACATAACCTACAGCAGATTGACCCGCTCAATAACCACGGGTCAAAACATAAAGGTCACTACTCGATGCATGAATACTAGATGCCAGGAACGGAGCCCTTCTGCCACCTACTAGAGCTCGCCCAGCTTTCTGGTGCAAGGCAGAACCCTCGCTGCTGCCTCTGGCTCTGGCCAGGGGACCCACTTCCAGGAGCCCAGCATCTCTGATCTGCGGCTGCTTAGCAGGGGTTACTGAGTGTCTCGTAGCAGCTTTGATTTTGTTACTTAGCTGCTTCCCCTGGCCCCCTTCTCGTACTCTGTTCATTCTTTTTCGGGCTGGTTGTTCCAGCCCCTATTCTCAATGGGCGAGCACTTTCTTCTTTGAAGAAGTTTCTGTTTCTTAGCGCATCCCCTGGCCCCCTTCTCGTACTCTGTTCATTCTTTTTCGGGCTGGTTGTTCCAGCCCCTATTCTCAATGGGCGAGCACTTTCTTTGAAGAAAGGACAAGGTCCACTGTACATATGAGTAAAAAGCTCGCCCAAGTTAAGGGGCCGGGAAAGTGCTGAAAAGCCAGCCCGGAAAGGATAGACTACAGCTGAAGGTGGATCTCCAAGTATCGTTTCTGAACAATGTATTGGCTTGAATTGGCCTCCCTTTCAATTCATGCGCCCCGCGCGCCTTCTCTCTCTTCCCCACCACCCCGCCCTCCTGAGGCGCTCTTGCGGTGCCGAACGCTCGCACGCCAGCGCCGCGCGGGCGCTGTCGCCGGAGTCTGATTGAGGCTACTTAAGCCTCATTGGCGGGGCAGGCTTCATACCGCTGTAGCCTGGACTGCCCACGCGCGCATGGCGGCTCGCCTGCAGGCCGCCTGGAGTGCACGGGTTGCGCCGCAGTGCGGACTGCTGGACCAGCAGCGGGAGTCGAGCTTGAGTCTCAGTGGACCGCATCTCCGCAGCAGCAGATGCCAACTTGACGCGGCCTTACGTCGGAATCAGCCCCCTCTGCAAACGCGACGGAGAGCGAGCATCTCGTGCGCAGCTGACAAGCGAGTGAGGCTAAACCTGGAGGTCATCGGAGTAACCCGAACAGAAGAGACCACGAATATGGGAACTGCTGATAAGTGGCGTCTCTCGAGCTCTTGGTCACTCTTGCTCAGAGCACAAGGACTTCAGGAGCACAAGTGCAGGACTTATTGTGAGCAGTACTAACCAGAGCATGGCTGCACGTGCTGCAGTCTGGTCGTAGTCCTCCTAGTCCAGCTTGGCCCGCGCTCACGGGAGGCCCACGTAACCCCAGCTTGTGCCATCACCATGCCACAAATTCATGTCTGTCCATCTTGGCTATGTTGTGGCAGGAGGAGGCTAGGCGAGCATTAGAGGCTGCACTTGGAGATACGACAGACAAGTTCAAGAAGTGGGACGAGGAGATTCAGAAACGAGAAGCTACCAAAGCTGGAGGAGGCGGAGGAGGAGGAAGAGGAAGGGGCTGGGGTGGAGGGGATGGAGGAGCAGAGGGAGGTGAGGGAAAAGGGGGAAACTGGGTAGACGAGGCGAAGCAAATCCTGTATGCCATTGGCGGCATAGTCCTGATTGTAAGTTCCAACATCTTCATCTAGCAGCCTTATGGTCTTACTGCTCTAGGGAGACGTCATGAAGAGTACTTTCGTGATCTGGGCGCCTTCCTGTCTTTCAGAACTTGTCAATCCTCTGAGCTGGCTTCTCACAGCCATTGCCTTACATAGGAAGAGCTGCTTCTTCTAGGGTGCACTTGTGATGCGAGGTGAATATGGGCCTGACACTATTAATCTGCATGTGTCAACATGCAGTACCTACTCCTGACGCAAGGAGTGTCAATCTTGGCCTTCCTGGTGAACAGCATTCTGTTTGTGTTGAGAGGCTTCAAAGGCCCGCGACGGATTTCTAAGACACCAGGTCTGAAAGCTTTGAAGATTGAAAGCACTGGTAGTGCCGAGGCGGAAGTTGTGAGGAAATGGCGGAATGATTGAGACTGCGAAGAGAGGTTGCCCTCTCTTCCTCAACCACTATGCGTTTTCAAATGCCTTGTATGTGCGCAGAAATTGTTCAGCTTGCCTTATACAGAAAACAGATTTACACTCTGCTTTTGTCTTCTTAAATAGCACACTCCTTTACCCTTTTAGTGATTGGTACTATTAACGTCGCAAGTGATTAAGAACCTCCATGGCAAAGGATCATGTTGCAGCTCCATAGTAAGACACTGGCACAACCTGATCTTGTGCATGTCATGGTTTTAGTGGTTAAGCGTATATTAAATTTTTGTGGCAGACGACTGAGCATCTATGGCCTAGGGGATGACATTTGCTAGAGAAGGAGGCAATTGATTCTGCTGTTATGCAGCAAAGGTCTTCTATAGTATGCAGCAGCTTCGGTGCACGAGAACAACATTGCAATTGCAGGCAAGCCAGGCACTTGCAAGCCGTGAGCGCGCAATCTAGCTGTCCAATAAATGCCATCTTATTCCGCTCGTCAGAGTGTGCAAGATGCCGACTCTGCTGAAAGTGTCTGTGAAGCAGAGATCGCCTGCTGCTTGACATGTGAAGACTGCGTGTACTCGAGTTCTTTGGAGACCACAGGCAAGGGCGCTTGGAAGTACCTCTTACAGGCAGCTTTTCACAAGATCAGAGCTGCTAGACTTTCTGATTTGCGGCTCCTCTTCATGGGTTACTAAGTGATTATCTTACCGGGCAAGCTTTGAGAAAGCGCGCGTGCTTGGCCCCTTCGGACCCTGTCAATTGTTTCCGGGCTGGCTGTTCACAGCCCTTGCCCCCTCAAGAGAGCCACTTACTTTCTCACAGACATCGTTCTACTTTGTTAGTGCTCTTACTCTCTGGAAGAAAGTCTTGCTGCTCTTCATAAAAAGAAACAGCTCCTCCTGTTTCCATTTCAAAAGGAACAGCTCGTCCAATTTACGGCAATGGCTGTGAGAGGACAGCCCAGAAGGAATGTACAAGGTCTGAAGTGGCAAAATGCGCAACAAGCATGAACTCTCAAGAAAGTATCACCTGAGGACCAGCGACTGTGCGAGTTGAAAGTGCTCGCCCATTGAGGATATGGGCTGGAAAAGCCAGCCCAAAAGAAATGAATAGTGATCAAAGCTCTTCTGCGGGAGAGGCGGTGGCTGCGAGCGGCCAACCTGAGCAGGCAACGTCGCTCCTCGTCTCCGACCAATCCACGACCACAGGCCCAGCTAGCACTGCCGGCGGCACGAGGCACGGCAAGCCACCACTTGCCTCCGCTTCGACGCACCTCTCCTCGCGCCGGCGTCGACGCTGCCGCCGATTCCCTTTCGCGACGGCATCAGTTCTCTCGCCTTTCTGTCTGACCCGTTCTTCCAATACCACTACCGGTCGTTGCAGGCCCCACCAACTGCTACGGCGTGCACTTTCTGCTGGGGTTGAAGATGCATAACACCAAGTTCATGGACGCCTGGAGATGGAGCAGCACTACCGGCGTGCTTGGAGGCGCGAGCTGCCGGTGCCCGTTTGGACGAGTTAGCTACTCATGGGGAGCGGTCATGGCGCTAGTCAGGACAGAAGGCTGGCTTTTTGTAATTGGCAGGAACAGGCTAGGCCGCGAGTACTGCAACCCAGGGTACTGTATCATCGTCGGCAACAGCCTTGCGCTGTTCAAAAGCGACCCCAATTAAGACACTTCTGGCGGACTGCAGGTTTGCAGCAGACATTAGCCTGCTAAGCTGCTCCGTAATGCCTGTGATGATTATAGCCTATACAACCAACCAGCTCAGCTTGTGCCATGATGGCAGTGCCAGATTGTATGTTGCCGATCGTCTGGTCTAGCAGTAGCATTGCACTGTCGGACATGTTGAAGTAGTAGCAGCCAGGAGTGGAGCTTTGTCATGGCACTCCATGGCAGATGAATTAATGCATTGTGCTGAGTTGTGCTTTGCACTGACACTGTTGAGATGGCAAGCCCGAATAAGACCAACACAAAATCAGAGCTCACAGGTTACATCAGCAAGCAGTAGCAAGGAGCAGGAGCATTACAAGTGAGTGATACTGAGGCTGATAAGAAGTAACTGACAAAGGCCGCAAGCTAAATGTGTGGGTCCAGAAACCCTTGCTGGCGGGGCCTATTGGCAAAAATGTACAGACAGAAGAAGTTGGAAAGCATCATGTGCGAGGCCAGGTGACGTACACTGTCATGAACCTTGTCGCTGCCAATTTGAAGGATGGAGTAGTTCATCACGTACTTGAATTTGTATAATATGATGCCTGGACAGCTTAATGAGCAATTATGCAACGGTACTTGCCCTTCACTTTATCACATCTAGTGGTAGACTTTGTGAGCAATGCTATCTATCGAAGCTGATCGAAGCACTGTGCAGTTGCAGATACTATTCACTTTCAGTATCAAAAATTCAAGCCGGCCTGAGCAGGGCCACTTGGTGAGCATATTCATATGCATGCATGTGCAGGCCTACAGTTTAGGGATCTCAGCAATGCAGTTCTTGAGGTGTCCATTGTGGTGACAATCTTGCTGGCTTTTCACTACAGTTTGGAGTGGACTCGCCTGAGAAAGTTGAGAGATGGTTGGCTGCCGTGCGGCATGCAAGGGATATGGTATATTCCCCCACTTATTACTATCTTCATGTCCATCTTTGGGTCTTATCTGGTCAGATGTAGCCTGCCAAGATTGGGTTTTCAGGTGTGTCATGCCATCCTGATCATATACCTTAACAATGCTCTGAGGGTTCTTCTTGATAGTGCTCACATTGCATCTACTTTAGTAAGATAGCTTGACAGGCTCGCTTCATCACTGCATGAACTCCTTCAGGCTTGCTTGGACACAAGAGAGTCAGCAGAGGCGACAGACACCCATGAGTAAGTACAGAACACTCTCTCATTGACACATCGTTTTGTAGTTTTGAGCAAGCACGGTTAGGCTGAGGATTGCCCTTGGAGCCAGGGAGAAGTCGAAGGAATGTCAAGATTGGTTCTAAGCCTTTAACAAAGGGTAACAGAACCTTGTCAACACCTGCTGCTGATTTATAAGACACGGGTTGATATGTAGGATTACTAGTTGACTTGTGCAACTGATTCTCATGGGAGTTGGTTGTCCTTTGCCAGTGAAGTAGAGGAGCAGCGGACCACTCTCCTTAAGCTTGAGCAGCGGGAGGATGGTTCCAGGTCTCTTCACCGCCGAGGATCAATGGGAAGAGGTGCACATGACAAGAAGAATCAGTGACTACTGCGTTAACTTCCTCATTGGACCTCAGTATTGCAAGTAGGCGGGACTCAGTAGAGCTCTGTGGACGTCACCCTGCTGCTGCTGACGCAGACATCATACTACTTTCCCTTGTAGGTATACCACGGTCTTTCTCTGTTCTTCTGGATGATAATCTGGAACGAGGAGCGGCTGCTCTAGATTCTATGCACCACAATTGGCGTCTTATTGGGCTTGAGAATGGTGAGACTCCGTTGTGGCCCTCCTCGAGGGGCAAGTTCATACAGATCACTCTATATGCAATGCTTGCTCTTGCTGATCTCGATTGTCAGAATGTGGCCATGAAATATTCCTCAAAGCATGCAAAGCATGCCCAATGGCCATCCCGAGCAACTGCAAAGAGCTGAACTTTGAACTCCATTAGTATGATGCTGGATGCACTCTGTTTCATGCTAAGCAGGGCTTTGTATGTTTGCCGAGAAAAATGAGATGCATGAGTCCAGAGTAAGGGATAGCTGAACTCACCTATGCCCTAACTTTTTAGAACTTCACTTAGGTGATACCTTCTACATGAGGTCGATTGTTCATGGATTCAGATACTATGCAGGACAGCTCACAGCTTTTCAACTAATGCATGATTCACTTGCTGGCACTGCACGTACATGTGAATATGGACGTAGTCCTTGCAGACTGCTTGTACACTGGTCAGGACATGAGGCCAGAATCAGGGGTCTATAACTCCTCCCATGACGCTTCACATTTATGGTGTTTCCCGCTTCAGGCCAGTATGAGGGTACAAAAGGCAATTGGCATTGTCGAGGAGTCACTTGAGATCGTCTTCCGTGTCATCATGGACTTGGGGGCTGTCAGAGAGCAGTGAGTCACCTCACATTCACTTTCTAATGACGAGGCTCCTCCTCTTACCTGCTCTTAAATTGACAAAGGTTTGCACTCTGTGCAGTCCCCAGTATGGAGTCATGCATCATGTCGTGTGTGTCTTGTAAGGTAAAGCTGTAGGCGCACAGTGGCCGCAAGACATTCTATCCAACCTCATCGAAACACATGATCACAATCTGTTATGACTAGTTACTAGTGGGGTGTGAGTGGAGCATAAGGTCATCTGCAGTGCAATGATTTTGAGAGACGTTAAGTGAGGTCCTCAATGGCACATATTGCCACTCTTGGGATCAGAGAAATTTATTTCAACAGGCTAAACAAGGGCTGAGAAGGCAGAGAAGTATTATTGTCATACTTGTACCCTGGTTTGGTCCATATAAGTCTTAATAAGGTGTACTTGTTCTTGATTAGCTACCTCTTTGGTACCTGGTTAGATGGGATCCTACTTTTGGAAGAGGAAAACTGGTGGAAGAGGTCGATGGACACATTGACATCATTCATTTTGAGGTCGCCAAGTACATCTATCAAAGGTAGTGGAGCATGTATATGTCAAAGCTTTGCTGTGGCCAGATGACCCTCAACCTATGTAGCAAGGGCCTGCAGCATTACCTTCCAAGCCTGCAACATGGACAATTTTCAAATTTCAAGTTGTCCCTAGCTAGTTACAGCTTACTTGAGATTATGTTGCACCTCTTCGCTGACTTGCAGTCAAGTCCTCAGCACATCTGGTTGTGGTGGAGTGGTTGGTGCCTGGGCTCACAGTTTCCTTCACTGTCAATCTTCTGTGTGCACTGTAATAGATCCATGAAGCCGCCAGACTACTGCCTGAAGCGGTACTGGAGACGAGATCAAGATGGAGGATTCTGTATGATACCAAGTCTCCACTCGACTGGATTGATCATGAGTTGCCACTTGCCTTCAATTGCGTGTCGTAGCCTGGGCATGTGCAAGAGTTGTGTTGACATTCTGTGCTCTGAATTATGCTCCAGGAGCATCTCTGCTAACTGATTTGCTACTCTGGAATCTGTTTGTGTTGAAACTTGTAGACCAGAATAGCACTGATAGTAGACAGTCACAATCGCAGTCAACTGATTTCATCTGAAGATCTCATGCTCAGCCATAATGCTCCACTCTGTGGACCACCCATCCTGCCCACCGCAGCAGGACTACATTCGTGGTGATGTTAAGAGTGAGTTTCAAGCTGCTCATTGTGCAATATTACTTAGCCTGACAATGAGTGTTATGCTTCTCTAATTCAGTCAGGGTAGGTGTAGCAGACTAACAGCAGGTACTATTAATCTGCTCCTGTGCACAGCTGTGTCTGATATTTGTCATCATGCTGTGTATCACTGCTGGCCCAAATATTGATTGTCAATCAAGGTGTTATTGGCAGGCATTGTGTTCTGTTGCAGCTAGTGGAAGCAAACAGTCGCCCACGCAGCCATCAGTAGCACTTACATTGTGTAGCCTCACCACATAATGTTTGTGTGCAGTACTTAGCTGGGAGGTGATACCACTGCCAGCAAGTGCAAATGGCAAGTCCAGATCTCTTGTGGAGAACCTCTTTGGAGCTGACCATGCAGACCACGGACGTAAGCAGAGGAGTACATTTTCGTGCTTTTCTAGAAGTGCAGTACCGGAGATTGATCTTGCCCGTTTGTTTCATCTGTCCATTGCTGGTAAGCTGCAAACCTCAATTTGTGTAGAAGCATTGTCTTGCCCACTCTTACCCTTTTATCTTAATAGTGCTGTCATTGTCAAGTGCTTACAATAGCGCAAGCATACTGCAATTGCCGTAGCAGTAGCAGATTTCGTCTGCATTGAAATATTTCATTGTTGATAGCAATTGTGCTGCGTCCTGTCCGTTCGCCCTTTGAGCGTCTGCATGCTTGCTTAGTTGAGATGTTTCTTTGCTCCTTGAAAAGGTTTGTAAAATATCACAGCCCTTGCAATTGCATCGTGTAGGGCTTCGAGAGCACTGTGCTGCCAGGCACGTGCCAGCATCGAGCACCATGCTGGTCTCGCGTGTTGATGGTGTGCCTGTGGAGTCTACCACTCCACTGAAGCAGGAACCAGTGAGTTACTCCGCATGGGCACTGTGAATGCGGATGTCAACAAAGTCCAAGGAAGGGTGAAAGTGACACACTAGTAGACCTGCTCATGGCAATTGCGCACTCCCGCTCACCTGACAGGAATTGAAGCCTGCTCTGAGCAAGTGGTCTGTGAACCTAAAAGCGAGTGTCCTTGACAACTTTCAAAAGTGGTCAAGCTTGAAGGTGCTTTGAAATGTGAGTGCGTGATAGGAATCACGCACTTCTCCAGGCAGGTGCAAGTGGAGGACTTGAAGGATCCGTGCACCCCAATCTTGTCAGCTGAAGGAGATCCGTTAGCAGTTGACATGGAGGAGTTCTTTGATGCTCAAGATGGGGAAAGTACACATGATGAGCCTGATGAGCAAGGCGTAACAAAGGTCAGTCATGAAAAGCTTAGATTTTCCATGAAGAGGACCTTAGTGGAAGTTTTGTCATCATGGTCATTGCTAGCCCTTTGAGGACTGTCATACAACGAATCCGAAAATTAATTGCTGCATGCATCTGTCAGTGATTCAGCGTCCTGTGCATAATGCTGTGTACCTGATGCTGTGGCTGTTGCAAGTGCAGGGCCGTCGTGTGTCAATGAGGGGGCTTAGCCTTGGTCTGCTTACCTTCAAGTCTCTGAGAGAAGACGCCGTGAGGGCTGCAATTGGTATACACTTGTTTGAAATCTCCCTGCATTGTTGGAACTTCCAATGTTGTCCACGTGCAAGCTATGCCCTGCACAAAGTCTGAAAAGAAATTAGCTGCTCATGAGAGTTACAGCAAGTCTTTTCGGTCATGTCGCACCATTTTCCCGAGTATTTGCATTTGTCAGGTGGCAAAGACCCCAACGACATCTCATTGTGATAGGAGGGCTTGTTTCATTGCGGCTTGCAGAGCAGCGGGAGGTTGATTATAGCACCCCCCGCATACTTTTGTCGGAGCATGAATTCAAGGGGTCTCTTGCGATGGCGGAGAATGCTTCAAGTCGAGACTGCTGGGCAAGGCCCCCTTTGGGCCTCTTCTACATTCGTGGGCCCACTTATATGCACAACCGTAGAAAGGTAGCGCTCTTCAATTTGATATGAGGCATCTACTACAGCACCCGAAATGTATTGTGATGGTGTGCAGCATCGTAGCTGGCCAGTAATACCAAACAATGATGGCATATGACAATATGTGGGAATACGCGTGTATCGAGTTTCTGAGTGCTCTGCCTGACAAAGCTGGGAGGTCAAGCTCTGAAGATGCTGTGAATGATTAAGCATCAATGCTACTGAAATGCAGGTGCAAGGTTGCGAACCTCTCTTGAAATTGATGGCTGTGGACTGGTTTGCATCGAAAGGACGACTTGACCATGTTGCAGCTCGACCAGGGTCCCTCATGCAGGTATCAATAATCATACATATGCAGGCAGTGCCTCATCTTAAGATTCTATTTCAATGAGTGTCTTGCACTTTCATCTGCATATACTTCATCTGACTTGTCTGTTGGCATCTATACTACACGCATAATCTGTTGGTGCTACTACATGTATACCAAGCATAGATTCCCTGTCTATTACCTACCCAGCTATAAGACCTCAGTGGTATCTGCTTGATACTTTACTCAAAGCAGCTTCTAATGTTAAAGGTGACAAGTGACGCATCATGTCCTTCAAACGGGAGGTATAGATATGAGTCACTTCAGATTTCTTTATGCGGAGCTCCTAATGGACTTTGTATGATGTCATGTGTGTATAACAGAGGGAAGGCCCGAAGAAGGCTCCGTTTGTACTCGTGTGCAATCTACAGGTGTTATGTTTGCACGAGCAGCACATCGCAAAACAATTGCTGTGGACTAGATCACCTCAAAAAATGACTAAGCTAGTCATGTCTTAAGCCAGGTCTACTGGGCTCTTTCTGCATGTAAATTGAGGTCGGAGCGCGTTGCGTCAATGCAGGGGAGGTCAATGCATCGTGCTCAACCTGCACCTATTGCATGTACTTGTCTTGTCCTGCTTTTGATCGGTGTGTCCTTTCACAACTACACCTGTACAGGTCCCAAGAAAGCCGAATTACTCCATGGTCTTCTACTTCGCCTCAGATCGAACCCTCAGGCCTGGGTCCTTGCTGCAGCGCTTTGTTGATGGCGATGATATTTTTCGCAATGCTCGATTCAAGCTCATTCCCAGTATTGCTCAGGTGCTACATCTGCTGAATGGTCCTCCTCCTGTTGATATTGGTCGCTGTGCCTGTTTCTTTGTTGCTGATGAGGCGTACTATGTTCAGCATGGACTGTCTATCATGCAAGGTTATATGCCATCAGTTACCGCCGACACTACAGAATACGAGGAGCCCTTGAGCTTAGCAACTAACAAGGAGGTTAAGACAAACAGGGTGCTTGGGTCGTGAAACGAGCAGTTGGAACCAAGGCCTGCTTGCTGGGTCAAGCTGTCACCTGCCGCTATCATCGGCATCAGAACTACCTTGAGGTAGTGACACTTATAATCCTTACTGTCATCTTTCTCATGCACTCTATGGACAGGCTTGCACATCAAAGTCAAACCCTGTGCATGCTTGTGATGTTGCAGTCGGTCGGTTTGACAGCATTGGCGGTCCTCTCGGTGTCATTATGTCCTGTTTATGTCTACAGTTGCTTCAGAGGGCTGATGCTCTTAACTTCCTCTAATTTGATCGATGTGGACATTGGCTCTTCTTCTGTGGCTCGCGGAGTCATTGGCCTCGTCATAGGATACGTGGAGGCACTTGTTGTGGATCTGGCCATCGTCATTGAGGTACAGTCAACAGCACTTGACGTTGTGCTAGGAGCTACAGTTCTTTAGCTTACTGCTTATTCACCTCATGAATTCCAACTCTCTGAGCTATCGTGCTGACCACCATGGCTTTCTGCTGCTACAAATAGGGCAACATTACATAATTGTAAAAGAGGAGTAATACTGCATGTAGCTTATCAATCTGGAAGCTTCTGTGCTGCACTTTCCACCACAGGGAAGATCTCAGGTCGAGCTGCCAGAGGTCCTTCTTGCTGCTATGCGTGCTGGCAATGTGTGCACAGCTTCTGCAGAAGAATTACATGATGCTTGATTGAAGACGCTTGATGCCCTCTTCACTATCTACTATTCCTTACCATCGCTCCATGTTACTGGTAGTTGCGGAGCAGGTGTGTGCATAATGTGCTTCTTGAGGCCTCTCTTTCATGATTACAAGAGGTCAAACCAGTCATGTGAGAGCTTCACCTTTGAAGCAAAGCCAGAGCATTCTAGAGCTTTATTTTGCAGACAGTGCTGTAGTGAGCACTGAAGCGTATACGTCGTGCTAAAATATTAATAGTCACCCTAACCCTCTCAAGAGCAGCTGTAAGATGGCTGTGCTATAGGAGATAAAGCCGAAGGACGCCAGTACGACCTGTAAATCCTTCATATTGTATCTCAAGTTGGCTGAGCAGACAAAGGCCCTTCGTTTCAACCACACCCCCCCCACCCCTCACCTTCTCCCCACTTCAACATCTTGCTTCGAAAACGTCAGGCTCTGATGTCCAAGTTGTAAGGATGCGCTTCCTGCTAAGATGGGCTTGCCAAAAGCAACATTTTATCTAGCACCGCAGCGTGTCAGAATGTTGCAGCAAGCTCAGGCCCATGCTCTGCACCAGAAAGCTGGGCATCATACTTGGTGGCAGAGGGGGATCGAATTTGCCGTCCAATGTTTGGGCATCCCTTAGCAATCTCTACGAGCTAACTCATGGCTACTGAGTGAGTTGGCATAGCAGCAGGCGACCACGTTGCAGATGTACTTGCCTTTTTGCTCAGCTGGCCTCTACCACTTCAATATATACTGTTTCTAAACTGTCGTGCCCACTGCTTAATCGGGTAACTGATGCCCAAGAAAGAGACAGTGTCAAGAATAAGAGAGTGCGCTTTGCCCATGTACTCCGCGTCTCTGGCCCTCTCCTTCCTAGTAGGTGGCCGCAGGCTCCCTCCATAAGCTTCTCTCCAGAAGGTAAACAGTTACTGAAGGTATCACTTGCTACGATGCCAGGTTTTCATATGGATCACGACTCACTCAGAGAAATTTATAACCTCAAAAGTCTTTCAGTGCTGGGTTTGTCTCCATGTACAAATCTGTACAAAATTGTACTTATCATGTTGCTCTCGGATTCTGCATCTAGTGTTTCACAGGCAAATGAGATTGGTGAACCCACCCTTAGTTCTGCTCGTGCTGATGTGGTTTGTGCTCTCTGGCCCCTTTGGACGTGTCCCTTCCAGTTGGGCTGATCTCTCACAGTAATCGCTCTCCTTTGAGAGAGAAGGAAAAATTCGAGTATTTGAAACACAGGAAGGAATGAGCTTCTTTGAGAGAACTTCTTTCACATTAAACGATAGACTCACAGATGTGGGTTAGAGACTGTTTCCCTTGAGTGGGCCCCACCCAGGCCGCCAATACCATCATTTTCCCCTAGCTGCAGCGAATTCGCGTTCACGTTTGCAGCAGAAGGCTTACATTCTAGGTGTACTTGCCTTATCACTTTCAGGCTCGTAAGCTATCATTTAAGTGCACACACTCCCCCCCCATTTGTTCCACTTCAAAATCATCTGTAGCTGGCTTGGTAGCCAAACCTTAACATATGATGTGTTCTTTTTCGCCTGGGGAAAGACCCCCTTCTGCAAAACCACCTTATCTGGCAGTCGATTCAAATTTTTGAGCTGTCAAGAAAAGTCTCATTTTAAGGCCTAATGGGAAAGCAGAACCCTGTCTGGACTCATCAAAGGATGAGCTTTGGGATCATGAAGGGCAAGAAATTGCCCTCCTTGACGTTTCAATTCCTTAAGCACCCTGCAACTCAGAGATTATTCTATGGCACAATGACATACGGCCGCATCATGTCGTTGTCCTCATGGTCCAAGATGTGACAATGCCAGACATATCCAGGGCCATCTGTCACATTGAAGCTAAAGGCCTTTCCTTCCTGATCAGTGAAGCGTATGGCAATAGTAGAAACCTCCCCTGGTGCCATCCGCAACGTGTCCTTCCACCCTCTCTCAGCTTCTGGGTAGAACATGGGGGGGGCCAAATAGCAGCTGTTCGCAGATTGTGGACTCCCGTAGGCCTCAAGCGTGCAGTTGTGGGGATACTTGTCGGTGTCAAAGATTTGCCTCTGTACAGCCTGCTCAGCATTTGGCACTGACTGTGTAAATGATAGCACTTGCCAGTCAGAATGTCAGGACATCAAGGTCCTAAAGTTGAAAAAAATTTGGAGGATATGGAGGCATGAGATTGACCAGTTTGTTGGATGCAGCATTAGCAGACTCTTCCGTCATTCACATTTGAGCCCAAGGTTTTATACCTGAAATTGCACCAAATGTAGATGGATAGGGTGCATGTCATCCGTAAGATTGATAATCTGCCAAACTTCAGTTGTTCCCTGCTTGGGCTGTAGAACAAAACTTGCAAACAAGTCACATGTATTGCAGAGGCCACTATTTCGTACAATTTTCTAGAGGTAGATTGTGTACATCCATGAGGAATTGCCACCTGTTCATGCAGGTTCTGTGAGTTCCTAATACCTGGAAGATGGTTTTCCATCTCAACACAACGTGACATTGACCACCTGTGGAGATCTGTTGAAGAAGAGGGCTGGAAAACTGACCTTCTCTGTGACTGGGTCATCCCAGTGGAGACCATTTAGTACTGAACATAGTGGCTCGTCCGTCTCGACGTCCGCTGTCTCGATTAAGGTCAATTGGCGGATCTCGGCTAGCGGGAGAGACTTCAGAACCGGCAGGGCAGGCCTCAGAACCTTGCCAAGCACACTGTCACCGACCACCAGATTGCTGGCCTGGTTAAGCTTGGAAGCAAACAATGGACCGGACGGCTAGCCTCTTCCAACAACGTGAGGTGGACTTTGCTTGATCTGCCAAAAATTTAAGCTTACAGATTGACTTACAAAGATGAGGCGAATGTTACAGGATCTGATTGCAACATTATGATCAGGTCGTTCATCACCTGTTGTCAGGAGTCTTGACCTATTTCGCGATGACAAACTTCATGACTGTTGCAGAATTGACTGTAACAGGGTCACCTCCAGGGTAGGGCGTGTTTGCATTGTTCTTCAGCAACAGCTGTCTGTGCTTTCTCTTGAACCCAAAATCCACAACAATATCTGCAGCATGGGATTCAGCGGATCAGGTCCCCTCAACTTCAGAGTCCCGAAGGTGAACCGAGTGGATGACTGCCGCAGTGTAGTTACCATGAGAGCCCTTACAGGAAAGGGTACCTTTGAGATAATTAAGCTAGGAGATGATGGTGTGACTTACCTGCCCTCTCTCCCGGAGCAATCAAAAGGGACTTCATGAGGACGGGCTGGGGAAGGTACCCGCCATCGCTTCCGATCTGTGCAATTGTGTGCATACATTGGAAACTGATATTAAGAAATGTCAAGACTGCAGTAGATAGATATCAGGAAGTGCATGTGCACCAATCAAAAATATGGAGCAGTTGGATGACTGCAATTTGATGACTGCACTAAGATGCAGTGCCCTGGCTGCATCGTTGGCATTTCACTCATGCATAATCATGCATGAGTGAAGATCAGATATACCTGAAAGAATGTCATGGAGTTGCCAAAATAGAGGTTGAAGAAGCGAGCATTTGCTGCATTGACAATCCTGAAGCGGTATTTCTTGGGCTGCATGGCAACAGTAGTGTGTCAGTAGAGTTGAGTCAAGTGTGTGGCATGATAGTTGCAGGATGTCCTTTCAATGGTCTTATCAGCACTTGTGGCCCTGCAAGATCTCCGTCTCTGTGACTCTCGATTGTGCTTAACAGATAGTAATGACATGCTTGATATACAGGATATATTAGCATCACGTGCTGGCACCTGCACTTTGAGATAAGGCCAGGCCTTGCCATTCACCACCACGGTCTCGCCGAAGAACTCGGGTACCCAGTTCGGATGAACAGAAGGTACGTCTCCAAGCGTGTTGAAATACATTGTCCCGTTGTCCAAGATCCACTTATCCTGCAAGAGGAAGCTTCAAAGTCCCACTAAGCGAGTGCAAATCTTGTGCATGCAGTGATGACTATCTCTTTATTGGTAGTGGTGCCACTGAGAAGCTCATGATATTGGTCAATGTACTTTTGTGTCATCGAAAACATCTAGCGAGTAGTACACCATCAGATCAGAAGCTTGTCATTTGGCTGGCTGCAACCCGTGCATTACCTGTAGGATAAGAACATGCTCATACTTGCCGGAGGGCAGTTGCATGTCCTTCTCCAAACCTTCTGGGTCTCGTAGAACGTAGGCCCCAGCAAGACCTGAAAGCAGCCAGACTCATTGATCGTTGCATTCCCTTTGAGTTGCTCCACATGACTTTGAGCATGCATTGGGAGCGAGAAGTGCAACTCCTACAGGTATGTATTCTCTGGCAGGGGTTGGAAATTATACCAGCCTGCACGTTCAGCCTTGTCATGCCAACTGTATGGTCATGGTACCAGAGCAGGGCAGGCTCCTGCTGATTGGGGTACTCGTACTTACTACAAACAAAAATGACGCAAAGTGAGTTGATAAATTGGTGCTTGTGACACACCATCCTGTTCTGGTGGAAGAAACGCAGACATTGGTATGTAAGGTGGGGCTAGTCGAGGCCACCATGTTACTGCCCTTGTGTGCATGATTGCACGGAGAAGATCCCCACAGCATCGTGCTGCATAAGGATGGACAAATTGAGGGCAGTACATTATCATTGTCACTCTGACAAACAATCTAGGAGCTTAGATATGCATGTTTCTCCCATGCTTACGTTGTGGAATAGCCGTCTCCTGTTTCGTTGAATGGGGTCCACCATGCGTTCGGATGCCCGTCGTATTTACTATTCGAATGTATCTCGTGAAGATGCGGCACTGTGGATATGGACACCCCGACTGCACTCAGTTGTTCTGCCCACGGGTCATATCAACACAAGATTTGGTCGCGATGTTCGAGGACCCTTTGCCTTTCTATATGATCTGGAAATGAACAAGTCACTGCATGTCAAGACCAGGTGTGCATTTGGACTTGTCACCCATGGGGATGCCGCCCTTGGTGTACTTGGGAACCATGAGGGTGGGGTCCACGACAAACAGATGCTGGTCGTCTGTCAGGTGGTTCTGCCAGTGCACGGTCGTCTGGTATCCACGAACTGCTTCCAAAGTGGGACCTGGGTAGCTTGCTGTTTCTAGTGACGTGCCATATCCATACAATGTCGTGGCAGGCAGGTCTCGATGGAGTTTCTGCAGAGAAGGTGCAGAGGGTAGGCATGAGAAGAGAATGTTGTCCATCAGCAGCTGCAAATTGCAGATCAGCAACGATTTTGGGGTGGCAGTGTGCAACAGCTTAGCTTACAGCAAAGACAAGCACGACGTGGTTTACCTGAACGACTTTGTAGGCACCTAGAGTGACATTAGGGTGATCCCTGGTGTTGATCTTGGGCAGACGCGGTAGAGCATCCACAAAGCGGCATGGACGCTCCGTGAAAGAAGTACTGCACACATGGTCACGTGAGGGCAAGGTTAGGGGTCAAGACCTCTTGGTTGCACAAGCGGCTTCGCGCAAGCAGACAAACAGCTGCAATTCCCCAGTGATGCGTCACAAGTGCAAGGCGCCATCTATGTAAGTGACAGCGGTCTTGCAAACAGGGCATGCAGTCTGCAAAGGGGAGTCCCGCCAGCAGATGCACGAGGCAGCCAGCCCAACCCGGAACGTGCTTAGCACAATATCTCTTGCTCCAAGTGTTGCTCTGTAGGCCTCCAGAGGAAGCTTGATCACCTTGTGCAGGCCAGGTCACGCCACGTTTGTGCGACAACGGGATACGCCAGAGAAGTGCAAAGGAGGAGCACCCGGAGCGCAGCTCCGAGGTGCGAGAGGGCCTGCAGAAGCCAAAATCGGTGTAAGCTGATTGTTGGTTCAAGCCTAGCGCGCACAGACAGTACCACGGAGGTGTGCCGCCTAGAGCTGGTCTGAAGACCAGAGCCACGGCGTCTCCCGCGAGGTGACCGCCAGCGTGGTGTCAAAACGAGCTAGGCTTGCAGCTTGCCCTCTTCGACTACCGTTAGGTCCTCCCAAGGTTCATTCGACAAGTGCCCATCGGAAACACCGTTCGGCTGTGCAGGATGGCCATGCAAGGGTCCTACTGACCTGCATTCTGCGGAGCGGAGGTGTCGAGCTGCGAGCCGCGCGCCGCGAGCTCGGGGTAACGGACGCTGGGCCGAGGCCGGGGCGCTCGGGTGCCGGCAGCAGCTGGTGCAGCAGGCCAGCTCCGAGCTTCCGCGATGGAGGAAAGGGGGGGGCAGCTCGACGCGACTGGCTGCCGGGGGCAAGGGAGATGGGGGGTGGCGGGTTACGATGAAGGGGTGAAGGGTTGCGAGCGGCCGCCGAAGCGGCTCTGGCTGCGGCGGGGCGGGGGCAGGCGGTCGAGCTGGTCGGGACGGAGGGAGGGACTGATCGGAGAGAGGGGCGAGTGGGGGAAGAATAAAGCGCGCGAGGGAGGTCCGAGGTCGGGCAGGCGGCGGCGCCGCCTTGGCTTCCACGGCCGCTCTGTCAGTAGCAGCAGCTGCAGTCTTTCTCCTGCTGCTCAGCAGGTAATGTCGAGCACCCAGCAGCCATTGAGAAGTGAGCTCTTTTCAAGGGGGCGGGGACTGTGAGAAAAAGCCAGCCCAGAAAGAAGCCGTGTGCTTCGGACCTTGTTAGCTTCGGTGCTTCGGTGCTTGTTAGCTTGTCGGATTCGGTTGTGCTCACCCGTGGGTACTGATGTCACCTGCGGCACTTTAGTTTCGGTATCCATATTATGTAGTCCTGTTTAGTTTGCCCTAGACCCTGCCTGAACAATGTATCGGACTGGTATGGCCTCCATTTCATTTCATGCGCCCCGCGCGCCTTCTCTCGTCGGACCTTGTCAGTCCTTTTCGGGCCGGCTGGTCACAACCCTCGCCCCCTTCTTTTCCGGCCCCTGGCAACTCTGCTGCCCTAGACTCAGCCTTGACAACGTATCGGCTTGAATCGGCCTCCAATTCATTTCATGCGCCCCGCGCGCGCCTCTCTCTTTTGCCGGGCTGGCCAAGCAACCGCCATCGCCCTCCGCTGCAAGGGAGCCCGCGCCGCCTGCAGGCGGCGGGGCCGATCGGCGGCGTGGGGCGTGCCGCGCGCGTGCCGGCCGCGAGCCTCGG
>WELB01000070.1:305122-317258 GCA_009602725.1 Spirogloea muscicola | reverse complement strand
CTGGCTCTGTCCAGGGGACCCACTTCCAGGACCCTAGCCTCTCTGATTTGCGGCTGCTTAGCAGGGGTTACTGAGTAATTTGTAGCTGCTTTCTTTCTTTGTGTGCTTTGGTTTCTTAGCGCTTCCTCTGGCTTCCTCTGGCCCCCTTCTCGTTCTTTGTTCATTCTTTTTTGGGCTGGCTTGTCCAGCCCCTATGCTCGATGGGCGAGCCCTTTCTTCCCGCTGCCCCCGGGCCCCCACTGCACTGAATAAGATCATGAACACCGGTTGTCTGGTGACGGGCAGGCAGGATCGGCTCGGGCATGCACCTGACTGGCTTCCACAGCCCCTCCTTTCTCATCAGCAGTCGCATTCCTCCGCCGCCCGCCCGCCGCCGCCATGGCCGCACGCCCCGCGGGCCCTGCGGAGCTCCCCCCTCCCCGCGGAGCCGCGCCCGGCCCGGCGGGCGGCTCAACCGCCCCGCCTCCCCGTCGTGACGACCGTCGTGACGCTCTCCCTGTGGTTAGATCTATCGGCAGCCGCATTGTCCGTGACGGCCTTCCCGGCGCGTGCGACGCCCGGCTTTCCGGCACCTTTGGGGTCAGCCCGCTCGCCCCCGGCTCTCCGCGCGCCCGCCAGCGGCCACCGCGGCTCCCCCCGCGACCCTCGGGAGCCGGGGCTGCCCGCTGCTGCTCGGCGATCCGTTCCCGTCTTGCCGCTCGCCCACCAACCCCGCCATGGCGGCCCCCTTCGGACCCGCTCCTCCTGCCCTGCAGCCCCCTTCACCAAGCCGCCCACGAGCGCTCGCCCCCGTTGACCACCTCCATCCCCCTCCAGCTCCATGCCTGGGCCTGCATTGCACAGCCCACATTGGCCATACCGCCGCTGTGACCGCTCCTTGCACTGCCTCACGGTTCCAATCTGGCGAGAGCTCGGCACTCGCCGCTTGCTCCATTCACGATTGGCTCCTTCCATCTCTCGGGCGGCATCTCGGCGGTGCAACAGAAGCTCAATGCAGCTCCCGATCGTCTTCTTTGGTGTGCTGTTCGCTGGTTCTGGGTTTCCATTCACGTCCTCGATGCCATCCTGCGTGGCCGCAGCAAGCTTGCCCGCCTCCTCCGCCTTCGTGCAGCGCGAGGGCACCAACCTCGTTGCAAGGGGCAGGCGCTTCAATGTCAATGGCTTCAACACCTTCTGGCTGCTCCAGGCAGCGGCGCGGCCTGGGCAGAAGCATCAGGTTTGAGAGCACACAGGATACTTCGATTCGTGCTCTGCTGACGGCTCTCGGGCTTGCCCTTATCCAGACTTCACGGCGCTTGACGTCTCTGCAGTGCCAAATCATCTTACATCTGCTGAAGCATATAGTAGCTGCTGACACAAGTGCATCAAGCAAGTCCATTGTCATTGTTAAGGAGAAATTGCGCATACTCGAGGCACAAGGGGTGGATGTAAGCGCTGCCGACCTGGCCCACTTCTTGCCAGCTATCTCTTGATGCCCACTCTGTCACTCCATCGATTCTGTGCAGGTAGAAGAGATATTTCAGGCGGCAAAGAGGCTTGGTATGAATGTCTGCCGGACGTGGGCTTTTGCAGATGGCACAGTAGTAGCTTCAAAGCGCTGCAAACAAAGCCAGGGCGCTTTGATGAGAACGTCTTCAAGGTGCCATCTGCAACACTTGTAGTTTCTTGGTGTATGTTGTCTCCGAAGGCGTTAAAGATAATGTAATTGTTGTCGTCGATCGACCTCTTCAAGGAGTCCTCTGACTGAGGACTCTCGACATAGCCCTCATGCTCGGCTACTCGCTGTTGTCCTTAGCTTGGAGTGACAGAAAGCCTATCTGGTGTTTGAAGCCTACATAAGGGAGACACACAATATGCAGTCTGAGTTTGTCACAGCATTGCCATTCTCATGTAAGTGCTGACAAGTGATTGGCTGTCGGACCCTGAACATGATCACGTTGCGAGCTGCAGGCTCTGGACTACGTGGTACAAGCTGCTGGCCACAATGGTATACGGCTTCTGCTACCTCTTGTGAACAACTGGGATGCCTACGGTGGAAAGAAGCAGTATGTGGTGTGGAGCCTCCAGGCACTGGGGCACCAGTCTCCAGATACAAGCTCCACTGCATTCGGCAATGCCTTCTATCGGGATCAATGGGCTCAAGTGTACTACAAAAGTTATGTGCAAGCAATGCTCACACGCAGAAATACATATACAGGCTTGCAGAACAAGGACGACCCGACCATCTTCGGGTGGGAACTCATCAATGAGCCGAGGTAAAGTCGGGTCTCAATACATGCCTCATCCAGCGTTCACTGCTTTGCTGCAAAGTCTGCTGCTTTTGTAAGTTCCGCTGTGCTAGAATCCAAAATCTCGACACCATGATTGAGAACCCCCAAACACTTCGTCCTCAGCTTGGTCGTCCTTCACTCAGTGCATGCTACAGCTTCAGCAAAGTCCCACTGCTTAGCTGCAAAGTCTGCTGCTTTTGTAGGTTATGTTGTGCAAATAAGAATCCCGACACCATATATGACGCCCCCAAAACACCTTCGGACTCATCAGCTTGGTCGTCCTTCATGACATCTCAGACACCCTGTGCATGGGCTGGGCAGCTTATCACTGTATATCAAGCAAGTCCAGGAAGGCTCCTGCAACAAACTGACTCCTTTATAAGGCTTGCTTGATGATGCGAATCCCAATTTCAAGCTACCTCTTGGAGTATTGGCCAAGGAGCCCTGCCCCACTTTTCAGAAAAGATCTGGTCTGGTCACTGATGCCCTGTCATGCATCCCATCAGAACCTACATTTCGTTCTGCTGGCTTCAGGTGTGATGGATGTGGGTCATGGCTCTTGCCATGGGTTACCACTATGGCAAAGTACGTGAAGAGCATAGACTCCAAGCACCTTCTTACAGTCGGTACAGAGGGCTTCTTTGGCTCAGGTGCAACAAAGAGAACTTAGCTGTCGGAAATGTCGGACGATCCTGTAGTCCTGTCCTTCAAGCTGCAGCCTTTCTCAAGGATGCCATATAAGAATAATCTGCCATCTCATGGTGCACCTCATTGTGTGCGAGCCAGTCTGAGCTTATATTGAGGTATCTCCGCTCCATGACCCAATGACAGGCTCAAGGTGGTCAGCCCAGAACCCTCCACCGTCCAACTACTATCAAAACTGCGGCGGAGACTTTCTGCAGCTTCATGGCATCACCCAGATCGACTTTACAACTTTCCACGGACATCCTCACCTCTGGTGTGTGCTGTGTCAAGATGGGTTGCGGTGTAGAACATGCAGACCGATGCTGTCAAGCATAAGCCTGGCAGCAAAGCATTTTCCCTCTTCCTTGAGCTACCAGCTACTTGGAAGATGGTTAATTTCTAAGTGGCTATCAACATTGTCTTTCAATCATCGCCCCTTGCTGGATGACACGCACTAAATCCTCCTCCCAAATCCGTTTGCATGTCAAGGGAGCCGAGCCACGGTTGTCACTGACATGGCTGACACTTTTACTCCGTGCTGTGAGCTCAGGCTCAATAAGGGTGTCAAATCTGATAACGAGTTCCTGACTCGCTGGGTTAGTTCACATGAGGCAGCCGCTGCGGCCCTTCAGAAGCCTGTCATATTGACCGAGTTCTCGTACCCCAGCTCAGGCAGAGAGCAGGTAGCAAGGCGCCTTGATATTCATTTGTCCAGCATGCTGACTTCTGACCTGAGCTGGTCTATTAATTCTTGTGAGGTGGTTAGAATTTCCATCTGACGAGTACTACTGACCTTTAATGACCACAAAAATCAATCCCTCTTGCAGCAACAAGATCAGGACAGGCATTGCATGTTAGCATGCACAAGGGCCTCATATTGCTTGACATGGACATCCTCGATGGATTAGTCTGTGTGTAGATTTCAAGGCAGCATGCCTGCCCAAGCAGACACGTACTAATGTGTGCCGTCTGCAGGTTTATGCAACAACATACAACCAAGCATACGCCTCCGCAAGGGCTAGGCAGCTCTATGCTGGCTGTTTGCTGTGGGTCCTGAATGTTGCGGACCATGCCATGGCTGACACATCACTTGCAGTGTATCCAACCGACTCCTCTATAGTGAGGCTTATAAAGAGTCAAGCAGCCAGACTGTCTGCTTGAGAGCCAAGCAGTATGCATCAATGGCCACAAAAAACATAGGGTGAAGATATACAAGCATTAGCACTTACTAGCTGGTGAAGCAGTGGCGTGAGCCTGCAGCTTGGCTGCAGGCTCACGCTAGTCACAAGTCAATTCAATATCCCTCGCATGCTTTGCTTCACGCCTACTTGTCTGGCAAGAGGCGGCACTGATCTTAAGCATGCTTTTTGTCTGAAGTGATGTTGTGCATCCGTAGCCCTGTTGTATGACTGTCCTTGTGTCTAACATGATCACTGTAGACTCTTGTGACCCGAGTCAATTGAAATCGAGAAGGTCGAAGACCCTGAATCGAAAAGGTCCAGGCCTTCGACTGGATTCCCATTCACCATGACACCGACTTGAACACGAGCATTGAAGGACAATAATTGCGTTGAATAGATTCTATTGCCGCACCTGGTTTCCTGCATGTCGTGATGGGAGCTTGGTGCAGGATCCACAGTCTCACGCAAAGCCTTGCCTCCTAGATATACATCTCTGCAGATATGCATGCATGGATGCAGCTTCGTGAGTCAGCCACTGCAGTGACGCAACTCTTAAGTAGACTTCCAGTAATAGAGGGTATAGAAGCCCCGTTCCCATGCAATAACTACGCACGTGAGTTGCATCTCAGACGCATGCAGCCATCCAGCCTTGAAGCATGTTTTCTGCTCGTGGACAACTATCTGAAAGATTCACTCAGGCAGCTCATCCACGGGCACATCTTTTGACCTGTGATGCTCTATGTCGTCAGGTTGTCGTTGACTTAGTCTCTAAAAGTACGAGAGTGCAATGCGACCTCGCGCGCCTGGGGATGGCCAGCGGAGAGGTGCGCCTCCGCCCCCCCGAAGTGGGACGTCATCATCGCCGCATACTTGACATGGTGGGCGTGCAACCTGGTGGAGGACCACGGGCCCTGGTCGACGTTGTTGTTACGGAGGCATATAAAGGCCCAGCATCAACACCCATTGCTGGGCACGCAGTGAGCGGAAAAGAGCAAAGAAAACTGCGGCATTACTCCGATTACCCCCAATGCGATCAACTCCTGCCAGCTGCAATCGACATCTTTGGCTGTCTGGGTCCTCGCTTCCACACTCTGCTTCAAAACATTGCCAATCTAGGCTACACTCGACGTGCAGATGTGTTTCCGGCTGAGATGGGCTTGCCAGCTGCATATCTGTCGCTCTTGCGACGACGAGTTTCGGCCTGTTTGCAGCGTGCTCAGGCTAGTGCCTTGCACCAAAAAGCTGGGCGAGCTCTAGTAGGTGGCAGAAGGGCTCCGTTCCTGGCATCTAGTCCATGCATCGAGTAGTGACCTTTATGTCTTGACCCGTGGTTATTGAGCGGGTCAGGTTATATAGAGCTTTAGATGTGCTTGCCTTTGTACCTGGCCATTTGGCCTACATTTCTTTCTAATACACGGTCTCGTTCTCTTCTATGGGCGAGCCCCCCCCCGCGTTTTCCCCCCCCGCCCCCCCGCCTCCTTAACCCTACAGCCTAGACATTGAAAAAGAGCAGTGCCAGCAAGACTTTGAAGGTCGATCCTAGAACCAACTTTGTGCACTTCCATCCACTACAATGATCACCTGCATGTGCTTAAAGCTTGCACAGTCTTGAGCAGATCAGCGATGATAATTGACATCAGGAGACGCCCTTAGTATTCAACACCTCTGTATGCGCCAGGCTTGCTTAGATCAAAGTTGGGACTGTGTCTCGAACACAAAGAATGGCATGTTCTGCCTTTCTCCACAAAAAGCCTCAAGGAGAGTAGTTGTGCTGATCTACTGCCAAGAGGAGCAAATGAAATACATGATCAGGTACACACGTCAGCCAACAAGTATGTCTGGCTTCAGTAGCACCCGGAAAAAGATGACGATTGCTGAACCTCGCTGCATCTAATTGCAGGTGAGTTCCTGACAGAGCTGCATTGTGGAGGCGGCTCTAAGATGCTTCAAAGTTGAAGGCGGTGGCTAACTTGACTATGTGACTCAGGTGTCACCCTAGTGACACCTGGTCAAGGCCCTCAAAGAATGATGGGCCCCCGCCTTCGGCCGATCTGACCAGCTGAGTGGAAAGAAGGACAGCAACTCGCCACAACTCCACCAGCTCTGGCCAGCAAACACAGGATTGCTGTCAGCAGGTCCTTGCAGGTCCTTGCATCTCCTGCTTTAGTCTTTGCAGAGCAGACCTGTAGTTCGGCTGACATGTGCTATGTGTTTTGCATCTTCACAAGACTCCTTGAGCATCACTGTCAGGCATTCAAGGCTCTCCATCACAAATACCCATGCTGTGCTACAACGGCTAGCAAGAAGTGCTGCACACAGTGTTTGATCTGATTGTAGCATAAACTGCAACGAGGGGTTGATCTGATGATACATGGGCAGTGTGCTATCGTAGTATGCATGTGTAACACTCATGTTGCTGCCATGACATCAGCTACTGAAAGATGAAGGCTTGAGGAGAAGCTGGCTGCTAACCAGCTGGTCGAGTTCTGATCTTTGAGGACGGTCTTGGGGGAGGATGCACCCCTTCCTTCATCAGCTTGCTCATTGATAGCATGACAGTGGGCCATAAATTCGGAATCTACTAGCTCAGCTGCAAGCTCCAGCAATAGCAGCAAGACGTTGTGCCATCCACATCGTGAAGCAAATGCGATCAGACGGACCAGGCAGCCTACAGATAGCTGAGGCGGGACCTCAGGTACTTCTGGCCTTTTGGCTGCGGGCTGACCATTGGGCTCTGCAACTGCCTTTTGGCGAGATAATCGCAGCCTGGAAAGCTCCTGAAAGGCCCAACCGAGGTCATGGACAATGTGCCACCCTCCTCTGCTTACACTCATGCACTCTCCCAAACCACGAGTATCCGTGTCACGAGCTCCTAAGGAGGGTTCCAAAGTACGAATCTCCAGACAAAGAGCATGATTAGGGACCACAAGCAGCGGTAATGTGTTTGAGAGCAGCCGCTCCTTGTGCTCCATCTGCACCATCGTGGTTTGCATATTCACTGAAGCACATCAGAAGGAAGTTACTGCTCTCCAGCTTGTCCTAAATTATACATCTCTACATGACATGTATAACATATCGTTCACAGAAGCCTTTCTGGACAAAGGTGTCGCATGCCAGCAAGTGTTTCGCCTTATGCACTGCATTCGGTCAGATCTGCCCTGCTCTCCAACACATGCCGGGCATCTGTGTAGTGACAGTCCTTACTTCCACAAAAGCGCGGCCACAGACTGCCACTTGCAAATCACTGCACATGAAGGACAGCTGTTGCATGCAGCCTTCTTTGTCATTTCCTTGTTCTTGTGTTTCGAGTCTCAAATCTGCCATCTCCCGTACAATTCCACCTTCCATGTGAGCTGACTTTCTCTGGAGGCTCGGCCATGGTGTGCGTAGTCTTTGTTCATCCAGGTCTGTCGACTGTTGCTCCTCAACATGGCCCCTAGCTCTGATCACCAGTGACCAATCCGTCTGCATCAAGTGCCAACCTTCGACTGTGACGACCTCTGAATGTCCTGCCACCACACATATTGGCCTGATCGTAACAATCTTTGGAATGTTCATTGTGGGTTTCAAATCCTGCACCACACCTGCTCAGCAATGCCACGGTCTGATCAGTGTTTACACCCATCCTTCATAGAAGCCAATGTACAAAGGGAGTAACAATACACACTTACTAAATGTTCAGCATTCCAGGTTGTTTTACTTTCTTCAAAGCTATTTCTTAGATGCTATGTGAATACTTTGTGGGGAAAGCTTAACAACATGGTACTTATGCAACTGGCTATGCAAGTAGGCTTGCCAATATTTGATCAAGGCAGGCCTTGATTGTTTTAGGAACAAGAGATACATGGGCAAAAATGCTCTGAATACCTTCACTCATAGAGACTGTCTTGTCACCTACTTGCACTGTGACGAGTCCAGCACGCCAGAAACTTGCCCCAGAGCCAGCAGCAAGTCTTTGCAGGCTGCCTTTCAGGTCGCCAACAGTCTGCTTTCACAGGTTCCAGTAGCCAACAGCCGCCGCCTAGGCATATACTTCAGCACAGAACGAGTATTTGCAATTGCTATCTCGTCAGGGTCCACAAAATGGCCTATGCCTACGTCAGCGAGTACTTCTCTTAAAGGCTACTGCACTGTTGGGGGCAGACCTTTATCCACGATTCTGCTGTCATTCGGATGTAAATGAGGAGGAGGACACAGCCAGGACGGATGAGACTCTCCATTGCCGTTGGCTGCTGGGCCAGCCAGTCCATAACCTGAATAGAGTATAGACATGCAGATTTGTAAGAAAGTAGGATAATTGATCAAGCTGCCGCTTTAAGGTCATCATGCTCGGTTTGTCTGGTTATCTGAACCCTAAACCCTTGTCACCTGCCTTGACTACGTACCCCCAGTAGCATGACCACCTAAGCTGCACCCTCCTAAGCCCGGCGTTTGTCAGCTTCCTCAATTTACTCCTTCTTGCACTTTGAGACCAGCAATGGCGTGATGGCATTTGGTTGCTGTCATCACCAGATCAGTGTCTGGCTTCAAAGAAAAATGCAAGGGCATGGCAAGGGGCGCATTGTAAGCCACTTAAGTGCAAGCTAAGCAAGTCATCCATGCAGTTTGATGACCATGGGATGCTAGTCTAGGTGGCAAGGCAGGTTTCAGAGCTCACCTGCTCCCTTAGGTTTGTGGGCAGATCAGCAGGATTCCGATTAAATAGTTTCACTGATACACGGCCTGTCATCTCCTGTTGCAGATGTAGAGCATGAGGTGCAGCCAGGGTGGGTTGTGTTCCTACGTGTTGCTCCGTGGGCCTTCCCTGTTCCATCCTATCACGTACATCCACAATGTTCTCTTGGTGTGTAGATAGAGATTGGGCGCCAGGTACACTCCCCTGCCAGTTGCTGAGACTTAGCAAAAGATTTCTCTCCACCTGCCCACCAGACCTGCCCTGTTCTGTCAAGTTTCGCATCTGTAGAAGTGCTTCGTCCTCTTCCCTTCTCCGTTGTTGTTGTTCAGCATCTTGGTGGTGCTGAGCACGAGGCTGCTGGCCAGAGAGGGCGAGGCTGAGTTGGCTCTCAGTCAAACTTCCAGGGACGGGATGCCTTTGCTGTTGCAGGACTGCTGCAATAAGGTCCTCGTCTGCATGCACTTTACCTACATGGGCTGCACTGAGTCTTTGAAGCATTCTCAGCCCAGTATCGAAAAAATTTGGGGTCCTCTCACTGTATTCAGATGCTCCCTCTTCAATCTGGCTGGAGGTAGGAAACGTGGATGTGACTTGGTCACTGGGGCGCTGGCGTGAGAGATCGGAGCTTGACTTGCCGCTAGGCAATACAGTAGGTGCAAGGGAACCAGCAACACCAGAGTGCCCGCCAAGGCCTGCTTCCGACCCCTTGCTTCTAGGAATGGCAAACTCAGGTAAGGACGTGGTCCTGTCAAGTTGTTGTGGTCCTTGCTTGCTCCCTATTGGACTCCTTGAGAGTGCTGGCGCTTGGAACAGCCCACTCTGAGCTGCAGCTGGCTCTTCCCTCACCCCTAATTTATCAAAACCCTGGCCTGATCTAGTCAAGCCTTCCCAGCCTTGAGACAGCTGTTTGAGCAACACGCCCTTCTCTGTTTCACCCAGCAACAAAAATTCTTAGGAAGGCTTTGATTAAACAGTGTAGACAGGGATGCTTGTCAGAAGCTAGAGAGTGGATGGCACATTAAGTCTTTGAAAAATCCTGAAACGAGGAGCATGCTCTGGACAAGCTCATCTTTCCACTTCCAAGACAACAGAATGGCAAGTCGAGATGCTGATATGCATGTCCTCGATAGGCATTTGTTCCAAACAGTGACAAGCACTTGTAAAGTGACGTAGCCAGATAGGTCGACTCAACAGCGAACAGAGTCTTGAAAGAGAGTCTTGAAAGTGGTCGCATGAAGATGCATGCATGAGTGTCGATGTGATCAACCTGGGGAGCTTTGGGAGCCAGAGGCGACCTCTCGTCCACTTTTTCTCCTGCGCTTGTTATGGCCGAGCAATCCTCTCCTGCAGCTTCGCTTCTCGTAGTCAAATTCTTGCAGCGGGTGGAACCTGCAGCAAGGTCATGGCACCTTTGGTCAATATGCAGTATAGTCTTGCACAAGTCCGAAGTATCTTGCCCATGGTCTGCCAGTTCCACCACCTTGCAAGATCAAGGTGCTCAAGAAGCAGCTGTGGAATCTTTTGCATAATAACGTTACTTGATCAGACTGTTAGCCACGCTACCAGCTGCATAAGCATATGGCGTGCATTCAGCCGGGCTACGCTATCGTCGGCTCTTTATTTTTTGGTAGCATGGATCAAAGTCAAATAGGCACCTGCTGCACTGCTGGCAGTAGCGCTGGTTTTCGCCCTCATGAAGGACACCTGCAGCCTTGGAGTGGTGTTCGCAAACTTTGTGTCGCTTGTAGTACTCCTTAGCATCTGCCAGATTCGACGAGCAGTCAATGACTTGGCACTGAGGTCCGTCTCCAGGGGTCTTGCTGCGCCTACCCAGTCCCCAGCCTCCAGCGGCCAGTGTTGCATCACCAACCTCAGCGAGCCCCTGCCTCTGCTGCTGGAAAAACGACCAAGATTGCCTAACGTCACCACTGGTCTATGCTTGAAGTGGAAGAAGGCTACAGGGTTCTCTCACTTCTTAAGCAAAAGCGTTCTTGCAGTAAAGGAATGGACGCACCACTGACATGAGTCGGAGGTCACGCCCTGGAAGACTGACCTCAATCCTCCTGTCCTTGGCTCTGGAGGACGGACCACTCGCTTCTCCTGAACTAGTCGCCTGCTCTACCCTTTGCCAAGTCTGACCAGTACTGGGAGTCAGCGTGAGCTCATGGCTCATGCCGATGCTCTGCTCTCTTGGGCGTGCGAGGGGCGTCTCAGTGTAAGGATTGCTAGCAAGAGTCTGCAGTCCGAGCTGGAGAGGCTGCTGCCCCCATTGTTCTGCTGCTGCCTTGCCACGGCCAATGCGCCCACTGTCACTTCCTTGCCCCTCCTGTCTGTCCATGTCCGTCCTGCTGCTGCGGGCTTGGATGCAGTGTACCTGCTTGCCTGCTGGAGCAGCAGATACTGAAAATCACTTACGAGGCATAGTAAATCTCTTGAGCATTGTCAGCTCAACTCGCTGTATATGAACAGGAAAGCCCCAGGAAACCGCAACAAGTCAACGAGCATGTTGGTCTTCTAGCTGGGCCTAGCTGGAGGAAGATCGAGGCATGCGTACTCCCTGCGCTGGGGGTGCACAACAAACGTCGTTGCTAGCCTTGTGACGTGCTTCAGTGGCAGGCAGACCATCCCAAGTTGAAAAGGGCAGAAAGTCAAAGCACGAGCAGTGACTGTCCAGGGCAGCAAGTGCAAGTCAGGTGCTGCTGGCGGAAGGAAGTGAGGAAGATGCTGGGACAATTGTGCTTCATACTTACAGAGCTCTTTGCTGCAGGACTTGACAGTAAGGTGGTCTTGTGAGCTGTATGCTCACAGTATGTACTCTCGAATAACTTTTGAACAAGGTGAGCTCTACATTTGCACAATAGTGATGGGGCAACACCTCTCCTATGAAGTAGGTGCATTGGCTGCGGAGCCGACGGTGCCCCAGGTCCGAGCTTTCTCCTTTCATTCTAGCGCAAGATGGTCCCAGCAGAGTCCGGTCGGGGCTGCAGGCCAGAGCAATGCAGGCTGGTGCAGCCCGGGCCGCCAGGGAAACGGGAGCATTTATGGAGCCGGCGCGAGCTGGCCGTCGAGGAGACGCGGACGCGGCGGGAGCTAGGTCACGAGCGGGACGTTGCGGCGGAGCTGAAGCGGCTGCTGCCGGTCCTCGACGAGCGAGCTCCGAGCCTGGCCCGCCATGGAGCCCCAGCCGCCACCGGGGGCGCAGGAGCTGGCGCGAGCGGCGCTCCTTGGCAGCGAGGGCAGAGCTGCAGGCAAATAGCAGGTCGGGGGTGCGAAGCGAGCGGAGGGGCGAGCGGGCGAGCAGGGGGCGGCGAGGAGGGGGGAGGGGG
>WELB01000070.1:277067-304235 GCA_009602725.1 Spirogloea muscicola | reverse complement strand
GATCCCCCCCGCCCCATCGGACCGCCTCGAACTCCCCTTGGCCCCATGAGATATCTGGGCCCCTCCCCGCCGCCGGCCTTGCCCATACCTTGCTTCCTTTGTCTGTAGCTCTTTGGAGTTTGTCCATTCTTTTTTGGCTGGCTTCTGCCAGCCCCTATGGGCGAGCTTTTCCTTAGCCCAGCATCTCTGATCTGCGGCTGCTTAGCAGGGGTTACTGAGTGTCTCGTAGCAGCTTTGTTTTTGTTACTTAGCGCTTCCCCTGGCCCCCTTCTCGTACTCTGTTCATTCTTTTTCGGGCTGGTTGTTCCAGCCCCTATTCTCAATGGGCGAGCACTTTCTTCTTTTTCCTTTGTCTGCCGCTTCCCGGCTGGTAGGCTTTCTGACTTACAGGCTGCTAACTCCAGGTTACTGAGTGCTTATTCTACATGAGCTTACTTAGTCATGTGATTCAGCGCCATTTGGCCACCTCGTACTCTGTTCATTCTTTTTCGGGCTGGTTGTTCCAGCCCCTATTCTCAATGGGCGAGCACTTTCTCTTTTCACCGCCCTCGCCCCCTTCGGAAGAGTTTGGCGACCTCTATTTGCTCGTGGTCACCGAGCTTAGCAGCAGGTGATGTACATCTGTCGATGTGCTTGCCTTGTACTTGGCCACTCAGGCCCACCATCAACCATACACACCTCCATTCCTTTGAAAGAGAGGGGTTACTGAGTGATCCATAGCTGCTTTGTTTCTTTGTGTGCTTGTTTTCTTAGCGCTTCTCCTGGCCCCCTTCTCGTCCTTTGTTGGACTTTTTTGGGGCTGGCTTTTCCAGCCCCTATTCTCAATGGGCGAGCATTTTCTTTGAAAGAGCTCACTTCTTGCTTCTTGCTTCTTCCAGCGCACCCCGCACCCGCGTCTGCGCCTGCCTGTTCGAGAAAGTAGCACTGCCGCCATGGCCCCCGCCCCACCCCGCTGTCGTTGCGGCTTCCTTTACGGCGCCCTCGAAGCTCCGGGGACCGCCGCATCGAGGGTGCAAATCGTGCTGCCTTGCTGCATTTCGTTGTTGAAGCAGCTCAATCCTGTCTATCGGACAAGGTTTTGCTAATGTGGCTGCCCTTGTGACAAGCGTGAGTGTCGCATCCTTCGAAAGAGCTGCTTTCTTTTGACTCGTTGTGAAGGTTGGAAGCTCTTCCAAGGCGGGCATCGGCATTGAGAGGCCAGCACAGAAGTAAAGGACAAGCTTTATGGGGCCGATCAGTGCATATCATGAGCTAATCTTAGTATGAACGGAGTCGCGAGCACACTACCTCCATCCCCAAAATGCAGGTCAGGGCTGAGCCCAATTTGCTCGTGCTACCATGGCATTGGTGCGCTAGCCAGTTCTACCATCAGCGCAGGCTCCAGTAAAAGCCTACAAAGCCAACTCAGAGAGTTTCACCATCAGCTCAGAATCCAATAGAAGCCCACAGGCCTAACACAAAGAGAAGCTCTTCCAAAGGCGGCGATGGCTGTGAAAGAGGAACCAAGCTACTAAAGGAAGGATTGGCAGTGAAAGGCCTGCCTAGATATGAAAGACAAGGTCCAACGAAGCCAGAACGCTCAAAGCACGCAGCTATGCAATTTGGCTACAGCAGATGGGTGCCCAATGACCCGTAGTCAAGAACCGCACAAAGGAGCAGCTAGCAGCCGGATATCTGCCGCCACGCCCAGAAATCAGAGGCAGCAACCAAGGCGCGGCTGCCCACGAATGTAGGCGAATGCCTGGACGACCGAAGCGAGATGGAAAGTCCCATACTGTCATTTTGTATGCATAGAGACTAACAATGCTTACACAAGGCTTGACAGATGCCTGAAGACTAGTCACCCCACAGGCTGAATTCATACAACTGTCAGGTCTCGCAAGAAAGGCAGGTGCCTGGAGACTAGGCACCTCACTATGCTGACAAACACGAGTTCGTCTGTCTGCTATATCTCTCGTCCTCTCTCACAACATCGCCCTACTTTGAAAGAAAACTGTCCTTGTCTTCTAGCTTGAGCAGAGGATAAGCAGCTCTTACAAAGGGGGCGATGGCTGGGCAACGCCAGCCCACAGAAGAACGAATCGGGAATGGCGCACCCCAGAGTCATGGCGCGTGGTGCTGGACGGCTACCGCTGCGGACACGACCCTTATCGGCAGCAGATTCTGGGTCTTTGACGAGTGCGTTGAAGTTAGACCGCTAATGCTAGCTCGGTAAAATGAGAAAGCGCGGCCACATTGACTGTTGGCTGGGAGATGCCATCCCAAGAGAATGCACAAGGTCTGAAGGAGCCGGAGTTCTAAGAAGAAGGTGCTCGCCCATTGAGAAGAGGGGCTGGCAAAGCCAACCCAAAAAGAATGGACAATGTTCAAAGCCAAAGAAAGAGGTGCTGAAAAAGGACTACACTACAAAGTGCAAGATGGTGCAGAGGGAGATGCAGATGGCTGCTCAGTATCCACGTGTTAGCAACAGCAGATCAGAGTAACTCGGAGCAGGAGAAAAGACTAAGGACCAAGACATCAGCAAGGGGACGCTCAGTAACCTTCAGTCAGAAGGTGCAAGTCGGAATAGCTCGCAGGCGGAAAGATGTCGCCCTGACGGAAGCCGGAGGCCGCCGCCAAAGCGCGGCCTGCGCGCAAGTGAACCGCGAAGGCAAGGGACCGCTGCAATGAGATGGCCAAGCGCATCTGGAAGACGTGAGCGACAGACCCGGCGACATTGAAGCCAGGGCTGCTCGCCCTGCTGCCCGAGGCGGCGGGCCGCTGCTCGCCACGCAAGGCGGTGAAGCAGGTCAAACCATTATGTGCCAAAGGCGCCGTACACGTCGACGGCGAGTAGGACATACTCGTCATTCACCGGGTAAAAACTGTCAGTGGCATTGAGGCCGCGACGGGTGTTGACTTCGTCCCGTCGGTAGACAGGTGGTGGGGGCCCGACGCGATAAGGTAGACTGTCAGCGGTATACTGTAGATGGGTTGTTGTCGGGTCGTCGGCGAGTAACCGTTGGTGATCGTCCATCAAAAGAATTGACGAAGGGTCGAAGGTGCCACAATGACGGAGGGGCCTGAAGATGCAATGTCAGAACGGGTGGAGGATGGACCGCTCAGTAGCTACGAGTGAGGAGCCTCGAAAGCGACAGATTAGCTGCCGGGGAAATATCCCCCTGACGAAAGCCAGAGCCAATTATAGGCCGCCTAGGGCCGGGTTCGAGGGGGAGAACAGAAGAGGCGACCTGAAGCCCCTCACGAGGAGCCTGTTCATCTTCAGCGGGCTGCCTTGTCTTCTGATTACAGCCCTAGTCCCCTTTGGAGGAGCTATTTCTTGTCTAACATCGGGAGGCCCAAGGGCACTTTGAGTACGTCAACTACCCCCCTCGGACCCCTTCATAAAATTCGAACTTCAGGCTCTGCTTGCAGTAGTGAATTGGCTTATCGGCCTCCCTTTCATTCCATGCGTACAGCTCGCCTTCCCTCTTAAGATTTACCACCCCAGTCTATTGCCTTCCCTGATTTTCTTGCTTCACTGTGCGCTTGGGCTTGGTTAGCCGCTCGTCCTTCTTCCGTACACGGCACACCTGAGCGAGCGACCTGGCAGTTAATAAACCTAGAAGGTGCACTTGAGGAGAGAACGGCGGGTATGGACATGGAAATAGGGAGCCAATCCGAGCCAATGCACCTTCTTCCGCACAAGGAAAATTTACAAGACTGAGATTGAGCTCTCGAAGGGGGCTTAGACTTTAACAGGCCCGCCAAAAAAAAACGGAGAAGTCAGAATCAACGTGTGTAGGAGGCTAAGAGGGGGATCAGAAACGACGGCGACAGCAGGGCTGAAAAGAAAGAAAAGGGTCCATTTGTACCACCAAGTGAGCACATACAAGTCGGACAGGCCAACTTGGGGAGCCGGAGCACGCCACGGAAGCAGGCGGCCTGGCTTCGGGAGCATCCAGCACGCTGACGAAGGGCTAAGGTGTGCTGCCGCCGCTACCATCGCCGCCGCTGCTGCTGCACTAGCGGGGGTGGATTGCACATTCGGGCCATGCCAAGAGGGCTTGGGCGGGGATAGGCCAGACGCTAGAGACCCCACTTCCGGCTACTCCGTGGCTCAACATGCGCTTTGACGATTGTGCAAGCAAGTTGGTGTCTCTGTGACATGCATGTATCCAAGCATGACTTCAGACGAATCTATCAGATGTGTGGCGTGCAATGTGATTTTACACCTGCTTTTGACCCTGCTTTTGCTGCCATTCTCTGCTTGACGTTGTGTGATGTGATTCTCTTAATGCTTGAACTTCGTCACCGTTACTTGCTTCAAGACCCCTGCATTAGGTGATGTAGTGATTTCATCACTGCCACAAGAATCTCGTGGTGCAGCACTGTCAATTCTTGGTAGGCACCCTCTTGAGTACATTCGTCTTGATCTGAGACTCAGTCGAATTTATTGCGCTAGCGCAGTTTATGTTGCTGTTGTCTTCCAACTTCTTACCTTATACAAGGAACCTATGTATAACAAGCCCTTGATGTGCCATCTATCATAAGTCAACTTCTGCTTAAACAGAAGTCGTGCTTGAATGGGTCGCGTGCAAGCCATTCTTCCACAGTCTTGACGATTGTGCTTCCACAGATTGGTTGATTATGCTTACCGGTGACATGGTGACGAGGCATAATCTATGTGGCCAGTAGAGCCAATTCGACATTGTAAATAGGCCGTGCTTGGCCCTGCGAGTGGCACTCCAAGGCCTTGTAGCGGTGCACTCCTAACGGCCACCACAGTTCACACACTCTGATCTGTCAAGAGTGCTTGTCATGTCCAGAATGGCATGCTGTGGGCATTTACAGGAAGACTATGATTCTGGTGCTTTCCTTCTTCCATCAGATACTGAAGAGGCATGATAATGCAATACTACAAACAAGAGCTTGTGCTTCCGATGCAGCTCTCTGAGGAGCAGCACCTATTATTGGACAATTTGGGCTTTAATATTATGAAGTACAGGGGGTGTGCTACCACCACATGGGAGGTCAAGAAGTACCATGACCAAGCAGCTGAATTCCCTTAAGTTGCCTACTCTTGAACAAGCCAGCCGTCGATGGTATGTTATTGAGGTTTTGTACATCATTGCAATAAGTCATAATGAAGATATACGATTGTGCCAGTTATGGCGGCACATCTGTAGGGTACTATCGTAATGCCAGAACCCGTTCCTGACCATGCGCTCCATCTTTGCATCTTTGCCTGCACGCATAGGGTGGCCTGACATTTCATGTCACACAGACAATGCCGCACTGCGGCAACCATACAGTGATTGCAAGGATAGAGCTCAGCTTAAGCAGATCAAGCATCTGACTTGTCACCGAAGAGGTGCCATGTATACCTGTAATCCAATTGTTGTGCAGAGTCAAACAGCCAACTCTATCACAAGCCTCCGTCACATTCTGTTCCTTCCACAGGCCATGCACGTTGCCATTTGGATGCTGCAATTTCAAAATAGACTCTCGTTGGTTGTAGTGTGTGGAGATAGGCAAGAGTTGATTGCACCTACTTAGTCTGGCTGTGGTCCCTGGATCTACATTTTCCCTACTCAATTTGTGGGGTTTGGGGAACTTATTAGACATCAGGCAACAACTTGCCCGGTGCACGAGAAAGTAAAACATCTGCCCACTAGCCTATGCTTGGCCATCAGTGAATATCAGCAGAGATACATGACTGGCAGAAGCTGGCAGCAACAGACAAGGATGTAACAGGTAATTTCGACACAGACCTCCTTTCGATCAAGAAAAACGACTCGCAGCCCATTGGGATAGTGGCATTGGTCTGTGCCAACTACACTCTCCCCTTCCTCTCCACAGAGCACATCATAAAAGCTCGGCTGCTCTGATAGCTGCTCACATGATATGAAAAAGAGCTGCTCATACTTGATCGTGACGTAATAAGCATATCATGCACACATCTTCATTCTGGTCATCATGAATAGCCTCTATTGAGCAGCCCAACCGCATCCACCTGTCAACTAAGCAACCACACGGTGCATCTCTGGCACCTGTCGTCAATGTAGACAAGCTTAGGCAATGAGATTGAGGTGCTTAGATAGCCAAGCTCACAGTGGTCATGGAAGCATGTGCAACAATGGCTTCGAATGCAGTTATCGTGGCAGGCTCAGCTCTTGCAAAGTAAAGACCGGAATTTATCCTTCGCACTCCATTGGCAGGCTTCTGTGCGTCTGGCTCATTGCTCTGGATAGGTAGAGTGTTTGGACCGTAGGCCTTCAGCTGCCAGAAAGCAGGAGCAAAGGGTCAGATTTTAATGAGCTGCATAAAAGGAAGAAGAAAGTGCATCCTCATGTACTTATCAGAGGCAAGGCGCAAGAAGGCAGTGTCATCAACGAGGGTGTGTGCTCACTCCCGGAAGAGGGTCTCGGAACCAGATGATGTCGACATCCGACCACACAACCGAGTGCCTTGACTTGAGCACCCTGAGCACAGCTCTCGACTTCAGCTTCGTGTACTGCCTGAAGCAGTTACTCCCAAACGCACAGCCCCCGGACGCACCCTCCATCCCTGAGAGCAGCGCTGCAGCTTGCTCGTAGTACACCGCGAGGCCCTGTGAGGACAAGCATTTGATCATCAGTTGCCTTCCTCTGCTCAACAGGTAGTAAGAGATTTCGTACAGCCTCTTCTTTCAGGAAGTGCCTGTTGCCAGGAGTAGAGCTTATTACACCTCCCTTTCATTGGGACCTTTTCTGGTTACCTGGAGGAAAGCAAAGGCGTAGAGCTGCTCATCCAAGGCCGCTACCAACAGCTTGCCGGCCAGGCCAAGCTTGCGCAATCGGCAGACAAAGTTCATCAACATATCCGCGTAAGTGTATGTCACAGCCACCAGGATCACCACCTGCATGCAACAGTCATCGAGTTCCTGATGAGAGCGCACTTGCAGAAGCAAGGGGCCCTTCTGTGACCGTCATTAGCTGATGCATTTGATGATACCAGACAATGTGCCTGAGAGCTTTGTGTCAAAGAGACACACATATTGTGTGTGGAGTGTGAAGGAGGCAATTTGCAAACTACTGACAGAGCCCGTGCACTAAGTGGCATTGCTAGTATACGATATGAGAAGCAATGCTCTCAATCAAGTGCCAATGCCAGTAGCTAATTACATGCATCTTAATAGCCAACCTTATCTTCCCCGGCAACCTGAGGTAAAAGCTGCTCCAGCGTATGGGGGAGGCCTGTGACAACAATGATCAAGCCTGAGTGCAAATCGTCCACGACATTGAGACAGTGGAGCATTGCAAGAATGGCATGTCCTGTCATGGCAATCAGGTGTAAGAGGCTGACCAATTGTAGAGTTACCCTTCCTTTTCGGAAGCGCATTAATTCTGAAGGAAGTATGCCGGTCAATCGAGACGGTCCCGCAGCGCCATGCGCTGCCGTCAAGTTGAGGATCCGACTGCGTGTGCCTCTCATAGGCGGAGTATTCACAGCTGCAGTTGCCAGGCCGCTCTCGCTCCAGCACACACATGTTGGATACTGCCACAAGGACATTGGGCTTCTGGGCTTACAAATAAGACAGAGGGTGCACTCAATACAGTAAGAGAACCTGTAGGCGAAACCCCAACTGCATCTTTGCTGCTTAATTGGCTGTAATCCTGCTTTGCTGGACCATCAAGCTGATGCAGCTAGACCTTGGTCAGGAAACATGTCAAAGATTGACCAGGAACATAGTGCTCATCCATGAGGGCATCTTGTGACCTTAGTGATGCTCACAAGAGGGCTCAGAGCATCGGGCAAGACGCCAGGGACAATGCAACGCCGTGCCAAGCTGGTTTGCATATGAGCCTGCTGACTGAGCCATATGAATGTTGGCGTAAAGCTCCCAACTGTTCTGCTTGCGGGAGCTCCAGAAATTTGCCCCCGCTCTGCCAACTGGCACCTCCTGGGCAACAACGTGCTTGTATGCATGTGCTACATGTACACTGCACAAGGACAATCATTGATGTGAGCTTGATGAGGCAGCCCAGTAAGTGCGAGCTTGCTGAGAGCTCGCTGATACATGGAGCCCAAAGTGGCAATTATTGAGCATAAACTAAGAGCTCTCTAAAAGCATGAGGCTGCAGATTGATGCACTGCAGTCTTTCTGTGGCAATTGCTGACCTGGTCATTGCATCACTTGCGTCCACCACTTGGCGCAATCCAGATGCAACCATCTCATGCGTCATCCAGTTGTCATACTTGCCTCTTCCAAATGAGAATGGTGGCATTGGAGCTGCATTGAAGAGTGTGCACGAGCACTTGGATGACATTTAGCATACAACCCATCATCTAGCTGAAGGCCCATAATGTCAGTTCATTATTTGTTACAAGCACTGGCTTTGCTCATCACTCGAGTTGCCAGATATGACCTTAAAGCAAGCAATCAAAAGGCTGATGAATGACTGTCGCAACTGGAGAAAAGAGAAACTGGACTATTGTTCCACAGCCACAGATCCACGCCCCCATAGGTATGAAGGCTTCCATGAAGACGCGCATGATTGCCGAGAGTTGCATCTGTGGTTGGATCTCCAGGCTGCTCCAACCTGCACAAGAGCACTGGGGATTAGTGCCGGAAGGAATATATATATTAGATTGACAATTCTGCAGTCAGGCACTGAGCAGTGGAGCACAAGCTGAAGCACTACGTTGCTAAGCAAGCCACTGCAAGCGCCATCAACCTAGTGCAAAAAGGTCTCACGTGAATTGCAGGCTGGGCAGGCTAGGAATGTCCCATCTGGCAGCCGTGACGACATAGTCTTTGAACTTCGCAGAAACCCTGTGTATGACCGTCACAAGGTCGCTAAGAAGGATAATATCCCCATTGATGAGCAAGGAGATATCCGTTTCTGCTGCTCTTGCCCTTGCCACCATACTGCAAACAACCAGAAAATCATTGTAAGGCCTGGAGACCCAAGCACTCCGTTGCAATTTGTGCTTCCAAAAGACTGCTAGGTCAAAGTGTGTTTCAGAATGGAGCATCTTCCATCTTCCAACTGGTAAGCAAGTGTACAACATTTTTCTCTCGTTCAGGATTTAAACCTGTGAAAGAGTGGTACATTGTAAAAATTGTAGTCTATATCAGGCTCCACAGTGACCCTTCCAGAAAATTCAGCTGCAACATGGCATAGGCATCGGAAGGCCTTCAGCTGAGATCAATCTCATACTCGACCGAGTCTAGCAACAGTCCTCATTATGCATGTGTGATGCTTTGTGGAGCTCTGGTAAATAGTGAGATATCTTAGGCCATGCAGACTGGACAAGCAATCAGTCACTTAGGACAGATTGTGCTTCAAAGCCTGGACAATTTACTAAGTTTCATCTGTGACGAACTTGATATCAACAGTCAGAGACATTACTAGGAACAAGAGTCATGAGGTGCTGGCTACCGGCTAATTCCCAGAAGGACGAGTCGTTTCCTAGTAAGACTATCTGAGGACGAAGGGGAAGTCTCAGCCAAGACAGCAGGGCAGTCTTCTGCGGGTCTGAGGGTCCAGAATATGGTTTGGGCGCAGAGAATATGGTGAGGCTGGGAGTGACCTGTCCAATGAAAGAGCTGGGTTTAGGTCAGGTCGTACTGGCATGTGCATCCAGAGGGCAATCAGAGTCCCCAGTGCTGCATACATAGCCTTGCCTGAGTGCTGGCGAACGCTTGCAGCTGACGGTGTATGAAAGCAGGTACACAAGTGGTGCCAGCAGGTTCGAAGAACAATACCCCACTACTTGAGAGCAGATTGTGACTGCCGGGGTGGCTGGGCGTGCTGGAGAGCTGCAGGATGTGCAGGAAAAAGGCTGCCCACCAGATGGCAAACATGAAGCCAAAAAGGAAGGACAGCCCAGGGGAACGCTGGCGTACAGGAACAAGGCAATGGTGACATCGTCATTAGCTGTATCCTTGTGCCCTTGCTTCTATAGAGGGGCCTCCTGCCAACAGCAGATTTGCAGCACACTCCAAACCTCCTAGCCGTCTGCAGTTTAAGCTAGTACAATTCAGGAAAGTGCGAAACTTGACGTCGGCCAGGGGCAAGGCAGTACACGTTCCAAACGCCTGCTGGCTAAAGGAGAGGACACGGCCAAGGACACGGTGGCCAGAAAACGCTGGCTAGGGGGAGCCAGATGGGAAGTAAGGCTGTCTTGCCATTCCAAGGCGACCAGCTTCTGTTACCATCGATGGGAGCAGGAGTGGGAGTGCGCGCTGGCGAGTGGCGCGTGAGTGGAGCCAGAGGAGCGAGGGGTGGCCACCTGTATTCTCTGCAGCACCTTGAAGGTGGAGTTGCCGAGGAGCCGGGAGCCCTTGGCGGAGCCCAGGCTGAGGAGCCTCCGGAGCCAGAGCGGCGCAGCCGCACCAGCAAGTCGCTTGGGCTTGGACAAGCCCATGGCTTGTGGCGTGGCCGGGGGGCTGCAATGCCAGTGTTCTCGTGCGCCCCTGGCCCACTGTCCCAATGCCTGGCTTGCCCTCTTCTCAATCAACGGTCCGCCATTACGCCGACGCCGCCACGGCACGGCGAGACATGACGCGGCGGTTCAAGTCCGTCGCCGCCGCTGCAAGGGTCCGGCGACTCAGTGAACAGGCCTTCGGCGGCGGCCCCGGCCGACGGCTGCCCCAGCGCCGCCCTCGGCGGCCCCTCTGCAGCCACCGCCCCGACCTCGGCCTCGGCGTCGGCACCCGGCTCTGCTCGGCGGGCGGCCGCTCCTGGCACCCAGCCGGCAGGCGCGGCGGCGGCGGCGGCGGCGGCGGCGGCGGCGGCGTGAGGGGGTGGGAGGCTAACAGTGTACAAGTATAGCCTGGCCCCCAGTGTCGGTGCCAAGCCAGGGCGGGGGGCCCAAAGCCAGGCGGCCCCTGGTTCCAAGAGCGTGGCCTGGTCCCCACGCGGTCTCCCTGCCAACCTTCAGCTCCCCCACGGCTGTCAGACCCCTGCCAATGGGCTGGCCATCCTCAAGGTCCCCTTCGGTACACCAGCTCACGTGGCGGTGGACTTGCGGGAACGCCTTCAAAAACACCTCGCCCCCCTCCCTTCCCTTCCCCTCCTTGGGGACACGCAGCTGGCGTTGGCCATCCTCACCCGCTGCATCGGCCAACGGGCTTGCTATCTGCAACGGACAGTTGCCCCATTGGGCATGGTGGCGGAGCTCTACAAGGAATATGATGACTCCCTTCAGCAGTCCCTGGCAGCCCTACTACATTCTTCATCTTTCCCCTCAGCTTCAGCTTCCCTCCAGGCCTCCCTCCCTACTCGCATGGGCGGCCTTGGCTGCCGGTCGTTGGAGCAGACGGCGCAAGCAGCCTTCCTGGGCTGCTGGCACCAGATCGCCTCCCTGCTCCCCATGCGCTTCCCTTGCCTCCACGACCCTGTACGCAATGTGGAGGAAGGCTCCTTCCCCTTCCAAGCGGATCTGAGGAGCATCCGCGACTCAGCCATCAGCTCTTTCCCCTCTCTCCAACCCCTACTCACGCCATTCTCCACCCTCGCCCAAGCTTCTGATAGAGGGGCACAATCCAGACTGGTTACGGCAGTGGAAGACGAACGCCGCAGAAGGTTGAGGAGGCTGCCAGAGATTCAGAACAATCCGAGGAGCTTGGCAAGACTCACTTCTCTGGCCACACCTGGTGCCACTGACTGGATCACCTCTCCCCCCGTCGCCAACGCCTTCAGCATCAGCTCCGAGGCCTTTCGGACATCGCTTCAACTCTTCCTCGGCCTCCCACCTAATTGCCTGATTGGGGTGCGCCAGTGCGAGTGCGGCTTCCGTGCAGAGGGTGCTGTGCTCGCCACTCACATGCTGAGATGCCCCACTGGACCAGAAGTGGTGGGCATTCACAACCTCCTTCGCGATGCCCTGGCGGGCTTGATGCGCGACGCCGGCTACCGTGCGGTCGTGGAAGTCAACAATATCATGCCTATCACCACGGACGCCCAGGGACGTCATCATCGCCGCACACTTGACATTGTGGGCGTGCAACCTGGTGGAGGACCACGGGCCCTGGTCGACGTTGTTGTTACGGAGGCATATAAAGGCCCAGCATCAACACACATTGCTGGGCACGCAGTGGGCGGAGCAGAGCAAAGAAAACTGCGGCATTACTCCGATTACCCCCAATGCGATCAACTCCTGCCAGCTGCAATCGACATCTTTGGCTGTCTGGGTCCTCGCTTCCACACTCTGCTTCAAAACATTGCCAATCTAGGCTACACTCGACGCGCAGATGTGTTTCCGGCTGAGATGGGCTTGCCAGCTGCATATCTGTCGCTCTTGCGACGTCGAGTTTCGGCCTGTTTGCAGCGTGCTCAGGCTAGTGCCTTGCACCAGAAAGCTGGGCGAGCTCTAGTAAGTGGCAGAAGGGCTCCGTTCCTGGCATCTAGTATTCATGCACCGAGTAGTGACCTTTATGTTTTGACCCGTGGTTATTGAGCGGGTCAATCTGCTGTAGGTTATGTAGATTTTTAGATGTGCTTGCCTTTGTACCTGGCCATTTGGCCTACATTTCTTTCTAATACACGATCTCTTTCCTGGCCGTGAGGCTCCCTTCAGTCTTGCTCCAGCGTTCGCTAGCCACATACAACACCGTCCACCCGCAGCCCCCACTCGCAATTTCCACGCCTCCCGAGCTGCTCCCACTTCGCTGAACTCTGGGATAGAAGTCTTCTCAACAGCCGGCAATGGCTGTGCACGTCCAGCCCAGAAGACATCGACAAGGTCCGAAGGGGTCGGTAAGCGCAACCACGCAGCTACGCCGAGCTCTGGGAGGCTGCTGGCCATCCTGCGGTCACCTAGCTGCCCTGTTGGCAGTCCACCGTGGGCTTCTATGCCCGGCCTGGCACACACCTTCCACTTCTTCGCACAGGTGCCCATCACTTTGGGCATGGGCCTTCTGTACATGAAGTCTCCATTTTCAATTACTATCTCAACAATCACTTCTTTCTCCAGATGCCCTCTGGCTATTAAGCAAAAGGGCACACCCACTTGGAGCATGTTGGCAGGTGTGGCAACAAAAGCAGGTAGACAGGTGAAATAGTAACGCTTGATGTTTATAGCTTGATGTTCTAAATTGTTTGAGAGCATAAGTGGAATCAGACAGCCCCCGTGGGATGTGATATACCAGACTATTTACCAGCTAATCACCACACCCTGTCTGTAGCAATTGAAACATTGTCAGTTGATTGGTGTACTCAATCTTATGGTACAAACGTAGATGAATGTCCTTGGTGACTTGGAGGGCGACTGGCTGACAAGGCCAACATGCTCATGCACGGATATCAATGGTACTATTTCTTGAAAGTCTCCTTTGCTTGACTGACTCCACAAGTTCCTTGTACTGCATGCTTGGAATGATCTGAAGCTCCGTTGTCTATTGCATACCTGCCCATATGGCTATCTGTCCACACTTGTACTCCTCTTGTAGTCCGATCGGGCAACCCACTTGCTCTTTATTAAGCCCTTTCATGCCATTGCTGACCAGTGGTCAAGAGTCTGCCACCAAGTGCATTGTCAAGGGATCGCAATCTAAGGCATGAAGACAGTGGGAATAACAATTGTTTTGACCAGTGGCTCCTTGCTAATTGTTTTCATCTCCCCAGGGGCCGGCGGCCCAACGGACAATGTAGGCAACCTGCATGGAGGGGCAAAAGAAATTGACAGAAATGTTGCTGCAAAGAGCTGAAAATCAAATAAGCAATGTCGTTTACTGCAGGCTCTGGCTAAGTGCTGAAATGATCAGTCCTTGCTGTTGTGGAGCAACAGCAACAACCTCTTCCTGACAAGGCGAAGCTACAGTGACAGAAGCAGACGGAACATTGCACTTAAGCTGATCAGAGTCACTGCCAAGCAGAAATACCTTTGGAGACAGTGGAGTGGGCATGATATTGAAATATCCAAAACCAAGCAATGAATCCACTTCATTTTGGATTGCTGAGGCCAGTTCAGATCTGTACAAAGTAGTAGAGCTCATACTCCTGAGTGTTGTACAACATTTGCATCAATTTGTTGCAAGCGTGGTAAGGTTGCTTGCAGCCATGACATATATTCTGGGTCGCCAGCCTGCACAGCGAATGGCTACAAAGACCTGCGTTAGCAAGCACTGTCCACACAAAAGATAACTATACAAAGAGAAGCTAATCACCACCTAACCACCATAGAGGTGATGTAGTATATGGTGATCATAGCCAGCAGTTGCAGAGGCCCTTACACAGGGGTTGCGTTCGAGATAGATTGTTGTCAAATGTGAGCTCAAGCTCGCTAGGTCCATATCATCCAAAGACTGGATGATATTGTCATTACACCATAGGTCTTCCAGCCTTTTTGAGCAGTAGACATACAACCAAAGTCAGAATGCTGCACTTGAGTGTATCCAAACCACCGTTAAACACACGGAAATGTATCTCATAAGATCCAGCTGTAGTCACTCAGCCAGCACGATTGACATAAGTTGCACGTCAAATCCTCCACTTTCACTGCAGAGGCATACAAACTATTATGTCTGTTTGATCTGCAGCTGCAGTTCACTCAAAGACAACAAGACATCATCGATTGCCAAAAATTGATCTGGTAAACACCTTGTTAGACCCTGCAGATTTTCGACTTTTGATATTTGATTTGCTGAAATATCAAGAATCTTCAAGTTGGATAAAGTTGAAAGACCCTCCATCTTGCTAATACCATTGTGGCTTAGATAGAGTTCCTCCAGCAACCTGCACTCCTGTTGCATGTCTAACAGATTATTGAAGAGTATCTCAATGGAAATGCCGGAGCCACTTCGTACAATGTAGAGCAAACATTTTTGCTCTGTATTGTTGGGGTCAATGATGGATGCCCTGCCCTTATGAACAGATTGACAGAATCAACAGTCAAGACAACATATAACTAGGACATGATCGATTGCAGAGCATCTCACACCTCAAAACCAAGCATGGAAGTCAAACGATTGCTCTGGATGCTGACTTTCCTCAACCCAGAGAGTGAGAACATGTTCGCCTCTCGTATTTTGTTGCGGCCCAACCAAAGCTCTGTGAGGCCAAGCAGATTTTGCAACCCTTCCATGACCTGCCCAAGCATGGGCTACAAACCAGTTGGTGAAAGCTCTACCTTTATGCTATCCCAGGGCATGTGCAAACAATCAAAAGTCCTGGCAAGACCAAAACATGTGCCAAATGCATGCCAATGCTTTCCATTTAAAAAAGATAGCCAGCTGAATACAACAGCTGCAACAGCTGCTAAATAACTGGAACGAGGTAGTTCATAGGCAGGCCGACCCTAATCTTGTTGGAGCCAAGCTCGAGCAGCTTCAACGAAGAGAAATGGTCCAGCTTCTCCATCTTAGAGATAGCATTGTTGGAGGCATAGAGCTCCTCCAGGCAGGCAGGCCCATCGGTCAATCCAGCAAGTGACGAGAGCTTATTGAAAGATACGTCGAGTCGTCTCAGCTGTGAAAAGGTTCCAAGCGGTGGCCACTGTTCCAGCTGGTTGTCCCTCAGCACGAGCTCCTGCGCATGTACAAGCCACATGCGGTGCTTGGAAGCAATTAGCAACTTTTTAACTGTACCACTGCAAGGATGTGGAGTCGGCATGTTAGTTATCCAGCATGTCAGTGAGTACTTGATGGTGTAGAGTCGCCTTCTAGCGTCAGCACAAGCTGCTATCCAATGCGCTCATGAGTAGCTCAAGGTAGTCACGTGAAACACAGCAGGCCCCCACTAGTAATACACTCAGGCTGCTCACCCCAGTCGAAAGCATGATGCAACCAATAGAGATCACTATTGATGCCTCCTGACATGCCATCAGTCAAGACCACCAACCTCGAGTGACGCAAGCGAGGCGATACCAGCCAGCTGGCGCGCCGCGTCGTCAGCAAGCAGATTCTGGCGGAGGAAGAGCCGGCGGAGGCGCAGGAGCTGGGCCAGGCGGGGGTCGAGGTCCGCGAGGCGGTTGGCGGTGAGGTCGAGCTCCGTGAGCGTGGCCGGCAGCGCGACGGCGCCCAGGGACTTGAGCTGGTACCCCGTCAGGTCCAGCAGCTCCCCGTCCTCCGACAGGAACCCCACGCCGCCGGCCTCTGCGGCGACGACAGTCGGCGTCGGTGGCAGGTCGCCTCAGCGACCGCCATGGGCGTCAGAGCCTCACGGCAGCCGAGCCCGACCAAGGATATGCTCGAGGAGCTCCCGCCAGTGACCGGCCACTCAGCGGTCACTCTCGCCACTCACCAGGCATGGCTCAAGAAGCGCCAGGGCGGCCGCCGGAGGCGCGGCGGCGGCGGCGGCGGCGGCGGCCCTGCGCGGCGAGCACTCATCGCCGGGCTTTAGGGCTTAACGAAGATTGACCTTCGGTGGGCCCACATTCCAATAGCTTTCCTGTAAGCTCGGGGGCGGGCTTACCACGTGGCGCCTCTGAGGCTTCTCGAGGGCTTATCCGACGGGGCCGTGGCCAGCGGCGGGCATTGGCTACACAATGCCACGTGGATAATGTGCACGGCCACTAGTGCCGAAGCGCTGGGCGGCCGTCGGATCAGCCCGGCGGCCGATGCGATCGGGGCCGTGCAAGGACTCTTGGGTAAGAAATGAAAGGGACCGACGGCCCCGGCATCCGGCCAAATTCCCCCTCCCCGACCGGGCTTGCCCCTCTTCCCACGCCCAAATGGAAGCGCTTACCCGGAGCCTCGCCCTAGAGCCGCCCCTCCCTCCCCAATCGGCCGCCCACCGACGGGGCTCACAGCCCTTGTGGCGCCACCAGATTTCCCACCCGCGGCCCCAACCCCCCTCCACCGCGGGCCAGCCCGTCCCCTCCCCCCGCCGCCAGCCAGCCCGCCAGCCCGCCGAGGCCGCCGCCAAAACCCCCCCGCCGCCATGGCCCCGGCCGCCGTCGCCGCTGCCGTCGCCCCCGCCGTCGCCGCCGCCGCCATTGCCAGGGCCGCCGGATCGCCCGCGCGCTCCTCCGTCTCCCCCCTCTCCAGCCAGGCAAGAACGACGACGCTGCCATTGCCGATGCTGGCCGCGCCGGCAGTGGTGCTTGCGCGGCAGCGCGGCGACAGCTTCTGGCTCTGCGGAGCCGGATGAATCAGCGGGCTGATCACTTCATCTCACATTGTCGTCGAGCGAGCCCGATCATCGAACTGATCGTGCTGGGCCCTCCATCTCCCGCAGTTTGCTGGTGGGAGAGTGACCAGCTACATTGCCAGCAACGAGCTGCGGAGCGTTGCGTTTGCCAGCCTCCGGACGAGGAGCCGTCATGTGAGCATCGACAGCAGTGATCGGCACTGACAGGCCTCACAGCATGGTGCAGCACAATGGGGAGGGCTCTATGGTATCCGCAGTTTGCATGAGCAGCAGGGTATTCTGGGCCAGTACTGCACAGATGCACAGGGTCACTGTGAAGGTCAAGACGTGCTAAACGTTCAATTGGTCGGGGTTGAGGTTTCGCTGGAGCATACAAGCGGATGGGCAAAACCAGCCTTGCTTATCCATGAATGTACACCACGATGCAGGGCAGCAGTACACTTCTCCAGGTTCGTGCTCTAGCTCAGCGAGCTGAGTACATCTGGATGGATGGCCTTGAGGGGCAAAAGGGCATCCGCTTCAATGAGATGCGCTCAAAGACCAAGGTCATCCCGAAGCCTGTGCCAGCAGGCTCTATCGACTTCCCCCAGTGGTCCTTTGACGGGTCCAGGTCAGTGGAGGCCACATTTAGGATGGCCATGGTGTTTCACTCCTAGGACACTTTGATTTGCCTTCTTTTTGGATAAAGCATTCTCTTAACACCTGGTTAACAGTCAGCTGCTGCTTGTTCCGGCAGCTAGCCAGCAACGGATTGCTTTAGAGGCTTGCTTGCTGGCATGCTTGCTCCTGAAGAAGGCTGAGTGCTGATCAACTGGTGGCTGAGGAGTCTTGAGGAGGGCAAAATCGTGCTGAATGTGTGAAACATCTTATATGGGAGGTCGAAGCTGCCAAATCAGATCAGCATTTGTGACGTATGGTGGGTTTGCTCCATCATTTTCTTGGCAGCACTGGGCAGGCTGAGGGAGGCGACTCTGACTGCATCCTGAACCCCGTCTTCTCTTGTCCTGACCCCATCCGCGGTGACAACAATGTCCTTGTCCTTTGCGAGGTCCTGACGGCGACTGGCGTGGTAGGTGGTGCAGCCGCAGAGGCTCATCCTCAGTGCCTGACATCCATCACTTGCGCAGCATTTTGTCATGAAAAGCTTGTACTTTGCTACAGCACTGTTGGTGCTGCAGTAGCCGTGCAAGCAGTCTCGCGGTTTAGTTATATTCTTGCACCAGCTTGATGAGTAGTGCCCCTCAAACTGGTGCTTTAGTGTAGAGGAGGATTACAAGATCTCACCTTCACTAGGGTATGGAATCTTATCATCATGTCACAGGTGTGTTAAGCTTTTTGGCATGCCTTGTCCTCTCGCTGCAGCCCCACACTACAAACACCCGCCGGAAGATGCAGGAGATCCTTAGTCCGGACGTGCTGGCAGAGGAGACGCTCTTCGGCTTTGAGCAGGAGTACACCATGTTTGGCAAGAACGGCAGGCCATTCGGCTGGCCTGAGGCTGGGTACCCTGCTCCCCAGGTCAGCTGGACAGGCTCCTTTACTTGCATGAGGCAACTTGAAGTCAATGCGTGTCCAGTAACAGTGCACGGGCGTTATTGAACTGAGCCGACGTCCCAGTTGCTCAGCTTCTGGAGCATCCGATATCTTTACATTGAACAGATTTAGAAGAGCAGTAAGGTACTGCACTTATCCCTCATAAGAGCTAAAAACACGGCAGTCTACTTATCGAAGTTCTCTAAAATCAAGCTGCATACTGAGCATATGAGCTATTTGCCAGGGACCATTTTACTGCGGAGTGGGCCTGGAGTCTGTCTATGGGCGTCAACTTGTTGAAGCACACATGGATGCCTGCATCAAGGTATACCTTGATATGAGCGGCTTGCAGGAGGCTTTAGCAGGTGTTAGATTCATTGACTGCAGATGGTGTGATAAGCACAACCTATTTCCATCCAGACCGCCTCTAAGCAAAGAACACTGCAGGCAGGCTTGGTCAGACAATAATATTAGAAGATCTTGTAAGTGTGGTGTAAAGCATGGGGTAGGATCATCATGCAGGCACACTCTTGTTGGCCAGACCTTCCTAATGTTGCACCATTTGTGCAAATCTTCTGCAGGCAGGACTTAAGATCAGTGGTGTCAATGCTGAGGTCATGCCTGGTCAATGGGAGTTTCAGATTGGTCCTGCTGGACCTCTTGAGGTGGGTGATCATGTAATGATCGCCCGATGGCTCTTGCATAGGTAGGTGGCCTTTCCACCCATCACTGGCACAAGATTGACAACTTCACACATTGACTGAGCTGAGACTATGAGGCCATCCAAGAGGGCCTTGATCCACAGTCATAGAAGACTGGTCATAGGGTTTTGATTGTTCCTCTCATATGCATTTTGAGCCCGGTTGATCAAGTGCTCAAAAGCCAGAAGCGCAGCTGCTGCTTTCGAGTTGACATGGCAAATAGTGAAGAATGACAGAGAACTTCTTGCAGGTTGGGTGAGGACTTCGGCATCACAAGCACTTTCGAGCCAAAGCCAATGGAGGGTGACTGGAATGGTACCGGTGCACACACCAACTACTCTACTAAGTCAATGCGCAACGATGGTGGTATGAAGGTCCGTGTGACGAACTTAACAGAAATGGATGAGCAAATTCTTCACGGGCAAACCCTGTCGTCGACCTCATTGGACACTGTCAAAGGTCAAAAATGTTACCTGTTTACTTGCCTTTATCTGAGGACCTCACAATGCTCCTGTCACTTGCTCAAGACTATCAATTGTGCAAGGGCCTACGAACTATGCCGACGACCTTGCAAGTCCTCTGCAGGCCATTGAAGCTGCTATCGAGAAGCTCTCCAAGAAGCATGCTGAGCACATTGCTGTCTACGGCATTGGTAATGAGCGCCGGTTGACGGGCAAGCATGAGACAGCCAACATCAACACGTTCAAGTGAGGTCTCGAGAAGCCTCATAGCATTGCATTGTTTCTCACTCCACTATCAGACTGGGACCAGAATGACAAGCTAATTCCAAATACCAGGATATTAGACTCTAGTGCGTTGACCAACCTCTCAAAAGCACAGGACTTACGAAACAAAGTCGCTCTGTCACCAAGCGTCTAGGTGTTGCTAAATTGATCTAAGGGGCTTGTTTGCTGCCAGCCAGTCATTTAGCATCTGCAACTTTAGAAAATTAGCATCTTGTAGACCCTGCCGAACCTCGTCACATAGTCCCAAGCAGCACCCAGGAAGTTATCCTTCTTAATTCAGAACGTCTAGAAGATTGGCTTGCTGATTGAGTGAGGTAGGCAAAGAGCTGATCACTGTGACATCCAGTGTGACAGTCCTTGATGATCTGTCAAGTTTCCCTTTCAAGGTCAAGGGTTCCCTGGCCCATGAAGTTAGAAGCAGTCCACTGCATCCGATAAGTGATGGGCAGCAGTCTCAGTGACCTCCTCACCTATCACAAGAGGATCTGCTGTTGCAGTCAGCCAAGTCCCTTGTCCACATCATGCTGACAGTCCGGCAAGTCAAGTTGCAGACTGATGTTATTCTACTTCCAGCTGAAAGCCAGATACTGACCAAGGCTTTTTCTGATGACCAGGTCTGGTGTGGCCGATAGAGGTGCATCCATCCGTATTCCTCGCCCCTGTGCAATTGAAGGCAAGGGCTATTTGGAGGACCGCAGACCTGCAGCCAACGTGGATCCTTATGTTGTGGCACGCAAGCTCATCGAGACCACCCTCAAGTCGTAGGGTAGTTGCAGGCTTGACTGAGCTCATCATTTTTGTACCCACTGCGAACCTGGACACTAGAGATGTTTGCCATTGCGTCCAAATTCTTCTCCTCTTAGAAGCCCCTTATGTGCTACCATTGATGGCTTCAACATGTCACCTGCACTGTTCAGCTGGCACTCTCTGCTTGATCCAAATGCACATACAATATTGTACTGAGCAGGATTGCTTCATGCTGCTAAGTATGCACCCATATAGCTGCTTGTGCAGAGACGAAATCCGAGGCATCAAAATCCTGCAGCTATTGCAAAGTCACAGCACATGACATCAAACAGCGCTGCCCTTCATGCTATCCGCGCCAGTGGATGAGTACTTGGTTGCAAACCAATGCAGGAGTGAAAGGCACCTCACAAGTCTTGACTGCCAGATATTGCAGAGTGGCAACTAGCATGACTTTGCACCATCTACCAGTATGAAACTGCTCAATGAAAATGCTCAAAGGGCACAGTATAATGGCAAGTGCTACTCACAACATAGTCATGTGGTGGTGTCAAACTGATCATTTTGAGAATATCTTTAATTTGAGCATAACATTGCTAGACAGCATATGACTCAACTAGCGCAATAGTGCATGCCAGCAGAAATTTGTCAGCCTTATGTTTCAGGTCGGTCTTCAGTGTCAGAACTTGTCAGCCCCTGGGAGAAGCCGGGTGGCTGGCCAAAGATTGGAGTCAAATAAAGAGCAGCTGCGGCCCCGAGAAAGGCCGCAGTACTCTTTAGCACAGGCTCGAAACTTGAAGTCCTGGAGATTATGGGGAGGATGCCGAGGGACAGGAAGAGGATACCCCAAAAGAGGTGCAAAGACAAGAACCCATTGGAGGGCCGAGCTGACCCGGCCAGAAGGCGGAACCCTGGCGGCGAATCCAAAGACGGCGCCGCCAGCAATGGATGTAGCAAGTGTGAGGAAGTAAAGATCTTCAGTCACGCCCGGCACATTCTGACAACCTTCGTCTTTGCTGAGGCACTCTTGCAGCGCCTCGCTGACCCTGATGACCGGCTGTGTTTCGCCCTCCTCCCGCACGTAGAACTGCACCGCATAAGCAAGCCAAGGGCTGAATGCGGGATGCAGCATCTCAGATGTCAACCTGCTTACTTTGCGGTCTAAACAGAGAAACACAAAATTTACGAATTAGTTAGGCCACCAATAGTAGCTACAAGCGGCAGCTAGTGGTACGTGCCTGATTGCCATAGCGGTTCTGCAGCTCAACGAAGAACTGCCGCGGAAGCTTAGCACGCACAGCGCCACCAGTGTTGAAGTTGAGAACGTTGGGCGCAGTCACGTCCTCAATGACAACAACTGTGCGCTCGCCAGGCCGCCAGCGTGCCCGGACTGCGTCGCCCGAGGGAGCCGTACCAGCGCTGGCACGGGTGAGCACACGGATCTCCCATCCGGACTGCCGCTCAAAGGCTTCCAACTGAGACCGCGGGGAGCTGCGGCGGCAGTAAGGCAGGAAGGCAGCGGTCCCACTGCACCACGTAGCGAGAGCCCAGAAATCGCCGTGCAGCTTGCATGCATGCCCCCTGTGAGCTCCATCGAGGCGGCAGCATCACACAGACGCGCTTCAAGCGCTCGTCCGCCAAGCGTCGGCCGCTACCATAAGCCACTTTTCTACACGACTCCATGCCTTGCCGGCGTGTCGAAACACCGCTTGAGAGGCGCAGCAGTCGTACCTGTGCCGCCAGCTCGGCCAGCTTGGCGTCGGAGAAGACGTGGGCTGCATCGATGATGGGCGACACTGGCTCCCCAGCCGGCGGCGGCAGCGTCGCGGCGCCAGCCCAGAGGCTCGGCCTCGCTGGGGCCCCGAGGCAGAGGGCCACGGCGAGGCCCAGCGCCACAGCGGGCGGGCCCAAGGTGCCGCCCAACCAGCGACTGCCGTCCTGATGGCCATGGCTGTCCTGATTGCCGGCGCTGGAGCTGGAGGCGACGACCTTCACCCACCACTTCCGAGGAGAAGCCGACGGCTCCAATGTCCCACTGTTTTCAATGCCGCTCGGGGACTCGCTCAGCGGGCACCAAGACGAGCAGCAGCTCAGTGCCGACGGCGACCGTGGCACACGAAGGCCGCCACAGGCAGCTCCTCCTGCCGCCGTCGCCGCCACTGCCGCCGGGAAGTGCCGCGTCGCGACCGCCGCCCCGAGGCCGCGGCGCGGCAGGCCGAGGCCCGCTGGCGGCGCGGCCACAGCCGCCATGGCCGCGTCGGGGCCGGCCAGCACAGGTGCCCTGACAGGCGGGGGGCTCTTAAACCCTCGACAACCCTGAACAAGCTCGTCCTCCATAAACCCTTGCCCAAACTCCCGGGGGCGGCGCGAGAGCCGCCACGGTGCCCGCGCCCGCCGCCGTGGCGGCTGCAGCGGCAGCTGCGCTCCTCACGGGCCTGCTGCCGTCCCGCCAGCTGCGCCTGGATACGAAGCGTAGCCGGCGGCGCCACTGCGTCGGGCCAGGAAGCGCTCCGCCGTCCCGGCTCGTCCGCGCCGTTCGTGGCGGCGATGGCGGCAATGGGACCTCGTCGTCACGGCAGCCGTCGGCTGCTGCAGCGCGCCACTGCAGCAGCAGAAGCGATGGCGAAGGAAGCTACGTGCCCGAGGCTACACTCGGTACTGCAGGGAACGACCGGGAAGCGGCGGTGGCAAAGGCGGCGGCGGCGAGTCCGCTGGCCTTCAAGTATCGTCTGACGCTGGCCTACGACGGCACGGACTTCGCCGGTGCGCCATCCCGGGTGCCACACTGGCTGACAATGCCGCTGGTTGTGGAACAAGTTGCCGTGGGCGGCGAGCGGCAGTCTGACAAGGCCCATCAGACGAGTTCTCATTTGGGACTCGCGGCTCTGTCCTGGCTGCCATCGTGATGCCTTCTCGGTGGTGGTCGTGCTGGCAGGCTGGCAGCTGCAGCGGCGGCCGGTGACCGTGCAGCACCATGTGGAGGCCGTGCTGGTGACGCTAACGGGGCAGTCGCGCGACGACCTTCGCGTGGCAGCGGCCGGGCGCACCGACGCGGGCGTGCACGCGAGAGGTCAGGTACTTTGGGGCTTCCGCTGTCTGGTCGCAGCTCGCTTGCAGCCCAAACCCCTTTCCTCTATATACACACACAGTCAGCCAACGAGGCCGTGGCTGAAGACCAGCGCTGACCTTCTCAGGTTGTGAGCTTCATCACGTCCAAGCAGCTGACTTGTCCTGGGGCTCTGAAGTCCCTCAATGCACTGCTCCCCAAGGCCATCCGTGCACTGGAGGTCGCACCCGCCGCACTCAACTTTCACGCCCGTCTGCATGCCCTGGCCAAGACTTACCACTACTCCATCCTCTGCGCGCCGGTCATGGATCCCTGCAGGTGGGCATCTGCAGTAGCTCATCATGTATTAGGCCAAAGCAGAATCAATGTCCTGTATGTCTGCACCTTAAGAACAACAGTATAGCTCCTGAGCAAGCAGCTGAGTGTCATCCTTTTACACGTGGTGCTCAATGTCCTCCTCAGCCTTCTGTGCATGCCAGGCGCCTCTATTCCATGCACGTGACTGAAGCGCTAGACTTGGAGTCAATGCGACTTGCTGCTCGTGTATTTGTTGGTGAACACGATTTCTCAACATTTGCGAATCAGTCAACCAACAAAAGACGCCGGCCAGTCCGCCACGTCACTCAGCTCGATATTGTGGACGAGGTAAGTCTTGTGCCACTCAGCAGCCAGTCTCATAGCAGATAAGTAGCTGCGCAAGCCCTCTGCAGACCACACTGGCTACTTCATGATTGTCTCTGTCACCCCACAGTAGTGTTGCTGTTTGTCAGCATGCTTCTTACTGCTCGAATTATCTGGTGGCGACACTGCAATGTGCCGTCCAGGGAGGTGGAAGCCTGCGTGTTGAGATCTCGGGGTCGGGCTTCCTGTACAAGCAAGTCCGCAACATGGTGCGTCTTTCCAGCAAAAGTAGCCGAAATCAATCGGTCTCTCATGGTGCATAGCATTCTGAACGAGCTGGTGTGGCACCGTGCCCCAGTCTGCTGCATAAACTGATGGAGCCTTGCAGGTGATGTCTTTAATGTTAAGTGCTTGTTTCTGAGGCCCTTGGACTACGACTGCCGCTGCTCCCCAGGTTGGCCTGCTCGTTGATGTTGGACGGGGCAGAGCGAGTACCAACACTGTGATGGAGCTGCTGCAGTCGCGAGACCGCGTCCAGCTGGCGTTGCAGACACCATCAGCTCCTGCACACGGCCTCTGCCTCGTGTCGGTGGAGTACCCAAGCAAGGTCCTCCAGCCTCCTCCTGAGCTGAGCGAGATGCACCATGGAACTGGCTCTGAATACGGGGAAGAGGTGCTTGCCATTTGCAGCTCTAGCACAGCAGCTGATCTAGCTTAAGCACATCAATTTGGACCTCTGTATATGGGCTAGAGCCCGCCTCAGCTTCATAACGTCCTACCTGCCACCAGATTGATGGCCAATGCTTGATGTACGCAAGATCTGGTAAGCCCAGCAACAGCAGCCTTGATAATCCTGGCAGCTCACGACATAGTCAAACGCCTTGCCAGCAGAGGTGAGCACCCGTGGTCCACAGTGATGCTAGTGACAACTTGCAGTCCCACGCACTGGTGAGTTCAGAAGACTTGGTGGAGAGCAGAGTAGTACAAAGAAACCATTAAAAGCAATCAAAGGGTGCAGCTGCGAGAAGGGCGAGAAGCAGCATGTGGAAAGCTGTGCCTTACTGAAGTGGAAACCAGTTAACTCCTAGCACCAGTCAAGTGAGCCGCTGGACATTGGGAGGCAGCTCCGTGGCACTGAGGTGGTCAGGAGTCCCAATGCAGCCCAAGCAGGCGAGCGGGGAAGAGGGCAGCCCGGAGGCGGCAAGTGATGGACAATGGCCCCATATATGGAGGAAGAAGGCGCGCGGTGTGCATGACATGAGAGGCCAATGCAAGCCAGTACACTGTTCGTAAGAGAAGGAAAGAACATGCGAAGAGGGGCTAAGGTATGAAAACGGGAAACAGGAAGAAGCTCTTGCAGAAGGAGGCAGTGGCTGGTGAAAGCAAGCCCAGAATAGTGGACACAAATTTCATGCGGAGACCCAGGTGAAGAAAGTGCTCGCTCGTCGGGGATAGGGGCTGGAAATGCCAGCCCAGGTGAGCAGCGGCTGAGCGCCCTGCTTGCAGTGGGAGGGGCAGCAGGTTCCAGTGGCTGGGCGCTTCCACGGACGCGCGGTGCATTGCCCTTGTCCATGCTTTTGGGCCTAGCCTATTACAGCCATTGCCTCACGGGAAGTGCTTTTCCTTTTGATGACTGTCACCACGATCGGTGTGTTCGTCAACAAGCGTCGTGGAGACACAGCAGCTTGTTCGGTTTTAGGCTTTACAACTGAACATCGCAGCTGTCGGCTCCCACTCCAGGATGACATGCAGGCACTCGGCACGTCGCCCGCTCAGTGCTGTACCGTCGTCTTCAAGCGGACACACATTTCCCCCCTCCCTTGCTCTTGGAGTATCAGCAGCCGCATTTTCTCTGCCTTGTGTAGCCTCGGTTCTTGCAGTGTTTTCTGCCTCGACTGTTTACTGGGCTCGCTGGGCTTCAACTGGGCTCGGCTTAGCCTCCTACGCGCACCGTTCACACCTCCCTTTCACTCGTCTCACCAGCGGCCTCCCTTTCGGCCTCCACTTCGGCTGCCGCCAGACGACGCCGGGCGAATCTGGCGGCCGCGCTTGGGCGCCAGCGACGGCTCGTCGCCCCATCGGCGGCTCGCTGCCATTACCCCCTTTGAATCCATCTGATGCTTTGTAGTCCTCTTTCGGCACTTCTTTCTTTGGCTTTGGACATTGGCCATTCTTTTTGGGTTGGCTTTGCCAGCCCCTCTTCTCTATGGGCGAGCTCTTCCTTTGCTTTGTTTGCTTGCATTGCTTGCTTGGCGCCCCTTCGGAAGAGCCTGTTTGCAGCGTGCTCAGGCTAGTGCCTTGCACCAGAGCTGGGCGAGCTCTAGTTGGTGGCAGAAGAAAGAAAGGGCTCGCCCATCGAGGATAGGGGCTGGACAAGCCAGCCCAAAAAAGAATGAACACAGAACGAGAAGGGGGCCAGAGGAAGCCAGAGGAAGCGCTAAGAAACCAAAGCACACAAAGAAAGAAAGCAGCTACAAATTACTCAGTAACCCCTGCTAAGCAGCCGCAAATCAGAGAGGCTAGGGTCCTGCAAGTGGGTCCCCTGGACAGAGCCAGAGGCAGCAGCGAGGGCTCTCCCGGCACGAAGGTGCAGCGCACGGGCCATGGACCTCTGCAGCGAGACGGCCAAGCGCATGCGATACACTTGCGCCAGCGACCCGGCTGCAGGAAAGTCTACCGGTTCACCATGGAAGCGA
>WELB01000070.1:238072-263672 GCA_009602725.1 Spirogloea muscicola | reverse complement strand
GACGACGGCAGCGGCAGCGGCGTGATCGGCGGCGCGGCGCGCGCTCATGCCACGGCGTGGGGCTGGCGGCTCGGCTGGGCCGGCGGCGCCGCCAAACGGCAGGCGGGGGGGCCATGTCCGGCGTGCCGTTCCTGGCTGACCCCGGCCACCATGTGCCAGCATTCCTGGCAGGCTGGCGGCGACTGTGGGTCGTCCGGTGGGCGCGCCAGCGCATCGTGGACCCCGCCCTCGCCATCCTGCGCAGGTGGGCCCCGCGCCCACTTCATTCCTGCTCCCGGATTCAGCCACCTCTGCACCCGCCATTTGTGTTGCTTCTGCACGAGCATGCACTGTCCTGGATGCACAGCACCAGCACACATAGCTGCAAGCTGAGTGAGGCAGGATGTCTAGCAATTTCCTCATTGAGACTTGGATCAGCTGTGCCCATCTTGTCCTTATGCTTCGTAGATGATGTGAAGGTGGCTAGTAGCTCCTACATGTGGCTGACTTACGCCGACCGCTGTTGTGGGGGGAAAACCTTAGGGGAGGCGATCCTAAGACTCTATCGCTGTCTGTGGCTCTTGGTTTCACCCTTGGTGTCTTCCCAATCTGCGGTATGGACCCAACCCAAAGCTGCTACTGGCGCTGTACTCATTTTCGTGATGTTGCTGTCATGGTCATCTCCTCCCCTGGTGGTGAAGCTCGTACTACAATCAGAAGCTTTCCTCACGATCCTGTTGCTTTCTGGATCGTGTGTGATGCTTGATTGTCCAAGTTATCAATGCAGCAGTAGTGGACGGTGTCTTGCAGGTCTCACAGCTGCACTTACAGCCTGTGTTGCCCTCTTGATGCGATCCCGGTGCAATGTGCCTATCATGATGATAGCCAACGTTGTCGCAACACCTGTGGAACTGAGGTAACCAATTTAGAATTACCTGGAGCCTCTTGGCAAGGTAGTGACGCTCGTGGAGTGCAAGTCCTTATAACGCTGACAATGTTGTTTGCTTTGCAGCTTGATTGTTCCATTTATGCGACTAGGAGAAACAATTGTGGGGTCGCCATCCCTTTCATTGACACCAGATGCGCTTTGGAAGGCATTGACTGGTAAAGCCAGTGGAAGCATCATGCAAGCACTCTCTCACGCGGTATGATTGCAGCCTTGCGTCTGCGTATGGTACGGGTAGCAAGGAGCTTCTCCATAGATTGGGTCTTGTCAGGACTTCTGTGGTCCTAGATCATATACTGGCAATGTATGTATCTGCAAAAGGTGGTTCCTGAGAGGTTTTGGGTCACCTGCTGGCATCAAGTTGTTCTGCACTCACTCTGCAAAGTATCCAGATGATAGCGACGTGCATGTAGGAACACGTCCCATGAGACAATTAAGGTGGTCGAATTTTGGGGCGAAGCAGCTCATGCACAGCTCATGACAAAATATTTGCGCAGGTGCTGGGGTGGGCAATTGTCGCCCCCTTCATGTGCTGGGGCCTGTATGCTATGTGCCTGCCCGCCATGCGGCAGATGAGCCGAAAATTCTCTGCTCCTAATCTTCATACGCAAGCTCTTGAAGATGACAGATCCCACATAACTGCCTTTTGACAGAGGTCCTGCAGCTACCAGCACTGCAGCTGCATCTGTGCAAATCACTGTGGTGCTGGCAGGCCCTCAGTGTCAGATGCCATTGCACATTGGGGCTGCATTTTCGGGATCTGTCAAGCTGAGAAGGGTCTCACACGTGAACATCTTTCTGAATCCAATGTAGGCTCCCTGATTCAAGGGTGCATGCCCTCTTTCCAACTTCTACTATTCCTACAAACCTTTTTTATTCACAAATTACACACAAATTTCACTTGTAGTGCACTTGTGTTCGCTTGACGGTATCTTCGACTTAATTGCCCTTACATGCAATTAAAGTGAGCCGCCAGATTCAATCACTGCAAGACAATCTGTGAAACACTGGATTTGTCACAACTGCAACTCTGAAGGCCATGCTTGTCTTCGGGGTCCTATGGGGACACCATAGAGTTGAGACGGTCTGCAGAGGTGTTTAACCTAGCAGAGCCAATTGGCAACATACACAGACAATGGCAAGGGTAGCTAAAAGAATTAGCACGTGAAGCCAAAAGCTCATGGTGCACTTGCCTATTCAAGCAAGAATGGTGACGGACTCCTAAAGAAAGTACCTCATACGCCGGTCACTTCTCATTGCTCGATATACTGCTTGGACCTGCAAGAGTCAGCCAAGCATCTGCTCAGGACCAGATTGAGAAGACAGTTGCCTGACCTCATAGAAGATGTTTCAGATAGCAACGGGTCTGCTCTCCTCGATCTAGATGTTCATTATTTCAGGCTTGTGCTAGTAACTGGCGGCCGAAACAACTTGCATGCCTGTAACCGGCAGCTTGATTTGCTATCATGATAAACAGTGGTCCTGTGTCCTTATTGACTACAACTTAGCTGTCACACGTGAGAGCCCACCTGCTCACTGGACTCAACACGCATTGGACCAATCTTCACAGAGATGTACCGTCCTTGAGCTGATTCCCTTTGTCTCACTTTCCCCTATAAAGCAGAGCAGTCGTGAGTAGCTTGGTCTCTCTGGCAATATGACAATTACAGACAACCACAGTACCTGACAGACATCCGTGCGTTTCAGACAAAGCATCTAAATCCAATCACACACAAAGTGCACAAAGTTTGAGCTACTGAGGACTACTGTATTACCCCAACTGGGGTTTGGAGTACAGTCTCCACAGCCACGACCATTGACGCCACAAAGTCATCGCCTCCCTCGCCAATGGCAGTAAAACCCCGAGCCATAGGGTACTGATTGACCTGTCCAATCAGCCAGGCAGGGGGGGGGGGCTCCAACATAAGACAACAGCAACTTAAGGAGGATGCGCTAAGGAGATTTCACAAATATCAGGGGCAAGTACAAAGAGAACATTGTGCAAGTTGAGCTCATATGCACAGCTGCTTTAATCTGCGGCCAGATACTGTGTGTAGAGACCCTTGACCTGTACGCGACAACCACTCAATCTGCGGACCAATGGTAGGATATACCTTCTCATCAAGCTGCTTCCAGTCAGCAGCAGGCGTCTCAACACCGCCAATGACTAGGTTTGTGGTCTTCGCATATCGTCCTGAAGTCTTCGATATCTCTGCAGAGCGTGGCCACTGTAAGGACCTGAAATGGATATCCTGATCCTCGGAGTCCAAGTTGCGGAATTCCGCATTGGCTATTAGGCACAGGCCATGAGGAGCTGAGTTGCACAGATTACAAGACAAGTTGACCGATACGAATTGATGCCGCGGAGGTGGATGATGCTCAGCTTCAGCAGCTGAGCTCACCGGAGATTGCCCTGAGGACCGCCTCCTGCGGTGGAGACCCCCCGGCGAGCCCCCCTGCTGGCTGCTCGCCGCCATGGCTGCCAGTCGTAGCGCGCGCGAGGTGGACTCGCAGCGGCGCCGCAGCGGAGGCCCCCCGCCAGCAGCTGGTCGCGTAGCCGGAGGAGCCGGAGGGGCCGGCGGCGGCGGCGGCGGCGGCGCGCAGCGCGGCGGAGAGCGTGGAGGCGGATCCCAGCGCCAGCGGCACCGCGGCCTCCATGGCGCGCCCGACGCGCGCCGCACTATGGGGGAAGGCAATGACAGAAAGGGGCTGCTGACAACAGTAGAGTCAGCTGTATCCAAACAGACGGAGTTCATACGTGGTCGGGGGTTGTGCAGCTTGGACGGGGTTGCTTTGAGGCCGCATCGCCGTTCGCCCCCCTCCCGTCACCTGGGCACCGGGTGCAGCGTGGGCAGCTATGCCACAGTTGCTCAGCAGCTGCTGAGCTGGCTCACTGCAACTGGCTAAAAGGCTCTTCGAGGAGAAGTGGCACTCCCAATGGGGGCAAGGGCTGCGAAAAAGCCAGCCCAAAAGAGTTGACAAAGGTTCGGAGGGGCCTGCAAGGTTTGTAGGGCAAGTTTTGAGCTGTGGCAGAATAGAATAACAGTCGGGTCCTGACTGGAACAGCAACTGTGGCATAGCTGCCCACGCTGCACCCGGTACCCAGGTGCCGGGAGGGGGGCGAACGGCCAGCTGCAGGCGAACTGGCCAGCTGCTGAGATCAGTCAGAGGCTACTTCATCGCAGACAACCTAGCGCGCGATGCACCAGATGCCGTGGCAGGCTAAGTCACTCTTGGCGCATTGGTGCCTCAGCCTTCTCCTTGCAGCCCACCATTCAGCAGTGGCCAATTTCCTTATATCTTCCAATCTGCAGAAGAAAGACGATGCAGGAGCGGCTCTGATGTAGGAGGGCCTCATGACAATCTGAAGCACCTTCCTCAACTTAGAATGCAAGCCTCAGAAAAGCTGGCACAGAATGGGGCTACAGTTAAAGAAGCTCGAATACTTATTCAAGATGGATCCTATGCGTTGAGCTGACACTCTCTTACAAGACCTGCCTTCAAGCTGAGATCAAAAGCAACTGGATCACAAGCGCTGGAAAATTTGAGGGATCCAAAGCTACTCTAGTCTTCTCTGCACGACGTGAGGAGGACATATCAATGATGGTCAACACACTAAACTGAGTAAGCACAGGCTGATGTTACTGACGGCCTGCAATATGCGGACCCGCTATCTCTGCGCACAGCAGGCTGTACAGGCCCAAGGGTTTCTACCCTCAAGGTGACAGAGACCTCTGACATCCTAAGTTGCCCGATCAGTGGTGGGGTATGGCCGGAATCTGGCATCCTGGCCACGTTGAGTCTGCCTGCCTGCGACGCCATATGTTGCTGAATAGGCTGCGGAGCCGTTTATGCTGTTATCGGTTGCCGCTGCGTAGCCTCCTACCCCAACTCCTGTCCCTGCGGCAGTCCTACCCCAAGCGGTCTGGTCATACGCAGAGGTGCCATACATGTCAGCATACCCACCATAGCTACCACTAGCTCCCCCACCACCAGCAGTCGTGCCGTATGTGGCAGCACTACTGCCATAGGCGCCTCCTCTCAAAGCACCATAAGCACCGCTGCCATAACCGTCGACACCTGTGCCGTAACCATATGCGCTTGGTACATAACCCCCGCTTCCTCCAGTTGCAGCTCCTGACCCGTCTGCCACGTAAGCGCTGGTCGCTCCATAGCCGCTGCCGCTGCCTGGACTTGATCCATATGCAGATGCAGCGCCGCTGCTGTAGCCTCCGCCGTAGGAAGTCCTTCCGCCTGCCGAGGCGCCGTATGCGGCAGGGCTGCCATAGCCCCCTCCATAGCTGCCAGCCGCCGTCGCCCCATATCCAAGGGACCCATAGCCTCCGGCACCATAAGCATCAGCCCCATAACCACCATTGGCAGTTCCATAAAGTGCAGTATCACCGTAAGCGCCTCCGCCATAACTGCTCCCATAGCCATAGCCTCCCCGCAACAGCTGCGCCTGGCCATATCTGTCACCACGTCCACCATAGCTACCCGGGCTGCCCCCTGCTCCAGTCCCATAGCCATAGCTGCCCACGTACCCACCTCCTCTGCCTCCGTAAGCACTCCCTCGGCCAGTGCTGCCGCCCGGCTGCGAGAGCTCCTTGGGCACTGCCCGCTTGACCTCCACCATCTTCTCATTCAATTCGTGAAAGTTCTTCTGCAGGACGGCGTCTACGGCGTCTTCTGAATCATACGTGATGAAGCCAAAGCCCCGGGGGCGCTGCGTGTTGTGGTCGTACATCACGACTACGTCTGTGATATTTCCAAACTGCTCAAAGTATTTCCGGAAGTCGTCCTCCGTGACCGACGATGCCAGCCCGCCCACAAAGATTTTCTTCGTCCTGACGCCCTGAGCGCCGCCTCCGCCGGCAATGCCCCCGCCACCAGGCCCACCACCTCCGCCGCCACCAATACCACCTCCGCTGTTGGGCCCTCCAGAGCCCCTGGCCATGCTATTCTGCTCGTCTCGTGGAACGGCCTTCTTAGCCTCGACCTGCACAGGCAGAGAGCAGGAGTATATGCAGACCGCTCAAGAAGACACCCCATGTGCGTGTTGCGTGGGCGATAACGGAGACCGGAAGGCACGCATTTGAAACTAGGTCGCAGTCAAAGAGGAATTGGATGCATACGATGTAAAGTGATGGGGACTTGAAAGTAGTCAGAATGAGAAGCAGCAGAACAGCCACCACTGGCAAACGTCACACCCACACGGCGTCGGCCGGTGCCGATGACCCACCTGCCGACCGTCAATGGTGTGCTTCTCAAGGACGACGCGGTCGGCGACCTCGGGGTCGCTGAAGACGACGAAGCCGAAGCCGCGCGCGCGGCCAGTGGCGCGGTCCTTCATGATGACCGTATCCACGACCTCGCCGTAGGCCTGAAAGTGCTCGCGCAGCTTCTCCTCGGTGGTCTCCCACGAGATGCCGCCGATGAAGAGCTTCCCCTGATCCGACTCCATGGCGACGCCGGCGGGGCGGCTCCGAAGCCCTTCCTGGCGGCGCCCGCACGGGCGCCGCGGGCGAAGGCGCGCGGGCGGGCTGGAGCGGCCCCCGGCTGTCAAGCGCGGTGCGGGCGCAGCATCGAGGGCGCGACGGATCCGAGGGGGTGGGGGAAGTGGAGGAAAGTGCGGGTGTTTCTCTGGGGGGCGGGGGTCTGCGCGGCGCTCGGGGCGAGTGAAGTAACGGGGCAGGAGAGCGAGGAGCGCGCAGCGGCAGCCAAGCCCCCACTATCCAAGGTCGGAGCAAGCGGCCGGCTCAGTGGTGCCGCCGGGACGGCGGCGTGCCGTGCCGCGGGGGGGCCGAGCTGCTGGGGGTAGGGCCCTCCAACGTGCGTATGAAATGAAAAGGTGGTCAATTGGAGCCAATAAGCGGTTCAGGCAGAAGCGAGTGCAAGGCAGTGGGAACCGGTGTCGGCCCCCCGCCGCGATCGGCCGCCGGCATCGGACGGCGGCCCGCGCCCGGCATCCTGCGGCTGAGGCCGCCGGGGGTCCTTATCTGGCGCGATACGCGGGGAGCGCCCAGCGGCCCACTCCGTTCGGCGGGGAGTGCATTGGCTTAAATTGGCCACCCCTGTGTTTCGTGCCCTTCTCACATTACCGCACTCCTTCCGAGGCCAGCAATCGACAACGCTTTTAGCTGGCCCGTTGTCACACCCTCGCCCCCGCCAAGTCCACGGGCGTCGCCAAGGCCGCCGAGGCCGCCGCCGCCGCCGCCGCCGCCGCGCCGCTGGCAGCTCGGCGGCCCCGGGTGCCATCGTGCGCGACTCCGCCTGGCTTTCCATAGCGGCAGCTACTACCGCTATCCTACGGCAGCGCGCGATGGCACCAGGCGCTGTTGTCTCGCAATGCCAGGCCGTGGCAGGGCCCCTTGCGGCCCTGAGCTTCGGCGAGTCCCAGGCCGTCAGCGGCTTGCGTCTGCAGCCCGCCAGGCCCGGGCCGGCACTCTCTGCCAGATCTGCCAGAGTGGTCGCAATGGCGCCCAAAAAGAAGGTACGCCTGCTGCCAAACTGCACCCATCGCCTGAAGCCCGAGCAGTGCGCTATTTTGACCAGCCAATGTCACAGGCTTCGATCTGTCGAGCAGGATGTACAAGATTCTCTTATCCGACGTCGTGTCATCATCTCAGCGCGTGAGAGCCTGTTAAGGCTTCAACCAGCGGTGCAGTGGCTTGCTGGAAGCAGGCAAGCATGTGCAGGAGGCGCTCCAGCAGATCGCCTTACATATGCAGCTCAGCGGCTGAAGCTCTGATGACAGACAGTGCTGGCTGTAGCAAGGCTCAGTCACCACTCTGTCCCGGATTTGGCCTACTCAGGGTATCAAGCTGGATAATGTCTGGAGCAAGAAATGGTACGGGGCTGGATACTTCTCTGAGGGTGGACAGGCGGCGCCCGTGAACATTGCCAAAACTCTCGAGAAGAAGAAGATTCTCAGCTCTGTGGAGAAGGCTGGTCTTCTTTCAAAGGCTGAGAGCGTTGGACTCTCTTTGTCAGGAATTGAGAAGGCAGGCCTCCTTTCAAAGGCCGAGTCGCTCGGTTTACTGGGCCTCGCAGGTCTGAGTTCGATCCTTCGGGTTCCACGAAATTTGAGGATGATTGGAGAAGGGCCCTCTATCAGTCTCATGCTCTTGACAATGAGTGTGTCATTGCATCGTGAGTGCACTTTTGTGTTGTGCAGCATAGCTTACAACAGTGCACTTGCTACTGTTCCTGTGCAGAAAACTTTGCGACCTCGTCGCCTGCAGCGCTTGCTTCGCTTTCTCTTCCCTTCCTTGTAGGCGCCATTGCTTTCCCCATCCTCATCTCTGATGAAACCTCGCTGCTACTAGTTGCCCAGTACACACTGGCTGCCCTGTCTGGAGCCCTTGGGGCTACCCTTTTCGTGGGGAGCATTGTCCTCTCCGGTTTGCAGGCAGAGGATTAAGTTGCAGGTCTTCTCCGTCTGCCCTTCAAGTACCCTCTCTGGAGTGCTCTTGAAGCAAGTGTAGCCTTTTCAGGATGACAAAAGTGTGATCAAATGTGGGAGCAGATTTGTTGGACTTTTGGCCAGCTATGCTGGCCTGCGTGCTGGTATTGAGCAACTTGAAGCCCACAGATTCAGATGTGCATCAGTCAGCTTGCAGTTCAGCAATACCTCTTTCCAACATGCCAGCTGCAAGATCATTGTGCAGTTTGCCTGGTCAAGCCCAATTGCGAGCATGCCAAAGAAGTTGGAGCATCTGATGGAGCAAACAATAAACCAGTCTAGAGACATGGTTCAGGGTGTAGGGATAGAGATCTCTGTCCACTTCAATTAGTGGCATTTCTATGGCAGCACGTTTGATGTGTACTATGGCGAATTCTTCGAATCTCAAGCCGTAGTTGGAGGAAAACTCTGTGATTCATGGGTCTCCTCTAGGGAAACAGGCAAATTAAGGGAATAATTTGGCTAGGGGTGGAAGGCCAACCAAATCTGGACCTAGCTTGCTTTTCCGCGAGAATTGTTGAGGTAGAGCGTATAATTGTTTGATCAGAGGTAGAGCAACTCAATGGGCTAGGGTGGCCCAAAGCTTAACCAACCCCAGGAAAGTCCGAATACTCATCTAATTTATCATACAGACAGACTTTGGGGTGCTATAATCCAAAGTCAAGAGGGACATAGCCCTGTACTGGATCTGTTGTCGAGGAAAAACTATGTTAGGCCGTGTGGTTGATGCTTTGAAGGTACCTATCACTGGAAGGGTGTACTCCAGGAAAGTGACAGCCGAATAGTTGTGTTGGAGTTGGGGGCAAGTTGTGCTTCAACTTTGTGGCATGAAGCCAAGGTGGTGGACATGTAGTGGAGGACTTGGATGACCGACACCTGAATGCAATCAGCTCTTGTAGTGAGCGTGACAAGAGCCAACAAGGGACGGGATGGTAAAGTGCTCCTGATGGAGGCGCCAAAAAGTTGGTGGTCAGCACGAGAAGGTCCTGGCAGCGCTCTGTACCCTGTGCTGGTCCGTCAATGCTGCTGAATCTTGCAGGATAATGCAGTGGAGGTGGCTGGTGAAGACTCCAGGTTGATAAGAGTGTCACAAGCCTAGTCTACAACCTAGCCAGCATGCATAGCAGTCTGTTACTTCAGCCAGGACTGACCGATGTTATGGAGCTGGCTGGAGACTGGCTCTTCAGGGGTGGTTACTCTGCATGGCCAGCTCAATAAGAACTGGGTAGACGTAAATATAAATAGGCATCAGTTGAGAGGCTGGTACCTACTTACAAGGGAGCAGCCTAGACAATATCGGGCTTAGGAGCCCGTCTCAGCAGGCGAAGGTCGGCCAGCCTAGATGGAAGCCTCCAGTCGTCGGGTGCCACTCAAAGGCCAATGGCTGACCGGCCAGTGCAGATTTGAGATGGTGTGTAAGAAATGGCACGAGAGAAGGCGCGTGGTGCGCATGGCATAAACGGAAGGCCAGCGAGTCAAGACACAGTTCGTCCAAAGAGGCCACAATTGTTGCAAAGCATGGGCCCCACGAGAAGGCAAACACAGGAAGTGGTGGGAAGCCCGAGTCAGCAGCTAACGGTAGCCATCTGGCAGCAGAAGTACGACGCCGGATGTGCTGGCCATACCGCGTGCAACGAGTGGTCCACGGAGAGAAGCAAGCGCGGCCAGATTACCTGGTGGCTGGGAAGCAACGGCGGGTCCTCTCCTTAGCACTCCGGCTCCTTCAGACCTTGTCCATTCCTTTGGGCTGGCCTCTCCTAGCCAAGAAAAACAAGCACACAAAGAAACAAGCAGCTACGAATCACTCAGTAACCCTTGCTAAGCAGCCGCAGGTCAGAGATGCTAGGCTCCTGGAAGTGGTCCCCTGCCCAGAGCCAGAGGCAGCAGCGAGGGCTCTGCCGGCACGAGGGTGCAGCGCGCGGGCCATACACCTCTGCAGCGAGACGGCCAAGCGCATACGATACACTTGCGCCAGCGACCCGGCTGCAGGAAAGTCTACCGGCTCCCCATGGAAGCGACGGACGATGGTGTGGCGGGCGCGCTGGGTGAGCAGCTCGAGCCACTGAGCGCCCAGGCCCTCCCCATCAATGACGCCCTCACTCTGTCGAATAGGTATTTCGCACTGCCGTCCACCGGCTCCTGGGACTGCCGCCTCCATGTCTCCAGGGCGTGCGTCAGTGTGTATGCGGCGAGCGAGGGGCCGAGTCTGGGGAGCTGGCCGCTCATGTTCTGCGCTGCGCCCACGGCGGCGAGCGGACAGCGGCCCGCGACCGCCTCCGCGATGCGATGCATGGCATCGAGGTGGAGGCTGGCTTCTCGGTGGCAGCGGAGCACTCCGGCGTCATGCCGCTCCAGGAAAGGGCCGACGGTCTCCACGCCCGTCGCGTAGACCTGGTGGCCACCCAACAGGCCGGCGGGCCACGTCTTCTCCTGGACGTGGTGACCACCGACGCATACGACCGCTCACACCCGGCCCAATGTGCCATCAAGGCTGGGTATGCGGTCGCCCGCGCCGCTCGGGCTAAAGAGCTTCAAGATGCTGATCATCCGCGGGAAGACGAGTTCTTCTCGTTGGCTATCGACACCCATGGGGCGCTGGGCGTCGTACGTGGTGAGCGCACCTGCTCGCTCCTAAGACGCTTGCCTTGGTACTTGGCCATACAGGCCCTTCATCTCTTGATACACACGCTTTTTCCTAAGACTGGGGAGCGAGGTGTCAGGCATAGTGGGAAGGGGCCCATGCTGCTAGCCCGGCCCAGCTCCGCCGTCCGCCCTGCCGCGCCCTCCACATTGCAGCTGCCGCCACGCCGCCGATCCCGCGCCGTCGTGGGCCTGCGGCGCGGCTCCCCCGGCGTGGTGGCCGTGGCCGCTGCGAGTGGCGCGTCGGCGGCGCCGGGGCTCGCTCGTAGCCCGGCCGGCATGGCGCTCACGCTGGCTGCCGGCGGTGCTGCGGTCGGGCTTCTCGTTGTTGTCAGCTACAGGCTTCGGCCCAAGGACCCCATTATGAGGATTGGCAACACTTCGCCTGCTCTCGCGACCTGTGCCAGTGGCCTTACGGCTTAAATCTGGTCCAAAGAGCCCGTTGACTCACCTCGTGACGTCTATATGAAAGCAGCAACTGAATTGCCTTCTAAGCTTTGTGTCTGTTCCTGTGCTTGACTGTGCTTGCGGCTGCTTACATTAGTACTTGTCGCACGCACAGACGACCGAGATTCAGGTGAAAGGCTTTGGCGTACGGCCTACTACTGTGGGGATTCTCCCTGTAGTTTCGATCGATCTACATGTAGTCTGCATAGGTAACATGCTTCAATGGCAAAAGTGTGCTCTGCTTGCTACCAACCCTGTGCAGATGGAAAGCCAAGCTGCCCGTGCCTGTGCTATGCTTTGATCATACTTTGCCTGATTGTGTACAGAGCACCGCTTGGTAGCAAGCGATACACTGTATCTGCTCTGACCGAGGAGTGTGCAATGCTCTGGTCATTAACATGGAAAGTCCTTGCACCAATTGCAGTCTACACAGAAAACCCCAACGTTGCCCCAGTCAACTACCCTTCGAGCACCATTGACATCTTTTACAATGACCAGAAGGTGAAGCATTTTCGGTCAACAACCTTTTGAGATGGGTCAGGCTATCAGAGTCAGAGATCGATGGGCATGTCCAGCTGGCAATCATGCCTTTTCCCACTACCAGGAAGGCTCTGTTGAAGATAGCTTTGCCGCTGCTGCAATTCCATGGGAGCAACAATCTCATGCATGCAGGTGGGAGAGTGCTATCTAGAGAAAGGGACTCTGCAAGCTTGGGAAAAGACTACCCTCGAGCTCCCTGCAGAGCTGAAGGTCTGTTCTGTTCTGCTTGGGATGCCATGTCAGAAGCTTCTCGTATCTACAACATTTGCATGCGTGATGTGAGCATATGCTTGGCCCTCATGTACAGACAGGTTACACTGAAGGGGCCTTGCTTCTTGATCGTGATTCAACTAGTGTCTCGATGATGCCACCAGAGTACAATAGGTGCAAAGGCTTGCAGCATCTACTTAATAGCCGATTCTGATTGTGCGAGACATTTCTGTACATTTTCTGGAGCACAAGCAAGCTGTGCATTCAGGAGGCTATCTTGTGACGCCTCCTACTGTTTTCTGTTGTGTCATTGTGACATTGTGACCATCAGGGCGTCGAAATGGGAGCTGGTCAGGGCATGAACCTGTTGCAAGATGTCATGAATCGTAAACTTGTGCTTGTGGCTGTCAGCACGTTTGCTGGCGAGATCAATCTGCTGAAGGGCATCATCAGACATCGTTTTACGGTGCAGTATCCCATGTTACATTTGTGCTAGCAACACATTGAATCAGTAACCGTTCCATTAATGTATAACATCGTAAAGGTTGCTATACTTTAACCAGGATGCAAGCATCATGATGGTAGCTGATGCAGTACTACAGACTTTAGATGTTTTTCAAAGTGTTGTGAATTAAATCAGCATCCTCTAGGCTCCTGTTGGATAGGTGCCTGGAATTGACTTCTGTGTGGCAATGTGTAGATCGTCTGTCGCAATGACATTACATTTGATCCTCTGACTCTGGGAGTCACTGAAAGCGACTCAAAGGCTTACATCAAGCCTCTGGAAGAGCCAGAGCAATCTAAAGAGGTACACATTGTATTCCTGAGCTTACCAGTCTGAAGCGGGTTGGAGTAAGAAGATATGAGAATTCACTTATCAAAGTGCTTATATGTGACTTCCTTTTCTAGTTGACTGAGTTCTCGTGCATTGCATCAATTATCATGGCAAGCAGTATCAAAGCTGTACACCAATTGCATTTTGGATAAAATCATGCAGGGGAAAAGTAGAGGTGCGAAACAGTTGGATGTCACAGAGAAGGTGGATGCTAGCACTTGATCGCAGCTTGCTCATAGATTCCAATGGATAAGCAGGCGCTTGAGACATGAGCTAAGGTCATGGCAGTATGAATGGTCAAGGGTGAGCAATGGATTGGATACTTGCCAACCTCAGTAGGACAGATTGCTGGCTGTCATGGGCTGCTGGTTTCTCATGGGTTGCTGTTTTCAGATATCCTTTATCTCCAACAGACGAAGGATTGGTTGTCATGGGTTCTGTAGCCAATTCTAGAAAACTCTTGACCACCACACCATCGTACTTTGTAAAGTCAGACACCTGCAGCACTTCGCTGCACAAGGCTAGCACATGGCCTGCACAGACATCTAATAAATGGCCTGCACGGATGATCAGTGCTTGTAGCAGATGGCGCACAGTAGTAAACATAACCTTGTATAGGAGTTGACTAGGCCATGAACTTATAAGCTAAGCATTTGCAAGCGACCTATGTAGTCACAACTATGCATCACTACATAGCTGTTGAGAACTATTTGTTGAGGATTATTGAGGCGTACTTCGCTACGTGGAGACTTCAAGGATGCATGGGCTTGATGATGTTGTCAGCCACATCAGTACCCGTCACATAAGAGTTGTGCTGTGCAGTGCACCATGAAGTTGTGACCCCGCGGTGTTGCTGATAATCTTAAGCATGTTGGCACAAGCTCAGAGCTCATGTGCTAGCACAGTCAACCCTGTCTAAGGTTATCCTCCATTAGCTTATATCCTATATAACGTTATCAAATTCTGGCAAAAACCGAGTAGGTTCATCGTCTTAAGGTTATAATCCTCTATGCTTCCATGATTCATATATTTCTCTCAAATATAAGCTTATACCTATGGACGGACTGTGCGACCAACCGTTTGACCCCGCGACCAGCATAAGTGGACTATACGTAGTGACTTTAAAAGATTGTATGTAGTCTGTGGCCTTATGATAAAGTGCACAGTTTCTACTTTAACGTGGGCGTCTGATTGCCGCCGCCTTGAACAGGACTCTGGCATAAGCAATCCGTCATGACGACTCGACAAAGGCGGCAATGGATGTCAGCTTGAGCCGAAGCACTTAGCTCAATGCGGGTGTCATGTTGAAGGCCACGGATGACGGCGAGCGCCAACGCTTGCTTCACGTCCGACACATCAAGCACATCGGCGACAGCTCGGAGAGCGGCAAGGCGTTCTCCAAAGGAAGCGCCAGTGTATACATGTCGGCCGATGCAGGCTCATCCACCGTCTGGACCGGCTCGGCGTCACTCTGTATCGTTATATCCTGTTTATCATTCTACAAACCTCCCCAACCGACCGCATAACCTTAGACAGGGTTGACTGTAATGCATCACTTACTATCTGCTGAAACGTTCACTCCTTCCGACCAGGTAATGGATTAACAAGGTCACCACTAAGCTTATGCAGTAGAATGAAATAAAGCTGGTATAATAACAGCACAACTTATGGTACAAAATGTGCACGCACAAAGTTGGAGAGTCGACAGGCATTGCGAAAATTGAACATTCCCAACGATATTGAAATGTGTGAGGGAGGGACAACACATCTGTCCGAAGTGCATGCTGTTACCACATGACACAAAAGAGTCATGGAGGTGACTAGGCCAAGATGGTCCTGGGGCATCCTCTTTGAAGATGGCCTCTACCTTATTACTTACATAAACTGTTGGTGGCACTGCAACTCACTAATTTACAGGCAGCATACGAGGAGCTGGCCACTGAGGCCCTCTCATCCACGCTCCCAGTAACACCCAAAAATGTGCCAAGGCAAAGAAGTTTGTCGGAGATGCTGGATCTCTCCTTTCAGATGATAACTGCCAGAGGCCAGCACCTTGCTTTCCGCCTTGCCTAAGGAGGTGAAATGGATTCAGCCTGACCAGTCTTTGAAAGAAGGAGCCTGAAGAGTGGTCGCTGCCACTGTGCACCAAAGAGGGTTGCGGCGGGCTAGAGTTGCTCCCAGATGGGCTGGAACCGGTCGCCACCGTTGCATCGACCTCTGCACTTGAGGTTGCGTCGAGCTGCTGTTTAAGAAAGCAGTGCCAGATATCAGGAGCTGTCCTCTATTGTTGCAGAAATACAACAGGGGACTGTTTTTGGACAAGAAAGCTTAGAGTGTATGGCTTGCTCTGATGCACTTTTCAGGAAAAAAAAAACATGTATGATGCACAGGAAGTGCCTGCTGGCAAGTCATGTGCAGCCATTCAGATGAGAACCTACCTCTGGTTTGCAAAACTCCTCTGCCCAAGCATCGCAGGGACGGGGGTCCTCCGCCTCCCTGAGCCAATTGGACACTTTCTGCACAGAGGACATTTGCTGCTCCTCACCAGAGCACTGCATCTTATGCAGAAGGACCTCGCCGTCCTCTGTCCTGGCACCCCACTGGTCACGCCTTTCTCGCTCCATCATCTGCGGCAAGGTGGCATGCACAATTGGCTTGAGCTGTCTGTAGAGATGCCCTTGAAGTGTGACAGGCCAAAAATCAATGGGTAATGCGGCAGGGCTCAACCCTAGCACTACTTGTATACATGTTACAGAATGCAATGCTGGGCATGTGATCTGCAGCAGCAGTTTGATGGAGACGGTGATCAAAAGAAAGATAGCTTCCCAGTCAGATTTGACAGCAGTTCAGTGTACTCTTATTAGCAAAGAAATAATGGGGATGGCCGAGTACAGTGGGGCCAGCTGTTCAGGATGGACCGATGCTCACAAATGGGAGTAGTGCATGAGCAGCTGCAATGGAGGCCGTCCCCATGAGAGCCGGGTCTCGTTGGCAGCTGTTCGTCGACTGCCGCGGACCAACGCCGCGACCATGCTTGGCCCTCTTCTTCGCAGGCTTGCCATCAGGCTTGCTGTTGGCGGAAGAGGTCCTAGACACCCTGGAGCCACCTGAGCCCCTGAGGCGCAGGGGGTGTGTTGGGTACACAGTGGCAGGCTCGAGAAGCTCCGGCTGGAGCGTCTGCAAGTGGTGCAGCGTGAGGGGCTCCGCGATGGAGTCGAGGTCGTCGAGGCTGTCGATGAGCCCGGAGTTGCAGGAGCGGGCGCCGTCGGCCGTTTGAGGCATGTCTCGGCTGGCTTGGGCGGGTACAGTGGCGGAGTTGGGTCTACGGGGCAGCCGCGGGCAGGCAAGGCCGTGGCAGGAGCGGCTCCGGAAAGCTCATGGCAGGAGCCACGCAGCCGCGACGACTACTCAGCTGGGAGCTTCCGGGAGGCTGTCCATCGACCTCAGGGCCCCGCAGCGTCGATTGTAAGAGGTGGCCAGTGAGTGATCCTCGTTATCGTCGTCACCGCTGCCGCCGTTCGCCGAAGGACGGAGACTGGAGGGCGTGCCAGGAGCCGGGCGTGAGCGGCGGCAGAGCGGTAGCGGCGGCGGAGGCAAGGTGCGCAGGTCTCTCGCGGCAGCCGCCGGGGGGCTCGGAAGGGGCATAGGCAGCCTAGCGAAGGGCGGGAGGGCAAGCAGCTCGGCTGAAGGGTGGCGAGGCCCGTGGGAAGCCAGCCCACGAAAGAATGTGAAACAAGCGTCAATGAAGCCGTTCGTTCGTCCGACGGTCTTGGAAAGGCCGGCCCCAATTAATTTGACAGGGCCCCCGAATCATGTTGGCGAGGGACGTGGCACTAGGGCGGCCCCCTGCGCGCCCAGATCACGGGCCCCGGGGCCCGAGCTCGCGCCACGTACCTCCGGGAGCCCCCAAAAATCTGGCGCCCCTGTCGGCAGGTATCTCGCAAAGATCTGGGGAGCAACGGATCCCCCCGCCCCGCCGCAGCGCCGGCGTGTACATTGCGTGCACATTGGAGTGTCAGAAAGGTCAGTGTGAACGGACACCTGGGCGCTGCTGCGGGGCCGGCGGGCCGGTGCCCGTCGCCGCTCCCCCTGACGCAGCGCGGGGCTGGATTCACACCGACGGCCTCGTCACGCCGGGGAAGCCCGCCGCGGTGGCGGTGGCGGGGCCCGAAGCGAGATACGGCGGCTGCAGCATCGGCCGCCGGGCTCCCAATATGGGAAAGGGGGGCTTGCCTTTGTACTTGGGCCACTCAGGCCCTCCATCACTGGATACAATCCGTTGCTTTCAGATGGGGCGGGGCTCGTGCAAAAGCCAGTCCAGAAACATGAAAGAGGGCCGGAAAACAACACAGCTATGCAAGACAATCCAGCAAAGAAGGAGCTAAGAATCCCCGAGTCGGCAGCCCAGCACCCCAATTTGCCCGGAGCACACATTCTCTGACTCCCGCATGGTGCACGACCCCATCGAAATGAAGCCTGCCGCCGCCTCCAATCTTCTCGCTGTGGGATATCATGCCAGGGATCTGACGCCGAGTCCCCCTGCCTTTCCCGTCGAGACGATCCTCCGTTGCTCCGGCTCTTATTCTACTACCAATTTGCTGGATCTTCAACCGCGGCACCACCGGCCCTCCTCCCTCGCTGCTGCCTCTGGCTCTGTCCAGGGGACCCACTTCCAGGACCCTAGCCTCTCTGATTTGCGGCTGCTTAGCAGGGGTTACTGAGTGATTTGTAGCTGCTTTCTTTCTTTGTGTGCTTTGGTTTCTTAGCGCTTCCTCTGGCTTCCTCTGGCCCCCTTCTCGTTCTTTTTTCATTCTTTTTTGGGCTGGCTTGTCCAGCCCCTATCCTCAATGGGCGAGCCCTTTCTTCCCCCCCCCCCCGCCATCCCCCTGCCATTGCTACTTTCCTCACCCAACTCTAGCAGCTCCACCAGCGGTACAGGTCGAGTCGTCATGGCCCCCGTCAGCACGGCTCCCCTCAATCTGTGGCACCTCCGGCCGTCCTTTCTCCCACCCGCCCTCCTTCCTGCCATTGTTGCTTCCTCACCCTCCTCTAGTAGCTCCACAAGCGGTACAGGTCGAGTCGACCTGGCCCCCGTCAGGGAGGCCATCACCGTCGCACCCTGGACATTGTGGGTGTACAACCTGGCGGAGGCCCACGAGCTCTGGTTGATGTGGTGGTGACTGAGGCATACAAGAGTTCCGCTTCCACACACATTGCTGGCCACGCAGTGGGAGGTGCTGAGCAGAAAAAGCTCCGACACTACCCAGACTACCCCCGCAGTGACCACCTCCTCCCGGCCGCAATCGACACTTTCGGCTGCTTGGGTCCTCGCTTCCATACCCTACTCGAGAACATAGCGAGTCTGGGATATGCACGACGCGAGGATATGCTCCCAGCCCAGATGGGTATGCCGGCAGCCTATCTGTCATTTCTGCGACGTCGAGTGTCAACCTGTCTGCAACGAGCTCAGGCGTATGCTCTGCATCAGAAAGCTGGTCGAGCCTTAGCTGCTGGCACAAGAGCTAGTCAATTGCCGTCCGGTATTCGAGCGTCAGCTAGCGACCTCTATGTGCTGACTAGTATTTACTGAGCGGGTCAGCTTAGCAGCAGGTCACGTACATTTGTCCAATGTGCTTGCCTTTGTACTTGGCCACACATGGCCTCCCCATCTCTTAATATACACACATTTTTTTTTTTTTCCCGTCAGCATGGCTCCCCCCGCTGTGGCACCTCCGGCCCTCCTTTCTCCCACCTGCCCTCCCTCCTGCCATTGTTGCTTCCTCACCCTCCTCTAGCAGCGCCACAAGCGGTACGGGTCGAGTCGACAAGGCCCCCGTTAGCACGGCTCCCCCCGCTGTGGCACCTCCGGCCCTCCTTTCCCCACCCGCCGTCCCTCCTACCATTGCTGCTTCCTCACCGTCCTCTAGCAGCTCCACAAGCCGTGCAGGTCGAGTCGATATGGCCCCCCTCAGCACGGCTCCCCCCGCTTAGTGACACCTCTGGCCCTCCTAGTATAGGGCGTCATTTCATGTAGCCACATTCTTTGCGCTGCATTCTTTGCACTTTCCGCATTTTCTGCCTGAACATATGTATTGGCTTGAAGTGGCCTTGCTTTTATTTCATGCACACCGCGCGCCTTCTTCCTTCTGAATAGCCACTTTCTTCTACAGAGAAGCTCCCACTGCCCACTAGGCTGAGTCAGATGATTACCCAGCCCATTGGCTGGTTCGCCATACTGATGTATTTGACAGACTGGTACACCAGAACTGCAAATATGCCAAATTGCCACAATTGAAAGAGAACGTTTTCGAAAGATCCTGCTCGTGTGAGACCTGGAGTGGGACAAGGACGTACACAATCTGGAGCCCAAAGACATGGCTTGGTTGCTGGTTGTCTCTCACAACAGATAAGATAATGGACTTGCTTGGCCACCACAATTGTTTGTGCTCGGGCGACCTAATGCTCGTCATTCTACTGAAGGGAGGCCAGATGACCAGTCACCTAAGTCCGACCCCAGTTGGTCAGACATACTACACTATCAATAATGATGGAGGTAACACTTCTTGACACGCTAACACTTAACACTCTAGGCAAAGCTCAGAGTTCTCGTCTGGCCACCAGAGATCACAGGCAGCTTCACAGAAGAGCAACATGCACTCTTCCCAAGTCATAGAGGTGGGTTGGGTTGATAGGCCATGGCTTAGTGTTGAGACAACACAGCGGCCAGATTTGTGGTATCCTACATTGCTGCCGGCTGGCAGTAAGCCCATATAGAACTTTTAGCTAAGGAATGAGCCAAGGTGGGCCAGAGCCAAACAGAAGCAACCTGTGTCTCCTCCTCGCAGTAGCATATCTTATTTTAGACCCTGCTCCTCTGTCTTCCAGGTGCCTGGCCTGCCTCATTTGGCTGCAGGCTTGGCGCCTTGCCCACTTTGGAAACCTCGGATGCTTGCATACCAATCGTGCTTGCACATTTTTGTGGCTGGGTCATAGATCCAGTATCCATTCTTCACAAATCTCTCAATCTTGGCATCCTTGCCCAGGATCCAGTTGTTGTGAAGAGTGAGGCAGCCCAGGGAGAGGCAGGACTCAGTCACATTGGGAGCATCCCAAATATTATGCACTGCTCCGTTAGGATGGATCTTCCTGTCCAAGAAAATAACCCGGAGTCCATTCCACCTGACACATTGCAGGAGACATTCTCTGGATTTGAGAAGCGAGGCAGATACATAGGACTGAGCAACCTGAGCACTGTTGATGGCAGAAACCGCCAACTTAGACACAATAACGGCTTGCTCAGCAGAACGTAATCAATCAACCTTCAACAAGACAAAGACAACCCTGTGAGCAACTTACTTGCACTCTGTGGGACTGGTCAAGAGCTCGCCCTTCACACCACACAATACATCGTAGAAACTTGGCTGCTCTGACAGCTGCAACCAGAGACTTAAAAGAACATCAGATCCTAGGCATTGACTGCCTGCAAGCCCGAATCTTCAGCACTGTAAATTTGCTTGGATCTCTGATTGATGCAGCTCAGACGAGCTGAGGAAGTGCAGCTGACCTTTGTCTTAGAGGCATGATCGGTGATGGCTTCAAAGGCCTTGATGGTGACAGGGTCCGATCGTGCAAAGTAGAGACCAGAGTTGATACGACGGATGCCACTTGGAGGCAGAGTTGCATTAGGCTCGTTGCTCTGAATTGGGAATGTACCAGGTCCAAATGACATCATCTGTGCAGTCGACGAGTCAAAACAGTGGCTCATTAGAAGTTGGCACCTAAAAACAAGATGCTGCTTATAGCTGGATACATCTCCCTGAATGTCTGACTCACAACCTCCCTTCATGAAGATAGAAAAGCAGTTCCTTAAAGAAGCGCAGTGTGACTGTAACTTTGATACACTGAAGAGCCTGTGACAGACCTGGGGTAGGGGATTCTTGAACCAGACAATGTCGACATCAGTCCACAGGACATTATAGCCCTGCTTCAAGACATGTAGCACAGCTCTTGACTTCAGCTTGGTGAACTGGCGGAAGCACTGGCTGCCAAATCCACAATCTTTCTCATTTATGTCCTTGAGGCCAGCCGAAACCTGCTCATAGTACACTGCCAAGCCCTGCAACATCTCCAAGCTTTTACCGCCGTCAGTATGCTTTGTATGTGAGTGTGGAAAAGTACATAGAACAGTGTAATAAGGCCTGTGAAAGGTATTATCAGGTACATCAGATACATATACAATATAATAAGGCGTGTAAAAGGCATGAATATACACCTAGCACCCTCTGCTCTTAATCCTGAGGAAGGACAATGCTTGTCAGAAACCTGCAGCAAAACAACGACACGCAGATGGCCTTTGAGACAAACCTGCAGGAATGCGAATCTGTAAAGATCCTCGTCAAGGGCAGCCACAAGCAGATGTTGGCCTAGGCCAAGCTGGCGGAGCCGGCAGTTGAAATTCATGAGCATTTCATTGTAGCCGTTGGTCACAGCTACCAATATCACCACCTACACAGCCATGGCAAGGAGAGTACCAAAAGACATAATCAGTGACTTTATACTTGTCAGAGCCTGCGCTGAGTGATGTTTTGCTCTTCAATGCTGATGACTTCAGAGACCCCAAGAAGAACATGCCTGTATTTCTCATCTTATCTAGCTGCTGAACCGGGTAACATTCCTGTATAACCTACAATCGCTGATTCCCCCCCAGAGTAAGCTGAAGCATCCACAGCCACTCAGCACTGACGTGAATGCGAGAGCCATACATTGTTCTCATCTGCCACATTCGGCAGCAGCTGCTCGAGCGTGTGTGGAAGTCCGGGGATGACTTTGGCAGACCCTGCAGCGCCAGTCTCTGCAGGGATGGGGTTGATCTCGAACGCCGACTTCTTGTCCACAGAAATGCTGCCACACGTCCACTTCTTCTCCAGCAACTTGGGATCTGATTGAGTGGCGTTGGCATATGGGGAATACTCGCAGGAGCAGTTGGCTGGGCGTATGCGCTTCAACAGGCACATGCTCCGATCTGCGCAAGACGAGCAATAAGGTCAATGCATGACCTTATCAAGAGCATACTCGCGCACAAGCTATTGCTTCAACAGCAACAACCTCGTGAAGCCAGAAACAAGGACAGCAGGTCAGCTGAGCGAGGCAGCTATTTCTTAAACTTTCTACAAAAGCTAGGCCAAACGAGCAGGACACATGTTACTTCTTCTCCACAACAGCTAGTCATAAGACATGCTTGTCAGAGGGTAAGATGACACACGGAGTGGACCTACCTACACCAGGCTCGTAGCAGGTGGCCATACGCCAAGGAATATGGACAGCTGTCCCTTTCTGATTCGTGTAGCTGCCCTCCTTCTCAGCAAGATGGATGTTTGCAAAGAGCTCAAAGCTGCTCTTCTTCTTCTCACTCCAGAAATTGACACCAACCTTAGCAGATGTTGCATTGTCCATAGCAACATGAGCATATGAATGGGCGACATGGATGCTGCTCCAATTGGAAGCGCAAACAATGACAGACACAAGTGTGTAAGTACATCGTGACAGTGAAAGCAGGTAAGCCATAGATGTCCATCAGCTGCATCCTCATGGCAAATCGAGCACCAGAGTGTAGTAATTGAAGAGACTGGCCCTCCACATATACAAATCAAGAGGCCCAGTGACCATCTAGAGCTGCTGATAAGTTACAGCCACTCTAAGATTGATCATTGGTAAATTACCTGGTCACAGAATCGCTCGCATCAATAACCTCCCGGGTGCCAGAGAAAATCATCTCGTGAGTCATCCAATTGTCATACTTCCCGCGCCCAAATACAAATGGTGGCATGATAACCTGTGCCAAACAACACTCGATGAGCATAACCAGTATTGAAATTTAGGCTTGCATTGGCCTCGTGCATATGACAGCATTACTACTACAGAGCTAGGACCAGACTCATTGATGATGTAGTAACCTCACAAATGCCAAGTGAGCAGCTACTAGTATATGGATGATGAAGAATGGTGGTCTCACAGAGTAAAGTGGTGCAGGTGAGTTGTTCCACAACCAGAAGTCCACTCCTCCATATGTGTGTAGACTTCCATTGGCACGCGTGTAGTCATAGATGACCTCCTCATCGACTTCCTTTTGCGGAACCTTTGTGCTCCAGAGTCCCCTAGGTGGCTGAATAGTATCTGGCAGACCTTCGAAGCTGCAGCAGCCAAGAGCAAGGTAAGATAAGATAGTCGGATAGATAAGCTCTCACACGGCAGGGTAGAAAAGTGGCATGCCTTCAGCAGCCTGACCACGACACAAGAAGCAGTAAATGCGACTTGTGGCACCCCCACATAAATGCAGGCATGAGTACAAATTGCAGTCTCAGACAGAGCACCCTGACCGAGCTGAAAATACTACTGCATAAAATCAAATAGGCACACAGCACTCCAACAACGTGCACAATGCCCGAACCTGCCACCAGAGCAGAGGATTGGCCTCACCTAAAGGGAAAGTCCTCTTTGACATCCCAGCGCGCCGCAGTTACCACGAAGTCCTTGAAATATGCAGCTACCTTCTGCACTGCTGGCAGCAGATCGTTGAGCAGGATGATATCCCCATTGATTATCATGGAGAGATCAGTATCTGCTGCCTGGGCACGAGCCATCATACTGAGGCACGGCACACAAGAATCACACTCAGTAAACCTGAACAATGATAGGTCATTTATCTGGTCTAGTATCTGCAAGTCCTCGAATCATAAATACTCGAAGCTTCTCTACAGCCCTGTATGAAGCACATGCAGATGATAAATACAATACTCGAGGCTTCTCTACAGGCCTGTATGAAGCACGTGCAGATAATAAGTACAAGGTAGAGTTGGTGGAGGGCAACCTGTGGAACTGGGGTACACCCAGAAAGTTGAAGTCTATATTTTTCTCAACTGTTAGATAACCTGGGAATTCCTCTGCAAAGCAGAATGCCACAGCATACAGTGGCACACCTTGTTATGATCATTCTGTTACTTGTACATACAAGTCGGAAATGCGAATGCCCAGACGCCTTGGCGTAAAGACCATGAAGACAAGACCACAACTGAGGAGCACTACTTTCACGAGGTGCACAAGTGAAAGCATGGTGGTGTCTACAGATGTACTGTAACTGTGCTGGTGCAGACCAATAAGCACTCACTTTCCAGCTCAAAGAAACTTGGATCGTCTCCCAAGATGACAATTTTAGGAGTGGGCTGCAGCCTAAGCCAAGACAGAAGGGCTCGTCTCTGGCCGTCATCTTTCTCTCCAGTGTAGCCTTTCGGAGCACAGAAGATTGTTAGTGAGAGGGGCCTTTCAAGGGGTAGCGCCACTGAGCCATCTGCGCGCCAAATGGGGCAAGTTCAGCTAGGTCATAAGTGTGGCAGTACAGCAGTCATGCACATCCTATGCAGCCCGTCAGCCCTGAGCTCCTGCATCTGCACTAAGGCCGCTGCTGCTTTACTGAAGCGATACGATGCAGATTAAGTATCAGCAGCCCACTTGTTGGACTGGATGAGACTGCCTACAGCGAGCAAGCTTCCACACTCTCCATAGATTCAAAACCAGGATCTAAGAAAACCAACTAAATTGCACTCGTACCAGTGCCAAGCTGGGTGAGTTGCGGCAGGTTATCGGAGCCACCGAGCTTGGTGCTCAATAGCAGGCGACGAACGACTTCCTGCCCGCCCTGGTCCACGCACTTGGCAGACACCTTGTGCGGGTCGATGTTGTGGAGGAAGACCGACGATGACCACATGGCCGTCAAGAATCCCAGCAGGAACACAAAGGCAGCCATGAGCGGCGATCTGCCGAGCCCCTGCTTGAAGGCTAGGAAGAGGCCCTTGCGCTGCGCCATGCTGATGTCCAGCGGCCCTCCGGCAGGAGCACTAGTGCTTCGCAGCAGGGACTGGCCGCGGATTCCCCGGCCCCACCACCCTCCTTGCTGGCCCTGGTGGTGCTCTCCATTTCCTGCGACAGCAACGAGAATATGGCAAGCTGTAATTGGACGGCAAGCTTGCAGCACGGCAGAGGGAAGCTGTAGCTGAGCTTCCAGGCCATGAAAAGATTCTAGGGGGCCCTCCATATCCGGCTTGCAAGGATCGGAATCACTGCAGATGGGGTGTACACAACCAGGGCCCCGGTCGGCCTTCGGGAACCCTCTGATGGTAGCAGACGTGCAGACCACATCGGCAGACCAGTCTCCAGGGGTCAGATCGAAGGTGCCAATGGTTGCTTCATCGCACCTGAGAAGGGCGTGGGGCTGATTGGGCTGGACGACTTCTCGGAGCGCGAGGTGCTGCGCAGAATGAGGTTCGGGCTGTCGCCGAAGTTCGTCGTCACGGCGTCCGCGTTGGCGGCCATGGCAGGCGGCACACAAAGCACCGCCGCCGTCCAAGCCTCCCTCGCCCCCTCTGGCCGCGGCCGCCGCCGCCGGCGCAAGTGTCGCGAGCGGAGGGGGAGGCGAAGCGCAGCCTGCGCAGCGCCGCCGCTCGCGGCAGGCGCGAGGCAGCGCGAGGGCGGAGGCGCAGCGACG
>WELB01000070.1:178895-215271 GCA_009602725.1 Spirogloea muscicola | reverse complement strand
AGCCCAGCATCTCTGATCTGCGGCTGCTTAGCAGGGGTTACTGAGTGTCTCGTAGCAGCTTTGTTTCTGTTACTTAGCGCTTCCCCTGGCCCCCTTCTCGTACTCTGTTCATTCTTTTTCGGGCTGGTTGTTCCAGCCCCTATTCTCAATGGGCGAGCACTTTCTTCCAAATAGAAGAAGAAGTGGCACTTCCAATGGGGGCAAGGGCTGCGAAAAGCCAGCCCAAAAAGAATTCACAAAGGTTCAGAGGGGCCTAAGAGCGGTGAGCAGCTACAAAGGGGCCTGAGGATGCAATGGTAAAACAAGCAAATGCAAATGCAAATGCAAATGGCCAAGTACAAATGCAAGCACATCTGAAGACCTACATAACCTACAGCAGATTGACCCGCTCAGTAACCACGGGCTCGTCCAGCTTTCTGGTGCAAGGCATTAGCCTGAGCACGCTGCAAACAGGCCGAAACTCGTCGTAGCAAGGAAGACAAATATGCAGCTGCCAAACGGGGCGAGGGCTGTGGAAAGCCCAGCGCTGGGAAAATGCAGAGGAGACGGCTCTTGCAAAGTGAGGCGATGGCTGTGAGTAGCCAGCCTGACATCAGATCTTGATCATAAGAGGCCCCGCGCGTCCCGGTACCCAGGCGCCCGCCGGCAGCGGCGACGGCGGATCCGGCGCGCCGCTTCCCGCCCCGCCGCGCCCCTCGCCAGCCAGCCCCTGCCCGCCCGGGTCGCCCGGGCTTCCGCCTCCATCTCCGCCGCCACAAGCGCCGCGGCCGCCGCCGTGCCGCTCCGCCGCCGCCATGGTCAGGCCCCCCTCGTCGCCGTTTCGTGCCGAATATATTGCGCCTGCCGCCCGCCGATCCGCGCCGCCGCCCGCACTGGCGCGCCGCGCTCGTGGGAGCCGGCTGGCCTTGCAATTGCGCCGGCCCGCCTTGGTGCTCGCTTCGCCTTGCGAGCGCAGGCTCGGAGTCCAAGCCTCGTTGGATTGCTGATCCTTGGCCGGGCGCCTCCTGACCAGGGGCGGCGGATGCGGACATACCGGTTCCTGCTCGTCGCCACACTGCTCGTCACAGGCTTCCGGCACGCAACGTCTGTCCTCGATGCCGACGACCCTGTAGACGACGAGGATTACCTCCTTATGGACAATCCACCCCCCCGGACGGTGGTGGCTGCTCCCACTGCCGATGCTGCCGAAGCGCCTGCGGACGACGTGTCTTTGAAAGGTAGTCATTGTTCCAAGCGCAGCCAGTCTGGTGCTGGCATGACGCCGATGAATGTCCTCTGCTCTCAAGTGCTAACAGCATGATCTATCGTCACTTTCCCTCAAGCTCGCAGCCCTCTGCCAAACTCGCAGGTAATTGCAGCACAGATGCTGCAACATTTTGCAAGAACATTAAGCCAGGAGGGGGTCGGCTACTGGAGTGTTTGACTACGCAAGTGACTCAAGAGAAGCTTGCCAACGTGGACAGTGGTATTCTCGCCACTCACACTGCATGAGGCAGCAGAATATTTGGCTCGCAAAGCTGCACATTGGACTGTGCCAGAGGACTCGAAAGAGGTGTGCCTCCTTTGAGCTTGTTGAATCAAAAGCCACGGGTAATGTACACAGTCGGTATCTTCATCTGGAAGCAAATGCACTGTTTGTCTACAGGCCAAGTTTCTGCACCTTGCCAAGGTGACTTGCGAGATTTCAAGATCCAGATGTACAGGAACTTGAAGCTGGACAAGCAATTGTGTAAGTGATGAGCAAGAGACTGTGTGAGGTGCAATGTGGTAGTCCATTGACAGCAGTTGGACTGTTGCATGTAGGAGCCACAGGCTGGCCAGAGCAGTGCAAGGTCCTGAGTGGCTGTAGATTCCAAGCTGGGCTGCTATGGAGCTTTATCAGACACAATGCTTCATCCTCTGGAAGCAAGTCTCTGAGGCAGGCCTTGGAGTTGTTGTTTGGCAGATGACGCTTGCAGGGCAGATATTGCGAAGCACTGTGAAAACGACCCACAATATGAAGATGACCTCCTTAGATGCTTGAAGTAGGTCGCAGTGGCTTCATAGAGTGGCATACATTTTGGACAAAGACGGGTGCATGTGAATGAAGATAGTGACATCTGCACCAAGATTATTGCACAGTGCTCTTGTTTGCCTTCAGTTTCTCCACCACCTTTTGCGTTGCCAATGCTCCTTGGACCTGGCTGCATAAGCATTTTGCTATATGTGACTCTCTGCCTTGTTTTTGTTCATTGGTTGACCTTATGTTCAGAGACAAGAAAGACTCTGTGACCGCAGACTGCAAGGAAGAGGTGTTCAAAGCTCGCCTAGATGCTGCAGTTGACTATGCCTTCAATCCAGGGCTCAAGAATGCGTGCAGCAAAGACGTCAAGAGGTTTTGCAATGATACAACACCTGGAGGAGGTCGTGTACAAGCTTGCCTGGTAATGTCAATGAGCACCACTATTGATGGTTGTGGTGCCTGTTGCAATTAGCTGATGTATGAGGTCTGCAACTGTTGGCACGGGTGGAGGAACAGGCAATGTTTAGCAGTGACTCTTGATGGCTGCTAGAGGGTCCAAGGTTGGTGTCGCTTGCGCTCTCCGGCCATGAGAGGATGACTTGCTAGTTGCTCAGGACATGGATGAGCGAACATCTTGTCTTCTCGGCCGGATGTTTGTGCTGCAGACAAGTCATCTGTTGGAATTAGGCCAGGATTGTGCTGATGAAATGTTTACTGAGGAGATTGATACTACTGATGACATCCGCCTAAATGTTCGCCTGTACAAAGGTCACTGCATTTCCATCTAAGTATCCACTATCTGCTCGCAGATTGTGCTCCAATTGTCTGTGTCACTTGCATTTTAGCTTTGCATAAGCCAATCTGCCCCCTAGACCTCTGCATCTTTTGAGGCATACTATGTAAAGCTCCTGTGCTTCAGAATACTGGCTATGTAAATGTAACAGTAATAATTCGGTTGATGCTTTTCCAGCCTGCATCAATGATAAGAAGGCCTTCTGCAAAGACATTGTACCTGGTGAAGCCCGAGTTAAAGACTGCCTTGAAGCACATCGACTTGAGTCGTCGTTCTCAGCAAGCTGGTAAGGAATAGTGAGGACAGTTAGGTGCCTGTCATAATTTCTTGACAAGTTGGGCTCCAAATAGCACATGACCAGTTTTTGGATCAAGAGCTTCCTCGTTGGGTGGGTAGGTAGAGGCCTCAGTGCAACACCTGCTCAATGTTGACCTGCTCATTGTGAGGGGAAATTGGTGCTGGATGCTATCTAAACCAGGATCCTGTCATCATGCAGCAAAGGAGAATTAGAGAAGATGATGGCTCGTCGTGCTTTGGACTTTCGACTGGATGCAAACCTCGTCAAGTACTGCGGCAGCGACATTTACAATGTACGCCTGGTTCACACCTCCAGATCGACCGCATCAGATTTTTGATTGTTGTCTGTCTATCTTAATATCATGTTGCATCAGTATGGCAAATCTGTTGCACATCGTGGATGTGCGTCATTGCAAACACTGACCTGGTCCTAGGTAATGTTCCTGTGTCAGAACTGCGCTGAGGATGTGGAGTATTATGCAGTGAGGAGCCGTCATGATTCGGAGATCATGCAGTGCATCCAAGACTTCAAGGACGAACTCACAGACCCCATGTGCCGCCAGCAAGTTCACCGACTTACTCAGCGAGCTGCTGAGGACATTCGCTTCAATTACCCTTTGGCAGCAATTTGTAAGAGTAAGTGTGGCAGCTGGCTTTTAGCTCCGCTAATATTTCCTCTGGACGGCACCACACCTCTGTACACGATAATGCAGGCCGGCTGGGCATTGCCTTTGTATGTGAGCACAAATTGATTGTTCACAACAGGGCTGCTTTGCTACCCCCCCCNCCCCGGGCCCCTTTCTAATATGACGTTGTCATCCTTTCTGACAGATGACCTGGCAAAGTTTTGTGAAGGCAAGCCTGACAAGCCTTTTGGACCTGGTGAAGAAGTGAAGTGCTTACAGGATCATAAGGACCAGCTGGCATTGTCGTGTCAGTCGGTCTTGTTTGCGCAGGTACGAGAACATCGACAAGGTCTTAGAGATTCCATTCAGATGTAGCAGATCATTTGTAGAAGGTCATCTGCACAAGACTGCGCATGCTCGGTGACATTTGCTCGTACAAGGCCGAACTCAAGCTGTAGCATCAAGGAGCAAGGAAGTCCGGAAGACAGTAAACAGAGAGCCTCAGCTCGATATGCATTGCTGCAATCTGTACCCTTATGTCATGTGTGCTGATGGTATGGTTTGATCAGGATGTACGAATGGCAGAAGACATTGACTTCAAATTGCCGATGAAGCAAGCCTGTGCCATGGAGATCAAAGATCTCTGCAAGGACATCAAGCAAGGTGACTGCCTCTGTCTTGCAAGGGTCTGTCAGATTTCATTAGGGCATCTGCAACAAGCTTCAGCTTCTTATCCACAAGGGCCAGTCAACCTCTCCGCTGATTGGATGGCAGGCATGGAAATGGTCGAATCAAGTGCAAATCACACTGCACTGGAAACATAATCTTAGAACATTGTGGTGACTATCATATGAGCATGCATTGTCATTGAGGTAGTTGCTGTTTATGAAACGGGGCATATCCAGGTCATGGGCGGGTCATCAAATGCTTACAAGCGAGTATGAACCTGAAGAGCATGAGTGAAGAATGTAAGAAGGAGGTCAAGAGCGACATAGAGCACTCAGCTCAAGGTCAGTAAGGAGAGGCTCGGATGATTTCTCCACTCATTACGCATGGCCATTCTTGGCATTTAGGGATGTCAGTGTACGTGGCCTTCAGCCTTCTCGTATGGGCAACGGCTATCAGCACTTGCTGGTACCATTTACATGCAGCAGTTATCTGCTCATGCACTTTTTAATGTTGAGTCCCAGATTGTTGTGTGCACTCATTGGAAGAGCTCTGTGGGTGACCCCTTGCGCAGATTATCGCCTTAACTACAAGCTGACAAAAGCATGCGTGAACGAGACTTCCTCATTGTGTCTACATGCGTGTGACGAAGTTGAAGCAGCTGGGTCTAATACCTGCAACGGCAAGATGATTGAGTGCCTTGAGAAAAATGTGGGCAATCTGAGCTCCTCTTGTGGGGAGGAAGTATTTCTCTTCCAAAAGTTGGAGTCAGCTGACATACAACTAGATGTGCCCCTCCAAATGGCATGCAAGGACGACCTCACAAAGTTCTGCGAGCGTGTCAGCAAGGACCACTCGAAGACATTGACTTGTCTGAGGAAGAATCGTGAACAGCTAACAGACAAGTGCAAGGTCGAGGAGATGCGCTTTAGTGAGATGGAGGTAGGCTGCATCTTATGGTCAATGGTAGACTCTTTCATGATATGAGCGACTTTACTGTCCTGGAGACAGTCTAAAATATGTATGGTATTCTTGCCTTCGGCGACTCAGCTTATGCTGTGTGCTAGATGTAAAGCGTTGTACGTTTCATTGCATGAGTTTGCCTGACCAGAGTACTGCATAAACCTCTTCGAATAAGGAAGGTGTCTTGATGGTGCATATGTTTGACAGGCCAGTGACATACGCTTGACGCCTACCCTCATGAACGCTTGCGGTCTAGGTAAAGGATACTTCATCCCATTGGGTTACACTTCGCATCAGAAGAGCTTGCCCTTCAGTGCAACAGATGCTTAGCCAAGAGAGGGTGCAAACACCAGCAGAGGTGACAGTGTTCGTGTAGCTGCTGTTTCGTACGACTAGCTGGGGTTGTGCACTCATTGGATCAGTACACCTCTCATCATCTGTCACCGCCCCTTGCAGACTTAAATCTGATGTGCAAAGGAGTGCGTCCTTCAAGTGGTGAAGCTTTTAAGTGCCTGCAGGAGGCTTTGCTAGATGGTAAATTGGGAGCTGCTTGTCAAGGAGAAGTGAACATTCAGGTTAGCTTTTTGCCTCGATTCAAAGTCACATAGATCTGTTACTATTGACGGGCTAGGCCACATCGTATGGTCCTTGACATGTTCGCTCCTTTTGTAACTATGCCGGCCATGATCTCAATTACAAACCTTGTGTCTCGTGCTTGTGTAGGAGGCTCGACATGCTGCCAATTACAAGTTGGACATAAGATTACGAGATGAGTGCACAAGTGACGTACAGCGTGTATGCAAGGATGCTGACAAGGGCCAGGAAGGCCATGCTAAAGTCCTCCTGTGCTTGATAAGTAACTTCAAAAATCTGACAGATGGTTGCGGCACCGAGGTATATGTCCATTGACAATGCAGATCCTGTTTTTGCCGGCAGCATTGCTGGGCAGAAAATGGCATTCAGGGGATGTTTACTCAGGACATCTGTTTTCCTCAGGAAATCTGAAAGTTGAGACAGTAGAATGCTCAGTCGTATTGTTGTGTGAGGTGTATATACAGTCAACTTATCACGTGGCATGTCATTAAGCTTCGAGTGATCTGCCTATTTCTGAGCTCTTCATTGCTGCTTTTATGCCAGGTGTCCTATGCTGTACGCATGGCTCTTTTCCAATATACGGCTGGAGCTGACCTGACGATGAAGTGTGATGGAGACGTGGACAAGTACTGTCCTTCTCATCCTGCAAGTACAGGAAAGGTTGTGGTTGGATACTACGGACAGTGCCTATTGACCCTCAACGCCACAGTGCTAAATCCCGAGTGCTATAAGTTGGTTAGGCTAGCAAACCGTAAAGGACTATTTGTGGGCGGCAAACAGGATTCAGCAGAGTTGCAGAAGGAAATTGATAAGCTGAAAAACGTGAGTACCAAGCAAGCTCTTGAACCCCCCGCTTCGCTTTTGCTTGTTAATTTTGATAAGTTGCATATAGCCTGACAGTAGTGCCCACAGTATTGAGCCTGTTCACTGTCTTAAATATACTCTACAAATAGCACATGCTACTTGGGGGGCTGGCTTCCGGGCTTCAAGCCTGCTTGCTTGACATTCATAGTCTTGTCAGCATATCAACTTGCCAACACATGCTGAAAGGTACTGCCTGCATAATTGGTGTGCAGCTCCTTGAACAGGAGAAAGCAAGAGCTGCAGCTGCGGCAACCTCCATCAAGATTGGTCCCTTGCTGATCCCTGGCTGGATGGCTACTACTGTTGTAGCGCTTGTCTTGGCAGCCATGTTCGCTGTAGCCTACCAATTACTCCGAAGATACACTGGCCCTCACCGTAATTACACAGTTGTAATCAAGGAAGGTGATGTATAGCTCCAAACAGGAGCTTGCATGCCAAACCTGACACATTCTTTCAGGCAAGTGCCGGACATTATCGTGCGCACCTAGTGGCTATGCTGGCAATATGTAATATTGCAGCTCGCTTTCATTGAAATGTAGCGGTTGAAATCATGTGTGTTGAGTAATCATGGTCAATCATGATCTCCTAGCACGCTGCTTGGTATCAAAGTGATGGCATTTTTCCATGACTGAACGCAAGATTAATATGCCTGTGGCCGCCAGAGCTTCAAGATGCTGAAACAGCCACAGAACTATGCTGCAGGCAACATCAACAAGCATGTTTAGACATGCACTGATCAACATTGACTTTGTGTAGACTGGCTGCTGTGTCTGCAAAGCATGAACATTTAGTTGTGTCCAACATGAAGTCTTCAAACGAACTGACTCTCACGTGAAAGTGTAGGACACGTAAGATGTGTATGGATGAGTATTGTCAGGACATGCCGAAGCACTGTTCATGTGCGTTGACGAACAATCGTAAACATTGTCATTGATATTGTAGAGCTTTGCTGATGAGTTGCTCCAGTTAACGTCTTCTGAGGTACTTGTCTTGTCTTGTCTGCTTGAAAGTCCTAGCATACAGATTCACACTGCAAGCTTAATGCATGTTACTCATCATCACATAGCTCTTACTTACTGATGGCTACTAAGAGGAGAAATAGTTGCCTGCATATGACACCCGGCAATGACGCTGATCCTCTTGAGTGACCGCGTAGCAGATGTTTCGTCATGTTAGGTCACTGTTGCAAGCCTCATGAGAGCTCGCTTCTTTTGAGAGCTACAGCCAAACTTAGCGTGAGATAAAGCCATTGTGATAAAAGGAATTGACCTTTGAAGGCTTCGTAATCATACCCCCGTAGCAACTGCACCTGCATACAGCTATGCCCATCTTCATCAGCTGGTGTTGACTTCCGCATTGGCTCGGATTTCACTAGTACTCCACGCAGCTTAAAAGCCTGAAGCGACGATACAAGGAAACGCTTGAACGTTGTACTGCTCAAAGTGACTGTCAGCACAGGCGCCTGGAGCTCGCTAAGCTGAGCGTCAGGTCATAGCATGTGATGACAGTGACCTTGGAACTTTGTATCTATTAGGGACACGCTACGACCACCCAATGCTGATGCATGGCAACACAACCTGAGCCCCAGGCAAGCTTATGTGTTTGCACACTTTTGCAGACTGATGACGCTCCGCTACTCTAAGGTCTGCAGCTAGCTTGTCCTCATATGACACTGCAAGTCGCAGGAAGCAAGAGCGCTTCATGTGGCCATCCTTGGTCGTCCCAGCTGACCTTTGGCACCATGCACCACCTCCTAGGACGCCAGGGTCCGGCAGCTCTACCTCGTCACAGCTTCAAGTATGTATGGAAGGGTCATGGCCTAGTCACGAGGAGGCAAAGTACAGCATCAGTCGCACTTGAACACCTATCTCATTCACAGATTCTGCTGGGGCTGACGCCCTGCTACAATTCCAGCAAGTCCGCTGCCCACCAGCTGTCTCCAGATCCGACGTCACTCTCTACCTCAATCAGCAAGTTGCCTTGAAGATGGGTTGCGTAGCTGCCGTGCCTTTGTGCTTCAGTGCGTCTTGTTCACCTAATACAGCCCGCGCTCTGGTGCTTTGCTGATGACGCAGCACATATGGCAGAGTTTTCATTTTCATCGTGAGCGTTTTGGTCTACCTCTACAGCCGTGTGTCTTCAGTGGCAGGGCGGTCTCTTCCAGCTGCTAGGCGATCCAACTTGCGAGTGTTGACTAGGGTTATGTAGCTCCTGTATGTAGTAGTCACCTAATGTTGCTTAAGATTTGCAATTTCCAGTCCCACAGGACACTGGTTCATTGGCTGGCATCTAACAGCCATGGACCCCTTTGAATTACCATGCATGACTCCTAATCAGCTGATGCACTGACTTGTCTGAATCCCCGAGCACAAGGCATCCTTACCTTGACTCCCCATTAAATAGCCCTATCGCCCTGCAGTCTTGTTGCTGAAGTTACTTGCAATCAGATCCATAAGAGCACGCTTCAAATTGTCGCTGGGGTGCCATTAGTTGCCAGTCCTGAGCACTGTCATAGTCTCGAACTTTTTCTTGTAACCTCTAAGGGCTTTGCTATGCACTTGCAGCATCCAATGCCATGTGCTGTTGACATTTATACACAGACAGACCAGGTAAGGCCCATGTAGAGATTGCGCAAGTGCTATTGCATTACGCACTATCTATAGCAGCTCCCTTGGAATGTCAAACCTTTGCTCGTATGAGGAGAAGCGACTACGCTCATGTCCCTCATCCAGTCCAGTATCAGCCCAGCGATACTGGTGAGCCCCGTGCTTGTCTCGCTCTTGATTCCTGAGGAATGAATTCATGCGACCCTGCAGCGCCTCTGTCATCTACACAATCACACAACCATGTAGTGTTCTGAAGGTGGGCATAATGGCTGTAGTAGTCATTTCGTGGTCAAAGGCAAATGAGGCTCTCACACAACTTCTGTGACACAACAATCTACATGCTCAATAATCTGGGATAGCACAATCTACTGTTGCCCACCTTGTAACCGAACCCACTGTAAATCGTCTGCATGCTCTCCACCGGTGATTTTATCAGTTCGTCGAAGCGCAAATCAGCAGCTCTTTTGGGATCCCACAGGCCATGTGCATATCGTGCTGCTTCGCAGCTTGCAAGGGCAGTTGCAAATCTTGGTGCCCACTCGGCTGCATTCTGTACGAATCTCATGTGCTCTGTCAGTAGCAGTACGGGCGCTCCTGATGGCACAGCACGATAGCACCGTACCAGATGCATTCTCATGCTCCTAAGCTGAGACTTCAGCTTGTTAAGGTAGTCAGGGATAGGTCTTGGTACCTTTGACACATTGGCCCTTTGAGAGACCAGTCGCTGGGATGTTGTTATAAGGCTTGCTGCTGATGCAAGCGTTTTGAGCGGGTCTCTGTGAGTGAAGACGAAGCGAGCATCCGGGAATGCCTGACCATCACCGAGGATGAGGTTTGGTGACTAACTGGCCAAGACATGCTTCTAGGAGGTCGTACGAAGCCCAGGTGCATCTTACCCTGGCAGACATGCTCGGTAATCTGTATTGTATATGCACTAGCAAAATTTCTATGTTGTACATATACTGCGTTTCTGACATATGCGTTCATGTACCTTGATGAGGTACTTCATGCTCCATAAGTGAGCTGGGCACTTGAGGACCCAACGCTGGCCCTTGGGCCCTCTCCACTGACCCGGCAGGCAGAGGAGATTATTCCACGATTTAGCATGTGATCCCTCGTGAAAGAGTACCGGGGAATGCAGAAGTTGAGATGGCTGCAGCTCACCTGAAGATACTTGAGTTGCCAGCGCATGAACTTATACGTTGGGTAAAGGTCTGCCGCCTCGTACCACGTCCAATAGGTCGGGAGATCGAAATGAAGACCGGGGAAGGCAAAGGAGGCGAAGTCGTACATCATGAAGCCCATGCACTCTTGTGGCGATTGTGCTGTCGGGATCCCGCAAGCAGCACGGATAAGTCATTTCTGCATGGCTGCTGTCTGGAGACACAGCTTGGCTTAATTGAGACGAGGCTACTGCTCCAAGCTGCTTACCTGTCACAAGGTGGATGCGCTTGAACGTGGGCAGCAGAGCGTCAAGCATGGCCAATGTCTTCTCCATACGCGCAATGCGGGGGTCTGTTGTGTACGTGGCTGCATCAGGTGGTGGGTAGATGTAGTGGACCTCCCAGGTGGCAGGAGAGCGGCTACTCGTGTCCTGGGCTAGGAGGTGGTGAAGCAGGGTCGTGCCTGTTCTTGGCAGGCCCACCACAAACAATGGCTCCTGCCATGTTACATGCACAGGAACCTTGCTATTACTGATCCACAAGAATTGGGTAGGCTTCGGGCAGTCTGAGGTAATTTTTAATGCTTGCGAAGGTCAAAATACTTTACTTCCACAAATTGCTCGTCAATTTCGGGGTGGCGGCCCATGACGTCCACCAGATGCAGCCTGCCCTGCAATTCAACAATAACATTTGTTTCTTGAGCATAATTCACGATAGATTACTGCTGCTTCGTTTTTATCGCCTGTACTTTGCAGTTGAGCACGAATGTCTAAGCTGCGTGAGAAAATAACCACCTGGAGAAGGCGTTTAAGCATGTTCCAAGCAAAGGACCTTCCAAAAGCAGTCAGCTTTGCCTCGTCTTCGAGGCCTTTGAGTAGTATTTGTAGTGGCTCCATAAACCCCGGCTCGCCAAAGTCCTGCAGACCAGTGGCCTTGCACGCCTGCATCACAATGTAAGGTACAACAGCCGGCAAGAGGCCCAATATGATCAGGCTACTTGTGAAGGTCACTGCCGCTGCAAGCAGAGCTCCGATGGCATGCAGCTGCTGCCAACAAATGGGATTGGATAAGCGAGAGAGTCCTCTAGATGACCTACCTGCAGAAGTGCTCGCTCAGCATCGAAGCGCCTTGGTTGCACACCCAAGCTGCGGGAGATCTTGCCGGCATTGATCCACAGCGACACTATCACTGGGAGCATAGTGGGTGCTTTGGATCTGACAAGTTTCGCCGGAGACGGTCTGCCTTTCTTGCCCATCCTGCTCTTGTCACCATGCAGGCCATCGGCGAGCCTCTGGTGCTTCCATATACACTCCATGATGCCGCAGAGTTAATTCTTGTGCATGCGAGTCAGGATGCTCGGTGTCCTGCAGGATTGCACGTCTGGCTGCTGCAGTACGATACTGATGGGCCTAGCAGCAGTAATGTCAACCGCGATGACTGCATGGGAAGGAGCACATTTATGAACATGGATTGAGGTGGGGGTTGCGAGAGCGGATGGAAATTTCGACCGTGCAGAGTAGGGCGGAGAGCGTGTCTTAGTGACAGAGGGCCAGAGAGACTCAGTACTGAGGGAATTTATCCTCGTTGGTAAGCCTAGAAGAGAGGAGGCTCTTGCAGAAGGGAAGCGTTGCTGATACCAATAGGTGGCTGTGCAAGCCAGCCGGGTGCATGCATAGGAAATACAGCCGGTATTGAGTGATGGGGGTTAACAACACTTAGCCGCAGGCTGGGCATCAGGGCCCTGCTTGCCCAGCCCAGCTCTCCCTGAGAGACGGAGAAATGGAAGAAAGGAAAGCGCACCCGAATTGACTGGTGGCTGAGAGGCCAGCCCAAAGAGAGAAGGCGCGCGGGGCGCATGAAATGAAATGGAGGCCAATTGAAGCCGACACATTGTTCAGGCAGTCTAGGGCAAACTAAACAGGGCTACATAATACGGAAAACGAAACCAAGGTGCCTGAGGTGACATCAGTACCCACGGGTGAGCACAAACAAATCCGACAAGGAAGAAGACGCTTCCAGGGCTTGGCCATTGGCTGGTACTTGGCCATTGTGGCCTTCGTTCGTTTCAGTGACAACATTCTTCTACGGGAAAGGCGAGCGACAGAGCGAGGCCGAGGTGAGACGATACGGCGGTGCGGGGTTCGGGCGCGGACGAGGCTCGGGCCGGCCGCCATGGCCGCCCCCCCGAGGCTCCGCCGCGCCGCCGCCTGCGCCATCTCGGGGCCACCCGCCGAGGTCGCGCGCCCCGCGAGGCTCGCAGCTCGCTCGCCTCCACCGCGCGCCTTCTCTCCAGGCCCCTCGCACGACGTGGCCCGGGCTGGCCTGTGGGCGGCAGCGCCGCCGCCGGCAGCAGCGCCTCCGCCTGGACCGCGGAGCAGGCTCGCCTTAAGTCGTCCATGCGTCAGTGGCGGCGGCCGTGCTCGGCTGACGGCGCTGCGGCTGCAGCGACGGCGGTGAGGGCTGCCGCAGGACAGCAGGATCGGGAAGCTGCGCATGTATGCGCTTGAGCTGTACCTGCAGAGTATACACATAGCCGCCACGGCAGCCTTCAACGCCTTCCGAAGGGCACTCAAGCACGGCTGGCTCATGTCCGCCGTCTAGAGCTGCCGACAGGCTCCGGCACGGGCAACCGAGGTGTGCCCGCACCGATGGGTACCAGTCACCGAAGTCACTGCCAGAGACTGCCACTGTTGGCAAGAGGCTGCAGGCTCATCGGGTCGATCAGGTCGAGCCGTGATAGTCAGGTCTGCAGGATGCTTGAAAAATAATTGATGCTTCACCACAGTGGCATGCCTTGAGAGATATGCAGGTCTCTTGGCATTGGCTTCTGCCTCGCAGCTCAAGTACTACATCATTTAGCACATCTCCGGCTGCAGATGCAATACATTGTGTGCTGAGCTACAGCTTCTGCTCTGAGGGCCATCCAAGGCAGGATAACGCAGTCTCTGCTGAGCAAGAAAGTGCATGGAAGCTTGAGTTGAATGACTGCTCAGTAGCTCTACAATCATACCATGTCACCTACTCCTTTTCAGAAGAATGTCCACATGCCGAGCTCCTCACAATCTCTTTGACTGGCTAACCGAGAGGTTACTTGTTCTTACTGCACATGCTTTACATGATTTGGTGGGTCACTTTGGCTGCGTGCAATTGATGAACGGCAATTTCATGTCAGAGTCCAGTACTTGGCTTATCCTAGGTCACACATGCTGATGCCTCGCCATTTCATTCGGGTTTGAGCTTAAAAGAAATTCTGCAGAGATTAGCCAGCACTGGCAGGAGTTGGTGCTTCTTGATTGGCTTTTGATCAGTTCATCTTGGATATATGATAGTTCTGCTCATAGTTAGCAATAAGACTATCCCACAAAGCTATGTATGTATCACGCACAATAATTGACTCAGACTTAGTGGTCTCGACCTCTGACTCCTCCTTTATACTTGAATCTAGGATACTAAGCAGCTGAAAGTCTGTATACTTTCAACAAAGCGGAGTAAAATGTAATGTGTTGAAGTGCGATTCCATGTGCAGAATATCTGACGAAATTCTGGTGATAAGTGCGGCTGGAGCAGAAAATGTCATGGATGTTGGCGGGGACTCTCTCTGGACGTTGAGAGTGACTGAACATAATAACGGCTATCATCCCAGGCACTCGCTGTAAAGAATGAGGATCGTCAAGCCCAAGGACGAGGCGGTGGTGTCGCGAAGCAAAGGAGTCGGAGCCGAACGTATGCAATGGGTCAAAACAAACCAGCTGTTGAAATGTAAACAACGCCCGCCAAGTGTAAGCGTCTGGGGGGGTAGAAATCTCTGCGCCCCTCCTCCTTAAGTAACCATCGAGGTTCTCGGGGCCCTGCCCCCGGCCTCATGGGATTATTAGGCGCCCGGCCACTTGCTAAGCCCTCACAGAAGATCCACCCGTGGCCGCCGCCTCCGCCGCTGGAGTCGCCGCCGATTGCGGGGACCCGCGCGGAATACTAATACTAATACTAGTAGAGTTCTAACACTAGATTCCGGCTTTGCCGCCGTCGCGCTCCTGAATTCCATATTGCTCCTTCATCAGCGTCACGCGCCATTATTCAGAGATGCGCTTTCTCTAATATCGCGCGCCCGTCCTTCGCCTCCTCAGTACCCCCTCCAGCTATCATTCCCATGATATAGATGTTCCATCTTGTGTAACTTCGTTACACTCGCGATGCACCAGCGTGCTGGGCGTGCATCAGGCCAGGCTAATGGCTTCCATGGTGGTAGTCTGGCTCCTCAGCTTAGCTTGTCAGATATGTATGTGCTCACTCGAGGATATTAGTGCCCCCCTTAGCCAACTCACCACCCCGTTACCAGGACATTTGTAAGGCTAGTATTGGCCTTCGTTTCAATTACATGCGCACCGTGCACCTTCTCTCTACAGCAAGGAGAATATGTCCCGGATTGTACTTTGTCTTGGAAGAAAAGCAGTTGCTAAATATCATTCATTCAATATATGGTCTAGAAGTGGTCAGCATGTATGATCTCTACAGATCTTTGGATGTCGTAAGTAGTTATCAACCCATGGGCGTCAACCCATTAAGTCAGCTATGTGAGAAAGTCTGACAACTATCTACAAGGAATATTCCTTCATGAATCAAGTGTTCCACACGGATGTCACCTGCATGACTAGATGCTATCAGAGCAAAGCTATACTGTCAAAAATGTGAAGCACTCATGCGTGAGTTGAATGTCAGATGCTAAGATTGAAGAGCCTGAAGCTTTCTTCGAAACTTCAAGCTTTGTACGCTGTTCAATAACTTACTAGTGCACCAGAGGGCTGAAGGATAAGACAGTATTCAGTCTCATGGTTGATAGAGCTCTTTATAAAAGGAAGATTGTTGCCGAATCTATTCCCGTCCCGCCCTTTTCGACCCCGTTCTTTACTATGGAGTGGCCTCTCTCAACCATCGCCTAATTTTGTAAAAGCTGTTTGTTTCCTACTTTCTCCAACTCGTGGCTGCTGTCCAGGGGCTACTACGCAGGCACCCCTTAGTGGCCTCCAAGAATTTGCGGCTCCAGGAGCTTGTTGATCATTTTGTGGGCTGGCTTCTCACAGCCCTCGCCCCCTTTGAAAGAGCTGCCTCTTTCGGAAGAGCTGCTTGTTCATCTTTCAAACAACTTCCCTTTCTGGCCCATTGACCTTGTCCATTCACTTCTGGGCAGGTCTCACAGCCATTGCGTCCTCTAGGAAGAGCTTTCATCGTTTCGGAGCTGCTTCTTTCACAGCCTCCCCCTTTGCCTTTGTACTTGTTTCAAATACACCCTTAATTTTCTTATCGAGCGGTGCGGCGGCGAACGATCAGGGAGACTTGGAAATCCATTCTTTGGCTATTCCCAGCCCCTACCCTCAGTGGGCGAGCATTCTCATTGGCTGCGGCTGCTCAACAGGGGTTACTGATTGTTTCGGGCTACTGTGTGCTTCAGCGCCTTCCCTGGCCCCCTCGAACTTTGTTCATTCAAGGGGAGTTTTCCGGGGCACTTTCTTTCCGGGAGCTAGTCTGTCGAATTTGAGGCTCCTCACTCGTAGCTACTGTGTGGTCCATCCCCCACCCGTTCTGACATAGCATTTTCGGGCCCCTCCGTCATTGTGGCCTCTTCGAAGCTTTGTCAATCTTTTTCGGGCTGGCTTTTCACAGCCCTTGCCCCCATTGGCAGAGCCACTTCCTGGGCTGGGCCACTTTTCTTGGGCTGGCCTCTCACAGCCACCGCCCTCTCCTGGAAAAGAAAGAGCTCGGAAGAGAGGGGCTGGCAGAAGCCAGCCAAAAAAGAATGGACAAAATTCAAAGAGCAAATCCTGGAAGCGTCCTTTTCTCTTCTTCTTTTCTCTTTGCGCTGGCTTCTCACAGCCACTGCTGTCGATTTGAAAGAGCTGTTTCTTCTTGTTGAATGACCTTGCTGACTTGCGGCAGCTGACACGGATGATTGAGCACCCAGTCTCAGCAGACACTTGCGTGGCTAGGTGGTGTAGCGTTTTCCGGCCTCCTTCGGACCTTGTCTACTCGTATTCTTTCCTTTTAGCTGGGCGAGCTCTAGTAGGTGGCAGAAGGGCTCCGTTCCTGGCATCTAGTTTTCATGCATCGAGTAGTGACCTTCATGTTTTGACCCGTGGTTATTGAGCGGGTCAATCTGCTGTAGGTTATGTCGATTTTTAAATGTGCTTGACTTTGTACCTGGCCATTTGGCCTACATTTCTTTCTAATACACGATGCTTGCCGTTTTACATAGCATGGCACCGTGCAAACCAAAGGAGGCTACATAATGTGTAACCTACCCAGAAGGGGCGAGGGCTGTGATACAGCCAGCCCGAAAAAAGCTTGACAAGGTCCAAAGGGGCCCAAAAGCGCTGAAAGACACTACTAAGCAAGGATCATGTAAGAAGAAATGTTACGTACCGAGGGAAATATAAGTTGTTGGCGGGGGAAAAGGGAAAAATCTCGCCCATAGAAGAGAGGGGCTGGCAGAAGCCAGCCAAAAAAGAATGGACAAAATCCAAAGAGCTACAGGAGAATCAAGGGCGGGGGAAAAAGGCTGCGCAAGAAGCAGTACCGCGCGCCTTCTCTCGACCAGGTAAGGCTTGAATTTGCCTCCCTTCAATTTTCATGTGCACCGCGCGCCTTCTTTCTTTATTTACTCAAGCTCCCTCAGACCTTGTCCATTCTTTTGGGCTGGCCTTTCCCAGCCACCAGTCAATCTGGCCGCGCTTTCTCTCTTCTTTCCACCAGTCAATCTGGCCGCGCTTCTTTCTGTAGTCGCTCCATTGTTGTAGTCCGCATTGGATGAGCGGTCGCCTCGACCTCGTCAGAAGAGGGTTTGCCATCCTAGGCTTCAATCACTTCCAAGGCGGGAAAGCCAGCTATACCGGACCTTTATTCCGATTCTTGTCAATCGACATGGCGCAGTGCGATGGGGCGCGCCCGCGGATCAAGCGGGCCCCTCCCGACGGGGCCGCCCGCCCGCCGCGTAAGAGGATGGAGCGAAAGCTGAACTCCGGGTCAGTTACTGCGCCAGCGCGGCTTCCTTGCGCCCGGGGGGGGCACGTTCGTCAAACCCGCGGTTGCCGCAAAGACGGAGACCGGCGGCCAGATTGGAGCCACATCGGCCCGCCCCGTATCTCCGGATGCGGCTCCAGCAGCATCCCCAAATCCGGCCGCCCGCCGCGCGGCTGAATTGTGCCGCGGCCGTTGACCGCCTCACCGCTCGAGACCGGCCCCGGTGCGCCATGTCGGTCTCACAGGCGCTTGCTGCCGCCGCTCCTTAAGCCACAGGCACCGCCTCAGCCGCTTCCCATTCCCAGCTCTCCCTCCCCTCGCCTCCCCCCGCCGGCGCCCCCGGCTGAGCAACTCCCCGCCGCCCAGGTGAGCACACGGAAGGCTGTCGCAGACCTCAGTCATGGCTGGCTCTGTCACGCATCAGCCTCTGTTTATTGCATGGCACTCTCTGCCACCACATACTTGCACCCAAACAGTGGACATTGATATGGGCTTGACACTTATTGGCATCTAGTCGCAGTATTCACCAATGCCGTTGCTGTGAATCTGGAAAATGTGTGCCCATGGTTCAACTTAGAAGCACCTCTTATGAGGCTTAGATTAGCTGGGAGGCCGCACGGGCCATAAGTACTAAATTTCTTAGCAGCGCCCTTGATTGACTTGCAGATCTTCAGCAGAGATGGCGAGTCAAATCAACCTTATGGGGCTTCTGGCTGCTCTTGTTGTGGCATTTGTGCTACTCCTTGGTGAGTTTGGTCAACGAGGCCTGAATGGCAAGTCTGGGGGTTCTGCCATCATCAAGGACAGAATGGGAGATGCCTGAGCTCCAAGATAAGAGCATAAGGCAACTTGTGAACCATCTCTTACAGGTCTAGGGAAGATTTGCATCTGAGGTCCTGCAGATGTCGCACAGGTAGATGGTATGTCCCAAGATTTTGTCCATGCTGGTTCAAGGGTGCGTCATCAGTTCGACACCAGCTTTATCTGTGGTCAACTGACTTGCTTCATTTGATCTGACGCAGGTCAAGGCAGCGCTGTGGACGCTGCTGTAGAAGGTCGCATGCTTCATGGTAAGTAACCAGCCTGTTGCAAAGCGGATGTCTGCTACATACATTGCAGCTACTGCTGCTTCTCTTGTTGCAGCTTGGTTTTGAGGTTGCAGATCTTAAGCAGCAGACTTGTTGTTTGTTGCATGGACCAGGCAGAGACCATGGTCATTTTTCCCACCTCAACGGCACACGCAATGGCACCAAGTTCAATGAAACTGCTCACAAGCATACTATCCACAATCACACTGTTGGATTCAATCACACTGTCGGGCACAACCACACTCGCAACTCGAACTGCACTACCGGCAACAAGACTTTGAATGGAACGCATGGAGGTGGCCGCAGGGCTGGCTTCTTTGGTCGTTTCCGTGGTCACTAGAAGGTGGAAGTTCTTGGCAAGAGTATCCGAAAATTCACTGTGACTTGGCTGTCGCCTTTCTTAGCTAGATTTGCTGAGGCACTTGTGAGCAAGGCCAGGACAATGTGTGCAAGGCCAGGACTTTAGGCAGTTGTCGTATTGTAGTTGGGCAGTTTTCGTAACGTAGTCGCTTTTTGCAGTTTGATTCACACCCGCACTACTCTACTTCACTTGTCTTTCAAAGACTTGGGTAAGAACTGTCATTTGTACATCAACATTGATACCAGTATGCTTGATACAACTTGCGAAATTGGTCAACTGATGACTATTGATATGCCTAGGCATGAGCCTTGCAGAAGCACGGTCTACATGCTGCAAGCATGTTGCCATGATTGATGTTGTGATTGTTTAGAACTTCTCTTTATCAAACCTCTGGCCCTGAACCCCTTCGTATGTAATAGACAATGGGATAGTTGCCTTCCGTGACTTAGATGAGAGTTGATACACTTCATTTCAGGTCCATTTCAGGTCCATGCAAGCTCCGCTGAGAACTGCAGTGATTGTGAGCGGCTAGCCCAAACAGCAACAGTACAATGTCGTCGGCCCAAGATGGCGCCAGCAGAGGGGACAGCCTATTATGACAAACATAAGTAAGCTCAGGAGCGTAGACAAACTGGTGATCAAAGGAGCCCGCATGGTAGAAGCCCAAGTCAGCAGCTGGTGCGATCTGTCCAAAGGTGCGAGGCATAGACTAGCTCTTGCAGGTCACATATTCCTCACTGAAAATAACAAGGGTCAGAAGTCATAGAGCACAATGAAGCGTAGGTGATAGCATACAGAGCAAACAGTACTTAAAGGCATGAGCAAGTAATCACCAGGTCCGGTCATTCACGAATTGGTGCTTCCGTATGGTGGTCCCTGGATACAGGCCAGGTATGCTGAGGGTACCTGGCAGAGGTGGATGCAAGCCCACAAGCCCACCGTTACGATAGGTCGCTCCTAGCAGCTGACGTTGTGATGCGGGTGAGCCAACTCACAATCCACCTACTTGGATTTGGCTTGCTGGTACACACTTAGCCATGCATGCTCAGCCTTTGTTCGGATGCGAGCGTCTTCTCAACAGCCCTAACAAGAAGCACCTTCACAACAGCAGTCATAAAGCAGCAGCTCATTATCAGAGAGGGGAAGAGCACTCAATGAAGGACAGAGAACAGCTCGTCTGAAGAGGGCAGTGCCGGGGAAGCAGCTCTCTCAATGGGGGCAAGGGCCGAAAAGCGCCAGCCCACAAAAGAATGACATATCTCAATGGAGACGGCAAGCACAGCACGCAGGGTAACAAGCAATCACTGAGGATGGCCTCTCAGTAAAGCCTTGGTTAGTAGTCGCAGTCAAGATACACAAGCAGCTGGGTAGCAATCCCTCTACCGGTCGCCGGAGGCAGCAGCCAGGGCACGGCCGGCATGCAGATACAAGGCGTAAGCCAGAAAACGCTGCAGGTTTTGGAGAAGCCAGAGAGCCGGCGGCGTTGATGCCAGCCTGCTCTTCTTGCCACTGACCAACGTGCATCGCGCAAGCTGGTGAAAATTAAGCAACTGAGCTCAAAGGCCACGTGGAAGCAAGCAAGCAAGCAAGGGAAGATATCCATCCTCACCAGCTTGCATGCGTACTTCGCCTGCCGGCGAAGTACGGAAAGCTATACAATTCTGAGGGACTGACGAAGAGTAGGAAGGGAGAGTGCTCTCGCTGGCAGGCGGGAGGTGACGCTTTTCTCAATGCTCGTGTAAGACAGCGAGGCTGCTAAAGAAGCAGCCATACACGCAAGAGAGGATTCTTAAGGAGGCGGTGGCTGCTAAAGCTGAGCAATCTAAGGAAAACTTTTCCAGTAGAGGCGATGGCTGTGATCGGCAAGCCCAGGCCAATAAGACGAGGTCTAGAGGAAGCCACAAGTATGCATTGGCAGATTCCGCAGCAACACAGAAATCGCTATGCACAGCTAACCAGTAAGCCATGTCCCGAATGTGATTGAATAGCAGCAGGAGGAAGGAGTCGGCCACTGGTCCAGGAAGGCGGCAGCCAAGGCCTAGCCAGCAGGCGGATGCATGGGAAATACCTGGGAAGCTGCAGCACAAGACAGGGCGAATGCTGCACATCTGAGCCAGCTGATCTGCAGCACTGCTCAACTTCGGGCTGCTCAACAACCTCCCCACCTGCCCCTGTTGTCGGGCCACCGCTATTTCTAAGCAGCCACGGGGCCGAGCCACAGAGGCAAGATGCACCGTAAGCGTCTCGTCGCAGTGGGACCACAGTCACCCCCCCCCCCAGGATGGTCAGCGTCTTTGATAAACCTTGATCGAGGCGATCGAGAGAGAGCGCATCCTGGACGAGACTATCTGCATCTGCACCACACTTTGAGTGGTGCAGATGCTTCGAGTCGTGCTTGCAGAACGAAATAACGCGCGCTTGATTCCAAAGGGGGGCCAAATCAAGCCAAGACATTGTTCATTCAAAAGCTGGTGTAGAGAGCGGGGCAAAAGAGGAAGCTTTGCAGGAGGGGCAAGGTGGTGGAGGCCCGCACACAGAAGAATGGACAGGTCCAGTTTGCCAAGCGGCCGGCTCGGAGCGTGAGACGGAGACCTTGGGGGGGGCACCTGACGAAGTCGAGGTGTCAGGTGCGCGCGATTTTCGCGGGACGTGGGCAGCGGGGCCAGGCCACGCCGGCGGCCACGTGTAGATGCCAGCGGGGAAATCTCCATAGTGCGGCCACAGCGAAGCTGCCGCTCGGGGGCCCGCGTCGCACCGCCCATTGGCGCAAACGGGAAGTCGCCGTTGCGGTCCAACGAGTCAAGCAATAATGCATAATGTCCATGCCACGCTGACTGCGCAACCCACCCACCGTGGCCTCCGCCACTTGTACGTCCCCTCCTCACACGGCCCTCCTGCCGCAAGCCCCATACTGCTGTCTCCTTCGCCTCCCCACCAGACTCGTCCACTACAAGGCCTCCCGCCATTGCCCCAGCGGCCCCTTCGTGTCACCAGGTGAGTGCTCGCAAGGGCTTCTTTCTTCCTCCCCTGCGCTATGGTGCCTGCTCCGCCGTCTCTTGGGGCCAGTGGGCGTCAAGCTCGTGGGCTGCCCGACCACTGACAGGCCTCAGCCCGTTGAATGTTCATACGACCTGCAGCTGCCGGGTTGTAGCTGAGTGAGCTCGCGCACAAGGAATGTCTTGTGTATAATGCCTCAAGCCACGCCTACTCCACCTTGCTTGAGAAGCCATTTACTTCGAGCAGCTACATGACAAGCTCTGACCAATGTTGTTGCTATGGTCGTGCATGGCAAGCCATCTCCCCGCTCAGAATGGCGTTCTCGCGCATGCTCTTCACTTTGGCTGTCGTGGTGCTGGTGTTCGCCACTCTGCCGGATGGTGAGCACGCGGTGTACTTGACACGGGGGGGGAGACACTATGGAGACACTCCCCCTGAGTGATGCCTTGATGCCTTAGCAATCACTGACGCTCTCAGAAGGAGACACCACATTCCCGCCTTCTGCTTAGAACTAGGCAACCTTTGCTCCTCATTATCTGTTGGTCGCCCATGTGATGTCCATATCCGGCAAAGCTGCACTACAGGGAAATGCTGCACGTGCTTAATTGGTGGAAGTATGTGCACGTGCACGTGCAGGAGGCTTTGCTAGAGGTGGCCACGGCGGGGGTGGCAGGGGCGGCAGGCACCACCATGGCAATGGGACCTTTGCTGGAAATTACACCCTGAATGGCAATAGCACGCACACCTGCGTCTATCCAAACGGCACAAATGTGACTGTCAACGGCACTACCCATGGACATGATTGCATCAAACTGCTCAACGTCAACGGCACTGTCATCGGCACAGCCAACCATACTCACGGAGCCCGCCACAATCACAGCTACTTTGCTGGTGCCCCTGGCCCAGCTCCCAGCTTCGTCTTTCGAGGCAATCACCACAGGGGCAGGGGTGGCAGGCACCTGTGAAGGTCTATGTCTTGGTCAATAGTGACGAAGCTGCAAGCCTTTTGGTCAGCTTCCTCAAACAGAAGGCATCGGACTACTACTTCTTAATACTGAGATTTGATAAGCATGTTTGCATGTCAGATTGAAAAAGTAATTGTAGCATCTTATGAAGCGCTTCTGTGCTCCTATTTTCCAAATACTTTCAGCTGCTTTTCCTGCATGAGATGCTTGCCAAACCTGAGTTCCTGAGACTCTCTGGCAGGCAAATACAAATATATAATTTGCGCTTTTTCTTTTTGTTTGAAAAATACAGTAAACTGCATAATTTACCATTTTTCAAGTGAACCTCGCAGAATGTTGGACCGGGCAATAATGAGAGTCATGTGAGTTATTAACGCTCGCCTCGACAAGGCTTGTGCAGTCCTTTTTATTGAGTATTTGCTATAGTCATCATGCTAAGCACTTCTTGCAGCACATGTCAATGTGGCACCAAAGCAACACACCAACATGCACCGCATAAAGCTGCTGTCCTGTATCTATTTCAAGTCATTGAATAGGTCTCAAAGTTGCACAGAGTGTGCATCTTCAATGGACTGTAATAATGGTCATAGCCACTTGGCAGATGCCACACATAGCAGCAGCAACTTGATATCTGGATGACTTGACAAGAAGAAAGTGGACTGTCAATCAAAGTTTGAGTTTACAACAATATTGTGCAAGTCTATCACTGTTGTACCTGCTTAGTTGGCATGAGTATGTGCTCTTTGCTCATAAATGCATACATGTTCTGGTTTGTCAGTGTCAGTGCAACAAGTTTCTTGAGTCCTTCTGACCTTCTGAGATAAAGCGAGCAACAATTTTCTAAATGTGGAGCCAGCAAAGACAGCAACCATGACCATTTAACAATGGGATGGAGTGTGTGTTAAGAGGTGAGAGCCTGTTTGGCCAAGTACAAAGGCAAGCACATTGACAAATGTACGTCAGCTGCTGCTAAGCTGATCCGCTCAGTTACCACGAGTCAGCACATAGAGGTCGCTAACTGATGCCCGAATACCGGACTGCAATTGACAAGCTCTTGAGCCACCAGCTAAGGCAATATTTGACAATGGGTTGAAGTAACAAGCTCAACACAACCGCGTGATAAGTAGGTCATGCACCCAGCACGAATCTTACAGCAGTCTATAGCCAAGTATGACTTGTGCTAGCGCAGGCGCATAAAGTAAGGAGAGCTTAGGATGAGAAGCCTCTTTTTAGAAGGAATAGTGATTCAGAGTTACCAGCCCATTAGAATACGAAGTCTACCAGCGAATTCAACAATGTCGTTCTTAGTAGGATTTCAGTGAAGATTGTCACTATAGTCGTCTACGGAGGTGATGACACTTCAGTCAGAAGCGATCTAGTATTTAGCAAGTCATGCGCACAACATGTCACGGCGAGGGGTCCAAAGTGTCTACTAAGATGGCTGATCAACTGACCCAGTGCGCCTAGCTAACGGTTATTCAGGGTGCAAAAGCTACGCGAGAAGCTGAGCACGCTGTGTACAAATGTACTGCCCGCGGCGCAACAGGAAAAGGACAGGCGCAAACAACCACATGTTGGTGGTGTAATCTGTTCAGCTATCGAGCACACACAACCGTCCATAAATCGAAGGCTCTGGGAAGACTGTGGAAGCTGCAGCCCGGGGCCCATGCAGCCCCAGCGGTCCACCGCTGCAGGCAGCAGTCAGTGAGAAATTCCACCTCGTAATGCAACTTCTTGCCTCGCTCAGCGGGGCACACGCTTGTGCTGCATGGTTAAGGCGGAGGGCAGGCATCTGAGACGCCCGGCCACGACTGTCTACGTATAGCGGGGCACTTGGGCCGCCGTCAAGAGCGCAGCGCCGGCCAAGTCGAGGCAAAGAAGGGCTTCGAGGAGGTCCGTGGCGGTGGCCATGGTCGGGTCCTCGCTCGCGACAGGTCGGTGACAGGTGACAGAAAGACGCTTCCGGGAGACAGACGACGGCCGACAACGAGGGGGTAGGGTCAATTACATGAACAGTCACATCCACGTCCGTTAGACGAAAGTGCGCGGTGCATACGAAATTGAAAGGACGGTAAGCTGAGCCAGTACAGTTTGCAGCAAAGTACATGCAGGAAATGGAGCTACAGTAAGCGAAGCGCTTTACTAAGAGGGGCTGAGATAAGAGGCCGAAAGTAAAACAGAGGGGACTTTCGGTACGCACGACTGGACACAGACATCTCACAGGTTGAAGTGGGGAGCTGGAGCACTGCCCGAGGATAGAAGAAGAGAGAAGGCGCGCGGTGCGCATGAAATTGAAGCGAGGCCAATTCAAGCCAATACATTGTTCAAGCAGAAAATGCAGAAGGGGACGTGCCAGGCTTCAGCAGATGGGCGCCCGCCGGCCGGCCGGTTGGGCACCCGAGTGTTGCAGCAGCATGGGCAGCCCCGCATGCACCCCAAGTCTCGCTGCGACCGCCTGCCGCGGTTACGCCTCGAGCCCAGCTCAATGGCGGCACCCGTCTCAATGCAATGGCCGCCACTGGCTGGAGAGAAGCGCTTTCAGAGTGCTGGATGGCCAGGGCTGCTTGGCGGCTGCTATCGGCAGCCTGCTGCTACCTGCATCCTCCATGGCCACAGCGGGCTTCGCCGTGCATCCGTCAGGCGGCAGTATAGTAACCAGAGAGCGGGGCCTGGTAGCTTGGACGCGCCAAGTGAAGCTGCAAGGCCGCGTCATTGTCCTTACACGAATGCTGCTCTGCTAGCCCGCTTCCGCTGGCCGAGCACTGACTTCCTCACCCCGCAGTCCTAGATGAAGCACATCAAGTACAGTGCACGATGTGCCTTTCATGTGCTAGCTGAGGTCACTGTGACAAAATATCCTTTCTCTTGCCAGGATAGTAGGCTCGTACTGGCTCCTACTGGCTCATGCAGCTGTGAAGTTGCACACTTGCATTAGGAGTGATTTGGTACCACCAAGGCTGCTGAAGTGGCTCTTACCTCAAGCTTGTGCTCCCCTTTTGCATGTCATCTCAAGCTCGTACTATTGCATGTATCTAGAAGTGGATGTGACCAGTCAATCCATTTTGACCGCTCTGATCAGATCCAAAATGCGCATGTAAGCGGGGAAGACCGCATGTAAGCGGGGAAGAGTTGTCAGCCCTCTACTTTCCGGATGTTGCAGGAATCGTGGAAGTCGAAGCAGGGGAAGCTTCTTATCATAACCAGGTGAAGCCCTTACACAATGCAAGTTCAGATGCCACTCCACAGGTGCTAGTGCATGAAACTCCCTTCTTTTGTCTAGGCAGTGGCCATGAGGGACTGCCATTGTCCTTGGCTTTGCCCTGGAGAAGGTTGATACCCTGCAGGGAGCTCGTCTGAGCAGAACGTCTAAGGTCCTTCAGATGCAACTGCTTGGAACTCAGTAATGGCATCAAGTCTGCGGCACTTAAGCTGAGGTGTTTGCATGGAGGTACTTTCTTCATTGATCAGAGAGGCTCAGTAGCTTTCAAGTCAAGAAGCTGCGAGCAAGCCACATGGTAGAATCCCGGAGAGTGTGCAGCGTTGGAGTTTTGCCTTCCTTAGCCCTTATCATACCACCTCCTGTGCTCATGACCAGAACGACACAGGACTGTTTGCATTGCAGAAGATAGATTGTGATAAACTCGCACTGCTTTCAAGAGCATTTAGACATAGACCTTGGCTTCCGATGTAGCGTAATACATGTGGCGGGAATGGCCAGCTAGAGTTTCTATACCTTTTTAGGCAATGGCGCCTGACGTTCCTTTTGAATTGCTGCCTTTACTATGTGCATGACCTGGTGAAGCAATAGTACTGTCTTCCGCTTTCTGTCATTAGTAAGTTTGCTACTTGTCCACAGTACATGGTCTGAAGATTGTACGCATCTTTGGTCTGAAAGCTAACTGGCAATTCATGCTCACAATGGGACTGCGTACTGTTGCATCAAGCAATTAACATCTTGTCTATTGAATCTGAGCAGGTCCGTAAATGCTGACAACACCATACCTTCTACTAGATTCGGCAGTTACAAATTGCTCCAGACAATATCAGATTGCGATGAAGGCACTTGCTCTAATGTCAAAGTGCTGTGTCCAGGGTACAGGATAATTGATTGATATCAAAATCAAGATCCTGCAGCAACCTGTTATCCATATTGCATTGTCCAGGCTGCAGTGTTTGTGCAGCAAAGCTGCAATGTCTGTACACAGCTTCGCTTTGCACCCATTACAACAGCTTCTGCAGCTCTGCACTTATGCAGGGATTGATAGCAATAGTAAACAGGACAGGATACTGCCACTTCAGCCTGTGGCATCTTCCAGAAGGTCTTGAAAGAGTGTAGAAGAGAGGGTGCTGGGAGGATTGAGGCTCGAGACACAGTTGAACTGCACAAGCAGGGCACAAGAGCCGTTTTATGAATGCTTGCACCACCTTGCCAATCTTGCATGCTACGTGAAGCCTGACACCAAATTTCCTCTGCTAGTACACATATACGTCAGCCGGCTCTTCCTTTGCCGTGCTATGCTATCCTCGATCAGATGCAAACAAAGTGAAGCTCAACCTGCATTGAGTACATGCACACTGATTTGTTCCATGGCTAGAGCAGCAGGCAGATACAAGTGGCTGAAAAGCATGATAGTTGTGTACTCTGTGCTGCCGGTACTTTTCTCGTATGGCTGGCAATTGGCAGCCTCTGCTGTTCATCTGCAGTGCGTGCAGCGCTATGACACACTCCCGCAGGTCTGATGGCTTGTAGTGAGAATAGTGCTGTAGTGTTGGGGTCTGTAGCGCACAGCACCATCAGCAACTCCAGTAATCAGCACTAACAGCATATTCCTGGATACTGCATTTTCTAGATTGAAAAGGGTAGGATTGCTTGAACAAGAAGCTTGTCAGCATCAGGTGCAGAAAAGTGTGGCATCACAGCAATGATTCGTGAACTCAGGTGTCTTTGCGCTGAAAACTCACCCAAGGGTTCTTGTCAGGCTGCAGAGTGAGGCTTGCAAGGAAAACGGCAGAAGCGCCTACTAGCGAAGGCAGGAACTTTAGGAACGAGTACTCCATCAGCGTGAGCTCAGCCAAGTAGTTGGCGAGGAACTCCAATTCCAGCTTCACAACCTGGCAACATATGAAAAGGGCAACATAGGCCGATCAAGTCCTGCTCTCCAAGCACACAAAAAAATGCAGCAGCTTTGAGAAGACCACACCGGCTATACAGGTTGTGAGTGTATGAGCTATTGCAGCCAACGAGCAGCAGGCACGGTAACAAACGTACACGCAGGCCAGCTTGGGCAGCTCGTATGAAGCGTCTGCACACGGGAGGGTTTGGAGCGGAGCATTTCAGAGTGATTGCAGAAGAGCACTGATTCACACTCGGGGAAGGAGAAGCTACCCTTGTGCATTTTGACTGAATGCAGTTGTCAAGCGTGTTGTGAATCCTGATGGATGGTGGGCAAGATATTGGGGCAAGAACCTCAAGAAGCTCTTGGTGGTTGGTGTTGTTAGCTCAAAGTGTAGGTGGTTGAGGACTGATCTTTCCATCTCAAGCACCTGCAGTAATTTGGTAACAGCAGACAAGCCCATGAGAACAGACTTGACAGCAAAGCTCCTGCACTTGCTGGCTTGTGAATTTTGTGTGCTTGTGTGAGGTTTCTACCTCAGTTCCTTGATAAGTGTTGTCGGTGATGTAACAAAACTCCTCCACCTGTGGAGCGTAGATCTCTTCGTACTTGCTGCACAAGGAGACGAAGGTGCTGGCATAAATCAGCCGTGATGTGGGCAAATCGCGCAGCTCATGCTTGATTGATTTATGCAATGATGAAATGGTAAAATAAGCAGCTGATATTTCAGCACACACAATTGGGCCCACTGCAACGAGCAACACAGCGGGCGGCCGGTGCTTGCCAACAGGCAAAAAACATGGCACCAGTGTGACACTTACGCAGCCACAAGCATGCACGACACACCCAGCAGCTGGAGGCGGCCACGTGGGACGGTGTTGCCAGACAAGTATCGATCAATGTACGAGCAGGTCAAGTAGAGCGTGTCTGGTACAAGTTTGTACTCCTCAGCCACCTGGCGAGCATGACAAGTGCACATTCTCAGCCACGTGCTGTGTTGCACTATCAGAAGGAGGCGTCAATGGCACAAAACAAGCTCACATGTGACCGTCAAGCCACAAGCTCAAGCGTGCTTAGCCGTGGTTAGCTAGGGTCACAGGCGCAGCACCACACCTCGACAAGCCAATCTACGAGGATGCCCCGCATGCTGGAATTAATGTCCTGCTGGCAGGTCTCCATGAAATTTATGGAGGGCCTCCGCCGCTCCTGAACAATGCTCCATCGAAGAAAGTAAGTGTCTCAATATTACAATTGCAGGACGATTGTGCGTGCACTCACATCAACCGACTCAGCTTTGTTGCAGCTGCAAGTGCCGGCTTGTTCTTAATTATTCTTAGCATTGGCAAGCTTAGCAGCTAGGAACACCGTTCTGAGTGGTTCACTGGCTAGGGAGCTTTTGCACAACTACCTCGGCGATCCGGAGGTGGTCGTAGATCTCCGAAGCATAGGACGTACACATCTGGGGATCTGCATGGTTGCTGTCAATGTCATTATGACACGGACTGGCCATCCAGCTCCCATTGTCCTCGTCCTCCATGTCTGTGACAAATGGCGACCACCAGCTCAGAGGCAGGGTCAGGCTTCGTGTTACCAAGGCATCACCTGCCCGCTGAACAATGTAGACAACAGCGTCAGAGCAAGCAGCCAATGCAGAGATTCCAGTCCACCACTTCTGCAGGACTGAAGCCAGGACCTTTGAAGAGGAGGCACGACGAGCGCAAAGGCGAGCGCGGCAAGAACCTTGGCAGTCGGGGGTTTGGCTGAGAGATGAGATGCGCAGGCTCTGCTCGGTCCTTCGCTGGATCGATGCGATGGACACGCCGCCAGCCCTTGCCTGGAGCCAGGCGCCGGGGGGACGCTGGTGAGGTAAAGGGTCGAGAGCCCCATGGGCCGTCACCCAGCCGGAGTGCTCGTCTAGCGGTGTATCAGTCGATGCAGCACTGCATGACCGTCTCGTCTCGTCTCATCTGAACTGACCTGCCGTGTTGGGGGCTTGGAGGGGGCCTCTGAGCCCGGCGAGACGCTCTGGCGGTTGCTGAGGTCCGCCAGCGCAGGGCGCTTGCTGCGGGCGTCCCGCGGCGCCGAGGTCCCCGCCGCGGCGCCCCCGGGCTTGCCAGCTGCTTCCATGGCGGCACGCTTGGCGGCGGCGCGCGTCGTCCGCNCTTCCCATCGGCGGCCAGGGTGAGGGTGGCGGCGACGAGCGCGGCACGGGGGCCAAGTGGAAGCCGGAGCGGGATCGGAGCTCGCGGCTGGCGGCAATGGCGGCACAAGCGGGGGAGTGCGGCGAGGAGATGATACTGAGTTGGGGGGGGAGCGAGCTGGCGCACTTTGGCGGACGGGCGGACGGTGATTCGCGGGCGAGGGGTCTGGTCACAGCTATGATTGCGGGGCGGGGAGGGGGGGCGCCGGGGACTGCGGGGGTTGAGGAGAGAGGCTTGGGGGGGAGGGCGTGGTGGTGATTTCGAACACGAATTTCGAAAACTTGAACACTGGGGGGCGCGGCACAATCCGCGGGCGCTCCAATGCCGTAGGATGCGCCACGAGGCATTCCGATGACGGCCCGATCACGCCAGCGAAACCATCTTTGCGATGCTCGGCGTGACAGTTGTATGTGGGCAGGCCGCGCTTCGGCTGCTACTTCTGGGCGTCGTCGAGGTGCCTCTTTTCCAGCTGCAAATTACTCCGACTTACGGCTGCTAACTCGGGGTTACTAAGCTCCTATTCTATATATATTTTGGCTGGCTTCTGCCAGCTCCTCTTTTTTATGGGCGAGCTCCTCTCTAGCCCAGCATCTCTGATCTGCGGCTGCTTAGCAGGGGTTACTGAGTGTCTCGTAGCAGCTTTGTTTCTGTTACTTAGCGCTTCCCCTGGCCCCCTTCTCGTACTCTGTTCATTCTTTTTCGGGCTGGTTGTTCCAGCCCCTATTCTCAATGGGCGAGCACTTTCTTCTCTATCACTGTAGTCCCTTGCGTAGCTGGGTGGTCTTGGCGCCTTCCGGCCCCTTTGACCTTGTTCACTCCTTAGGCTGCCTTTTCCAGCCCCTATCCTCAATGGGCGAGCACTTTCTTCGCCTTTTCACACGTTCATTCTTTGGGCTGGCTGTTCCAGCCCCTATCCTCAATGGGCGAGCCCTTTCTTCTTTTTCACAGCCCCCGCCCCGTTCCGAAGAGTGCTCCTCATTGTCAGAACGGCGTCGTAAGTAGATGTCCAGTAGAGCTCTTCCAAAGGGGGCGAGGCCTGTGAAAGGCCAGCCCGAAAAATGACAAGGTCCGAAGGGGCCGAGAGATTCTGCTGAGATTCATCATTACGCAAGTACCACGTAGACTATTCACTAAGGAACCTCTACTTAGCAGCAGCAAGTCAGAAAGACGAGCCACCGGAGAGTAGTCCCCTTGACGAAAAGCAGATGCCGCACTTGGAGCACAGCCAGCCTGATAACCTCGCCCCACGACGTGGTCAACTTGTTGGCCGCAACCGCTTCCAGTATATGCATGAAGAGTAATTGCGAACTCACGCAGGTGGCAATAATAGGTCGCGTTGGCAGGCTTGCGAATTCCCTCTCGAAGTCGTTTGACTTGTACATTCTTCTCGTTCCGGCCCTCACAGGGCTGCCACGGCTTCTTCCCCCTTCTTATTATTCCTTCAATAGAGCAGTAATGCCTGCTTTGAGCTAGCCATTAATCATTTTGTTCAAGGAAGTCATTCTCATTCCACCAGCTCTCATGTGCTTAGAGGCGAGCTAAAGCTACGCTGTTCCATAGGTTGCTAAATCTGCCCTCAGCTTGCTGGCATGATTTCCGCCCCTTCCCCATTGGCGTACTTTGCTCCAAAGTCATTGTTGCATTCTTCCCGGGCTGGTCAGACTCAGCCAGTAGCACATACTTATGAGCACAGATTTGCCCCCCCGCTCAGCACCCGCCGTAGCTAGCAAGGCCTTACACAGCTTTTGCCTTCAGAGTCTTCCTTTAAAATCTGTGACGCCTTATAACGGGCTAGTCACATTTGTAGCCTTGTGATACACTTTTACCTTCAGTCATGCAAGAAAACCACTGCGCCATCCATTTGCGGGCATGCCTCGCCTTGGCTGCTGCCGCCGGGTTCCATTTTCCGCCCTCTAGTTGACCTGATCTGGCCTTTGCTGACTAGACAAAATTGGCGTGCCCACTTGCAGAAGTCATGGGAAGTAGTGTCCTACTGTTTGTGCTGTCTGGCCCTTCTAGACCTTGTGCAACCCTTTGGGCTGACTCTTTGTACATCATGTTTTCCTGGCTGGCTGAATTACAACCATCGGAAGAATCTTTCTTCTCTTGGGGCTGGCCTCTCACAGCCACTGCCCTTACCCCCTTTGGGACCCACTTCTTCTGCTCACACTGGAAGGCGTAAGCTCATCCAAAGGGGGCGAAGTCTGTGAAAAGAAAGTGGCTCTCAAAAAGAAGTGCGCGCCCATATAGAAAATAGAGAGCGCCTCCTATAGGAGAGGCTGGGAAAGGCCAGCCCAAAAAGGGGGCAGGGGCTGTGAAAGAAGACGAAGTGGCACTCCCAATGGGCGCAAGGGCTGTGAAAAGCCAGCCCGGAAAGAATAGACGAGCTATACGGAAGAGAAAGTCGCTCTTCCAAAGGGAGAGTGTGTATCAAGAAGAAAGGGCTCGCCCATTGAGGATAGACGAGCTATACGGAAGAGAAAGTCGCTCTTCCAAAGGGAGGAGTGTGTATCAAGTAATGGAGGTCCTGTGTGGCCACACGGGGCAAAGGCTGTGAACACGGCCAGCCCGAAAAGGCTGACTAGGTCCGACGAGCTATTCCTACTTTTAATGACGGCCTCGGCAAGCGGTCGTTAGGTGTTCACAGATATTAATGGTGCTCGGCGTGCGGGGCCACTGAACCAGGGGCCACGGGCTCTAGCACTTCAGCGGGGCCACGGGCTCTGGCACTTGCGGGGCCACGGGCAATAGCACTTGCCCACGTGGCGACGAAACGCCGCCGCGTGAGCCGCATAACGTCGGAGCTGACGAGTGTTCCAGCGCAGACAGCCGCGTGTGAACGCACATCAAGCCATTGACCGGCGGCCGGGTCTGCCAGGGGCGATGTTCGGCTTCAACGCCGCCGGTTCGCTCGCACAAGTCTTACGAATGCGCCTGGCGATATCGTTTCAACGCTCCCTTGCCCACGCCGTCTCCACGCGAGCAGGCCATGCTATGGCCGCCGCCTCTGGGTCTCTGCGGAGTGCCTCTTTCCCTGCAGCGAGCAATTCCAACCTGATGTTGCTCACTCGCGGGTACTGAGCTTCCCTCTGCATCGTCTTGTGTTTCTGCCATGTTTTGTAGTGTAGTCTTTTTTCGGCACCTCTTACTTTGGCTTTGGACATTGTCCATTCTTTTTGGGTTTAGGGTTTAGGGGTTCATTTACAAATAGGGCCAGCCATCGGAAGAAGTGGCTCTCCCAAAGGGCGCAAGGGCTGTGAACAGCCAGCCTGAAAACAATCGACAAGGTTCGAAGGGGCCAAACAGCGCTGTTGTGAAGCCTTCTCAACAGAATGATTACAACTAGCCCATCCGCACCGACGAGGCGGGCGAAAATCGTCTTTTCTTTCGGGCTAGCTTCTGTTAGCCCCTGCCCACTTTGGAGAGCCATTTCGTTCTTTGGGAGAGCCACTTCTCAAATCGTCGTGCAGGCTGCAGATAAGCTCTTTCTTGCTTTATGAGATAGCGCTTATGGCCCCTTCGTAGTTTGGCCCCTTCCAACCTTGTCAGCTCTTTGTGGGCTGGCTTATCACAGCCCTTGCACCCATTGGGAGAGCCACTTTCTTACTTTGCACGAACCAATTCTCGAGTTGTCGTGCAGGCTGCAGATAACCTCTTTGCCGCTTCCTTTTGCTTGTCATGTCAACAATGTACTGGCTCGGGCTTGCCTCGTCTTCCCTCCAACAGAACCGCGCGCCTTTCCTGTCACAAGGTCAGATGGCTGGTCCTAAGGAGCTCATCAGTCGTGAACTTTGACTCTTGTTGGCACTTTGGCTGGTTGGTCAGCTTGGTGATAGTAAGTAAGCTTGCTTGAGGCGACCTGCTTAGGTTTGCAATGGCAAAAGGTTGGCCAAAGATATGAGAATGTGGCGAACACAGGCAATGTACCACGAAAAAGTGCAGGAACGCACCGAGTGCTGGCCTTGCTTTGCATGGAGGCGAAGCTTACAAACGACGGCCGGGGGGTCCTTGGATTAAAGCGCCTGCCGTCATTACTTTTGTAGCTCGCAACTTGCTTCTGTTAGTTATTTGATCCATTCCTGTTTGGGCATCCCTTCAACCTCGTCAATCTCTTGGGCTGGCCTTTTATAGCCACCGCCCCCTCTCTTTTTCATTGCACTAAGCTTTGATGAGATTCACCGTGACGCTGTTTGGCTGCAAGCGGTCAGAATGATAGAGGTGACAAGCACGCTCTGAGCTGCACGGATTCTTGAAGTGTGCTGAAACAGGCCTGCACTGTTGCAACTTCTGCAACGGCAATGTAGACCAATCCTACACGCTTGCTAAAAAATCACTGTTTGAATGCAGTAAACTACTGTGGCAGCGAAGCGTGGAGCAGTTGCTCAATACTCTGATATGCTCAAAACCATAAGGGGGTCCCATGGTGGTCGCACCGAGGAGGCTGAACGTGACCGTCCTCGAGCGGCAGAAGTTGAAGCAGCTCAGTTTTCTTGTAAGCTACTTGCCATTCCCCCGGTTTGTCAGGGCGGGAAGCCAGCCGATCTGAAAGAGTGGTAATATAGAGCGGAAGCAGCAAGGTCGTGCTCAGCCCCGAGAGGTTGGTGCTCACATTCCCACTTTCGGGCTTTTGTGCAGCAGGTCGGTATTGGCAGGCGGGGCCCAAGCGCTGAGGTACAATGTCCAAGCACCTCGACCATAACAGCGCCCATATGCCCAAGCATGGTGACAACGACAGCGACAACGCCGAGCGGGTATGCCTCAACGGAGCTTGAAGAAGGACTGCAGCTGTGGGTCCTTGAAGACTGTAGGAGCCGCATCACGCGATCACGATCGTCAGAGGGCAAGCAAGCTAGCTGCCTCCGCTGCGGTGCCATTGAGGAGTCGCGAGTCTGCTGGCACCGCCGGCAGGCAGCGGGGAGGAGCTGGCGCCGGCTTTGCGGGCGCGGCCTCGGTGCGGGGCGCGGCGGCCGCGGCCAACGGGGAGAGCCGGGAGCTCGGCCCCCGAGCTTCGCGGGGCCCACGGGCTATGTCGTGGGAAGGGGAGAAAATGTGTGTATATTAAGAGATGGGGAGGCCATGTGTGGCCAAGTACAAAGGCAAGCACATTGGACAAATGTACGTCACCTGCTGCTAAGCTGACCCGCTCAGTAACCACGAGTCAGCACATAGAGGTCGCTAGCTGACGCTCGAATACCGGACGGCAATTGACTAGCTCTTGTGCCAGCAGCTAAGGCTCGACCAGCTTTCTGATGCAGAGCATACGCCTGAGCTCGTTGCAGACAGGTTGACACTCGACGTCGCAGAAATGACAGATAGGCTGCCGGCATACCCGGGAGAGGAGAGAAGGAAGCTCTGCCACGGGGGGCGATGAAAGACACAGCTCTTCTAAAGCAAGACGATGGCTGCCCAGAAGCAGAGACGGCGCGCGGTGCACATGATTGAAAGGGTGGCCAATACATTGTGCGCGCAAAGCTTCGTGCCAAAGCGGGGCTACATAAAACGGCGCCAGAAAGCGCACGGGCGAGGCCCGGCGGCAGTGCGAGGCCCGAGAGGGAGAAGTGCGGCTTCGGATATCTACGAGCAGCTGTGGAACCGAGCCACGTGCATGCAGAGTGTGGTGTTATCTGGTCTGGCACACAGCGGCAAGCTGGGCGGTGGGGTAGTGGCGAGCACTTGGGCTGGGCGGGCGGGCGGCGCGCGCGATCAGTCGCCGAGGCGCCACGCGCCGCCTGCATGCATGCCCGCGCTGCATGCCGTGCAGGCGGCGGCCTGCAGGTGCCGCGGCCATGGGCGCCCACGTGCCCGTTGCGCTGCGCGTGGCGCGCGCGCACATGTGAGGGGGCGCTCTCCCCCTTCCCCCCGCCTGCAGCTGCTACCTGCGACGTACGCCGCCTCCCCTCTCCTCTCTCCCTTCGACTCTTTGATCCAGCAGCCGCAATCTTCCTCTTCCTCTCCCTCTCCCTTCTCGCTACCCCCCCCCATCGCCCCCGGCCTCGCCCTTCTTCTCCTCGCGCCTCGCCTCTCCCTCTCCTCCCTCGCAACTCCTGTCCGTCCCTCCCCCCCCC
>WELB01000070.1:145600-169099 GCA_009602725.1 Spirogloea muscicola | reverse complement strand
AGGCTGGCGGGTGGCAGCTCGTGTCCGGCGCCGAGGCACAGGAGGCCGCCGCCGCCGGCGGCGGCGGCGGCGGCGGCGGCGGTAATGTGGCCGACGGCGTCTCCGACGGCTCTGGCGTTCCCGGTGGCGGTTGTGGCGGCGGTCTGCCGGCGGTCCACCTGGACCTGCCGCTGCCGCCGCCGCCGCGGGCGCTGAAGCAGGCCCCCGGGCGCCTGCCGGACATGTCGCACCAGTCGGAGCTGCTTCTGGACGCGCACCGCCGGGCTCTCTGCTGCGCGCTGCCGGCCATCGCCATCGGCCGCGAGTGGGTCCTCCTGTATAGGTAACCGCACGTGCGAGCTACTCCGCTCCGACGGTTGACACTATCTCATCTGCCGCAGTCTTGCCACTGGTGTTCGAACCCTGGTGGCTGCGTCGGGGCGGTCACCGGTGCTTCACAGGCTCGCCCTCGCCCCTGCAGTTCTCAGCGGCACGGCATCTCCTTGGCGACCATGTATCGCCGGAGCCAGATGCTGGCCGGGCCCAGCCTGCTGGTGAGGCTCACTTCCATATCGCTAACCGAGTGTCTTCTGCATGTCCTGCAAGTCCTGCGCAAGATGCGTACTTGGTCAAGGTTTGGCGTGGACTTCGTGGCGTACATGACTGGACAATGTAGCTGTCCAGAGACTGCATGCCTAGCCAGTCAGAAGATGCCGCATACTGCTGGAGGAGATGTCTGTGCCCATTTCTCTGCAAGTATATCACCACCGACGGCGCTCATCCTGGCTGCGTATGCTCAGGTCGTGGGAGACAAGCGAGGAGCCGTCTTCGGAGGCCTGCTTTCGACTGTGCTCAAGCCGTCCAGCCGGAAGAAGTATCTCGTGAGCAACCGGAATTTGGGTCGTGCATGTGAGCGAATGCAACAAGACTCCAGGCGGGTCTGCTGGCTGGCGCAGGTCGTAATAGGGGAGCAAGGTTCTGCAAGTGTCAGATGGCCCCATGGCTAATTGCGAGTGACAGGGCCGTCTTGCATGTGGCAATGTCATAGGGCAGCAGTGACTCGTTCGTCTTCACGGACGTCACAGGGAAGCTGGAGCTCTTCCTCTCCACAGGTCCCTCCGTGCAGCCTTTCGACGCCACTCAGGCCTGATGTGATATCTTCGCGCTGAAAGGTACAGCGACATGCCTCCAAGAGCTGGCGGCATGGCTCAGCATGTTGCTTGCTTGTGCAGGCATCAACCGCTACTTTGTGCTGTGCCTCATCGACACCCTTGCGTTAGGGGGCGGGGGCCACTTTGCCATCCAGCTTGATGGCGACCTGTGAGTCAACATCCGCTGCTGTTCCAGCTTGAGTCTGTTTGCAAAGGGTGATCAAAGATCACTGCAAGGCTCCCGAGGGGAGGTCATGACCTGCTTCTTGTCTATATGCTTGCTGAGAGTATGTCTGCACCAGGCTGACCAACTAGCAATCACTGCTGGGGCATGGATGCCATAGCACGACTGGGACCAGCGGGCCCTGCGAGACGTATGGGAGCCCATGCCTGGCGCATGATGAGGACTACATTGTGAAGAATGTAGAGGTCTGCAGATTGACCAATGAGCCGGCTTGCAGCTATTCTGCTTCGCATGCTGTAGAGGTCTGTCACCGTATTCATCCTGGAATTGGCTCGCCAAGCCTGACATGTGCTACTGTTTTGAACTTGCAGCTATGGGGTTTTGCGCATGCGTCGAGGTACAGCCCTCGTCAGGCGGCTTGGCATGAGCCCACGCAAGCTCCTGGACTTCACGGCTGGTGACAGTGATTTAAGCATGCACAAGTGAGTGGTGCTCTGAGCTCGAAAACACAGGGTGTTAAATTGTACAGTGACCACAAGCTCTCTCAATGAACACCCTTGCGCACACCTTTCGAGGGCAGTGGCTGCCAATCCTTGTTCCCCTGCTTTGCAGCTAGAAACAGTCATAATTATTGATTGATGCTGGCAAATGACGATGCATATATTGACCACGAGCAGCTAGAAGCAAGGGTTGAGGTTGAATTTGTGAGCCGCATAGGGTGCCTGCATAATCTCATCGAATCACGAAAACGCTTACTGCCATTTCAGCTTCGTGCATAATCAAGTTCCTTTGTGCTGTCTAGGCAGATTACGAAGGGTCAGACAATGTTAGCTGTCATAGAGTTGGTGCAGGAGTGCTCAAAAGAGTGACAATGGTTCTTTGCCTGCCTGCCTTCCTGAATAGCTGTCACATTAAAATCTGCAATATATGGCAAACCTTATCAGGCTGCGGCTGGCTATTGACCATTTCTCACATGCAGATGTTCACTACCTTGACGCGGTGTACTCAGTGTAGCTGACAAGTTGGCAGGCTGCACAGAAGGCAGAAGAGAAGACACGTACACGGCTGTTGAAAAGGGAGGGCTGTTGAAAAGGGAGGGCGGAGGGGCTCTGCTGCAGCACAGTGACTGCTGCTACTCTCACCATTGTGGTGTTCAGCATGGTGCAGTGACAGGCCCTCCATCACTTCATACACGATCCATTCTTCTCCTTGACAAGTGGGCCTACATGTAGGCGGAGTTAGATAGCAACGCAGGGTGGGGGAAAGGGGGGGGTGAGGTGAGGGGGGGCTGGAGAGGAAGTGTGTGGAGCTGATCATCATCCCCCGTCTGAACGCCTCTCGTGCCAGTCGCCCCCAGAGCCCCGGTCGACCACCTCACCGTGTTCCCGCAGGTTGCCGGCGTACGCTTGCCGCGCCACCCGGCTGTCCCACTCCTCCGAGGACTCTGGGGAGCTGCGGCCGTCCGCGACTGCGGTGGGCCCGTTTTTGGTGTACTTGCCGTTGGACTGACGGCCTGCCCGAGACCGGTCTCGCGCAGCGGCATCGCTGCTGAAACTGGAGGTGCTGGAGGCCACCGCCCGTGGCGACTGCCCGCGCGACGCTCCGCGAGGTGACGGTGCGCTGCTGCCCTGCCTCGTATTCTGCGCCGGCTGTGCAGTAGGGTCGTACTTCTGCACCAAAGCAGCCGTGCCAAGCGATGGATTTGTTAGCTGTGGCAGCCCATGTTATCAGCTAGATTGACGATTGAAGATGGTTTGGCGCACTGCGAAAGTATAAACTAGCTTTTGGCCGCAGCTCACAGCAGTCGTTCTGACCACCCAGTCTGACCTGCGCAGCCAGGTAGGTGAGGGCTGTGACCACGTCGCTGATGAGGGGTCGGGTCGCCGCCTGCTCCTGCAGGCACATGGCCGCAACGGCAAGTGCCTGGTACAGGCCGCGCATGGGGAAGTGGCCCTGCAGTAGCGGGTCCGCCATCGTCGGGAATTTCCGCCGGTCCTTGAACATCGGTCTTGCCTGCATTGCCAAACCGATGGCACTGATTCATGTCGCCCTCGCATTGCTGCCAAGAGAGATGCATGTGTGCTGTTGTGCCAGCAAGAGTTGCGCTAATGAGCGGTAGGCGCCGCTCTGGCCTCCTCATCTCATTCTCAAAGATGTATTCGGCAGTGGCGACTTGCGCATACCCAAGCGACGAGATTGTGCTCTCCGGTCGTGCGCGAGCTGTCAATGGCCTTGCGACCGGAGATGAGCTCAAGCAGCACAACTCCGAAGCTGTACACGTCGCTCTTGAGTGTCAGCTGGCCTGTCATAGCATACTCAGGAGCGCAGTACCCATAGGTGCCCATGACACGCGTCGACACATGGGTCTTGTCGCCGACGGGGCCGAGCTTCGCAAGCCCGAAGTCGGACAGCTTTGGGTGGTAGCTGTCGTCCAGCAGGATGTTGGATGACTTGAAGTCGCGGTAGATCACCGGCGGGTTGGCCTTGTCGTGCAGGTACTCGAGCCCCCGTGCGGCGCCTGCTGCAATCTTCATCCGCGTGTTCCAGTCCAGCGGCACCTTTCCTGGCGCCATGTCTGCCGAGGAGGAGAAGAAGCCCCACCATGACAACCATGGAAAATCGGCTCTGCCCCGTTGACTTTGAGTCCAAGCTTGATCATCCTCCAATCCAGGCTACACAACCTTAGTAGGTTCTGGTACTACCAGGAAGAGGACAGCATGATTCCCACATCAAATGACAGGCCTATCAATGAAAGGACCTGCCGCCTGAGGGACTGAGCAGGCAGCGCAATTGGGCAGGTCGAGCGCTAGGCGAGGCCCATGAAGTGTCGGCGGCAGTGCGTACCATGTAGGTGATCCTCAAGGCAGCCAAGGGACATGAACTCGTACACGAGCAGGCGCTGGTCGCCGTCGGCGCAGTAGCCGATGAGGTTGACGAGGTTCGGGTGGTGCAGCAGGCTGAGCATCAGCACCTCCACCAGGAACTCGCGGTTGCCCTGCAGCCCGTTGCGGTCGAGCTGCTTGACCGCCACCACCTGGACCCGACAAGGCAGCCGCCGCCGGCCACCTTGGAGGCCGCGTCAGTTGCAGGTTTGCGCTTGTTGACGACATGCCTGCGACCTTCACCAAGTATACGCCAGGCCGGTGGGCGGGCGCCGCCACTGTCACGAGCCGCCATCAGCCGTGACCCCCGCAACCGCCTGCTGTCCTCTGATGCTACTGAAGACAGATCGCTTAAATTCGTATGCGTTGGCAACAGCGGGCCCCTGTCGTCAGTCTGCTCTCGAGTCCATGGGGGGTGCGAGTGCGGCTGCCGGCGAGGCCAGAGAAGGCAAATGCGCCTCGCAAGGCCCTTGCGGCGACACCGGGCCGCAAGATGCCTGCGGCAATGACCGTGACGCCACCGACGGCTTGGCCGGACTACAGGTGTGCGGCGGCCGCGGCCGTCGGCCCTCGCGGAGACGAGCGCATGCGGACGCCGGCAAATGCGGCGGGGCTCAGCGAGCGGCTGCCACTGAGCGGCCGTCACCTGGCCGGTGGCCTCAAGGCGGCCCTTGTAGACGCGGCCGAAGCCGCCCTCGCCGATGAGGCACTCGGGGCGGAAGTTCTTGGTGGCGGCAGCGAGCTCCTTGAACGTGAACGTCTGCGCCGCAATCTTCCCCGCCGGGGGCCGCCGCCGCTGATCGCCGTCCGGCGGCGGCGGCGCCGCGGAGCCTGCGGCGGCGGCGGCGGCGGAGTCCTCNGGCGCGGCCGGCTTCGCTCTCTGAAGCCGATTTTCCGACCAGCTGACGACGGCCCGGGGTCTCAGAGCTCACGAGTGCCAATGCCAGCAGCGGGGAGCAGGAGCGTAGGCGGGCAACCCTGGAGCCGGCCACCGGCGCCTGCAGGCCTGCTCCAGGCACCTGCCCCAGACTACCACGCGCGGCGGCGCCGACTCTGTCAAAGGGCGGCGGCGGCGGCGGCGGCGGCGGGCGCCTCAGGCCGCCGGCGCTGCGGCGGGGGCGGTCATGGAGGAAAACAGAATGCGGCTGTTGACATTAGAATACACGATTGCTGGCATTGAAAGGAGGGAGGTGGGGGAGGGAGGTTGGGGCGCCCGCCGCCGGGGCGAGCGGCCGGGGAGCCGTTCACACTGCGCCCGCCCTCCGCCGGCAGCCCGGGATCCCCCTCCCGCCTCTCGTCTATCTCCGAAGGCGGCGGACCGATGCCTCCTTTTCACCGCCATTCGGAACTCCGCCATTTTGACCCGAAACTCTTCTCGACGGGGCAGACCGCGGAGGGGCGGGATGTGGGGATCCGTCAGGCTGCCGGATCTGGCGACGACGAGGTGGAGGACTCCAGTGCCCTGTGCATCTCTGGACTCGGCAAAGACGGCACGGGCACCTGCCGAGTCCGCACTTGCGGTAACTCGCCGGCAAGCGGGGCCCTTCGTCGCGTGGAAGCTTCCGAGGCACCATGAGGTCAGCGCGCCTCCCCTTCTCCGCCATGGCTGCCCCACCCCACCTTCTCGCCACACATGCCCCTCCCGCTAGTCTGCAAGCCCCCCCCCCTTCTCCCCCGCTCCCTCCCTCACTGCCTGCAGCTCCTCCACCTCGCCGCTGGCGACGCCCGCTCTCCGCACTCCCCCCCCTTGCTGCCAGCGCCCGCATTGCTGCACAGTATCCCCATTCACGTTCATTCTCACTACCTCCGCGCTTTGTTCCCCTCCTTCCAGCACCCACATTGCGGTCGCAGAGTGCCCAGCACGTTCTCGTGCACGCCATCCGAGCTCACCCGGCTTCCCGAGCTCTGAAGCCCCGCACTCGACTCGCCGACGGCATTCCAGCTCCTCTTACAATGACCAGCTTCCTGCCCAAGTCCTGGACCAGCGGGTGGGGTGCGACCGGCACCCCTGCAGCGACCGAAGCGCAAGGAGCCCCTGTGGCGACGCTGCCGCCGCTGGCCTGCCACACCGTCAGCGACCTCTACATTTACCCAATCAAGTCCTGCCGCGGCTTCGCCGTCACCAAGGCCCGGCTTTCCACCACCGGTATGGAGCGAGCCCGAATCCCACGAGTCCGCGAGGTGGGCAAGGTCCTGGCATTGTTAGGCTTGCAAGGCTCAGGACTGCAAGGTGTGCTTGGACAGTCGTCAGGTCAGACTGTTGCTAAGCCATGATGAGGTGTTTGCAAGTCGCAAGGGAGCTTAGAATTGGCTGGTCATAAGCAACTGCTGCTGCGCCTGCGCGTTTGCAGGGCTGCTGTACGACCGCTTCTGGATGGTGGTCTACGCTGAGTCCGGCCGCATGCTCACGCAGCGCGTCAAGCCCGAGATGGCGACGATCCAGCCACTCCTGCCAGTGGCAGCAACATCAGGCGAAGAGCTGGCAGACGACGCTACCATGGGTAAGCGGCACGCCTTCCCTCCAGATGTTGGCCAGAGCCTGCTATCAACCAATTTCAGTGTTCTTAGTCATACGAGAGCCACCGCAGTGTATGGTGAGAAGATGTCTGCAGAGCTTCTGTTCAAAGCTGAGGGCGCATCCCATATCTTGCGCAGAAATCATGGCACCCGGGATGCCAAACCTGAAAGTGCCATTGAAGCTGCCAGAGAAGGCCAGCAGCATCAGCATCAAGTTCTGGTCCATGTGGCAGGGGGTTGCGAACGACGAAGGCGACGAGGCCGCCGCGTGGTTCTCCAGGGTTCTTGACCTCGACCTTCGCCTTGTGCGCTTCGACTCCAGTGAGTGGGCTCTTGCAACATGGTGAAAGTCTGCAGTGTAACGTGTTGCTTGAAGACCCAGGCTAGCTGACCATGTGCAAGACCATGTTACGTGAAGTGTGGGCATAAAGTGTGCAAGGAGTACGGAGGATGGCGGCTTTCGCGGCTCTGCTTATTTGCAGCACGGAGGTGCACGCAGAGAGCACAAGGCGGCAGGTTGACCGTGCTCCCAAGGGCCATCTCACAGGCTTCCAGAACCTGTCGCAATTCCACATGATAGCCAAGGTGGACAGCTCCACATTGCAAAGACTGAAGTCAGAGTCCGTGCGCAGCTCTTCCCTGGCAGCGTTGCTGCCAATCACCCTTGATGCATGCCCTCTATCATATTTGACTTTCTGGTGGCTCAGTTCCTGCATTCAGCAGAGGGCTTGACATCACGTTCAGATGTCCTGCAGGCAACCCATGCCGACCTCAACAAAAAGATGCCAGCTCCGCTGCCCATGAGCCGCTTCCGGCCGAGGTGAATGTCTGTGAACCTTGCACTAGACGCACTATTTGTAATCCTCCTTTGAGATGTTGATAGCCATAATCTTGATTGCAGCAAGCTGCTGATGGGCTCCCTTCTCCGATTGCCATCGTAATAGCATTGTTCTCGAGGGGCCAGAGGCCTGGGAGGAGGATACCTGGCGCGAGCTCCGCATCTCCAGCGCAAGCAGGGACGCCGCGGAGTCCCCCAACTTTGTCTTTGTGAAAGAGTGCTCCCGGTGCAAGGTACGGGCCCCTCTTGCTTGCAGTTGGCCAAACAAGCAGCCATGGAGCGGAACATCGCGACTGTCCACACGCATGCCGTATTGTGACAGCTGCTGCTGGTGTTTTAGGTGCCCACTGTGGACCAGGAGACAGGCCTGGGTCTGGGCTCTGAGGAGCCGACCAAGGTAAGAAGTTGGGCGGTGGCTGAGGCATGTGGCCCTGCAGGTATGCCACCTTCGAGGGTGAGCTGCGCCATGCGGAGCAAGTGACATTGTTTTGCTCAGCATTGTGTGCCTTGTTTGTGCACTCAATCCACTGACAAGAACGGGCTGCAGACCCTCGCAACTTTCCGGACTGGCGAGGCCCTGGGACTCCTCCAGCACGAGTCCAGACAGGTATGAGAGGATGGATGGTAGCCTGCGCACATCCTGTTGCCGTTCTGACAGTGGAGATGATTGACTTGCCAATGACATGCTCGCATTGTCCAAACTTGTCACGTTGTGATAGCCACGGAGTATGGCTTGGCTCCATCTTCTGTAGCGAAGGACAATGAGCCACCTCTACGGAGAGAGCTACTGCAATCCTGCAAACTTGACTAATGCTTGGATAATATATAACCCGTGTGCTTGCTGCCTGTGCAGGTGTACCTGGGCGCCTACTTCACTTCTGCTAACTGCAATGAGGCAGCACGCAAGCCAACCTACATTGAGATTGGTGACAAGCTGGAGGTGCTGGCTGTGAGGGCTACATAAGCACGCAAGGACATCAAAAGGCGTTAGAATCGAGGAGGAACGCTGGCAACAGTGGCAGGCTCAGGAACACTGTCTGTGCATCACATTCACTCACATGCAGACCTCAAGAGACGAGAAGCCTGCTGAGGCGTTGGCCAAAGCTTGGCAACCGTTGGCTACCAATAGCCTGGCAGATTATGTGTCAGCATTATGCGCCACTCCGGACGGAGCAACTCTTGCTGTCCATATTGTAAATTGCACTTAATGTCCATCTTGTGCTTATTGCCTTTTGCAACTTGCCGACCGAATTGTGACTGCTCCTGACGCTTGATGTTCAGCGACCTCACAGGAGACTTCTGCAAGTCATAACTTGGGAGATTTAGGTGATGGTTAGACTGCAAGGGATGCTTTATCCAACAAGCTTGCTCTTGCGAGCAGCAAGGTCGGCCTCAATCAGCGTCCGCACGCTCACAGGCTTTGCGACCATGTCGGCAGCCTGCCGCACAGAGTAAAGGCTGGTCGCCAGAAGCAGCGCCAGGGGGACGATGCGTCTGGTTCTGCTGGCCCTGACTATGTGCTCCGATGCTGGGAGAAGCCGCACATCTTCATATGTCAAGCCCAAAGCGAGTATGTCGTCAGTGTAGATGGCGCGCACCACGTACTCCATAGCCCCTGCCTCTGACAAACCGACGAGCTCGGCCACAATGCGGGCCGCGCGGTGGAGGAGCTTGCTGTTGGTGATCCTCAGGTCCACCATGAGGGACCTATAAACCTTGCCAATCAGGACGTGAGCTCCTGTGCTGATGATATTTGTGACATACTTGATGGCAAGCTCGGCAAGGGAGTGAAATCCCGGCAGCAGAGGTGCTGCGCAGGTGGCCGGCAACTCCACCCTGACAATGATGTCCGCCACAGATTCCAGGCCCACAGGCGGAGACGCAGCTGGCAGAGGCTTTTCTTCCTGAAAGCCCCATCCTCTGGACCCCTTTGGTACCTCAAAGTCAATGCACAACAGCCTGTCATGCTCAACGGTGCCCACTGTCACAAGCGCAAGCTGAATGCCCTTGCCCTGCTTCTTCTGGAGAATGGCTGAGACTAAGGAAGGAGGCAACTCGTCATCCTCCGAGGCGTGCAAAACAATGATTGTGTCGTAGTGCCTGACACATACATGCAATGGAGTTCCAAGTCACGCACGAGCTTGTCTTATCTCTTACTTGCTGGCATCAGTCTCCCATGCAGCGCACCACTTCTGCAATAAAGAAGCTGATGCAGCAGCATCCAACACTGCCATAACCTTCAACTATCACAATTGACAGCTTCTGTATATACTTACCTGGCTCTTGGCAGGACTACTTTTACGAAGTGCTCGGTGGAGACTCTTGAAGCACCTGGGGGGGCTCCAGGCCCTTCAGTCTCATCTGTCAACCCCCGCTGCATGGCATTCTCAGGTTCCTGTTCTTCCTGTAGATCTGCTGTGGCCTGCATCTTTATCGTGTCACTTGGTGCTCCCACATGACTACCTTCTTCAGCATTACCAGCCCTAGATGACAATGCTATTGTTACATCACGGGCTAAGATGGACAGCCTCTCCTCATCCGGCCCAGCATCTAAATTTGCATCAGCTCTTGTAACGACAGCTGCTTCATTAGTGCCGGTCAGTCCCGCAGGCGAGGTGCACGCCGAAGAGGAAGCACTTCTTCCGCCATCATGAGCTGCAGGTGCAACCGCACTTGACAATGCCTGCCACCCGCCAACAATGAAGCCTTGCACGTGCTCAGGCAGAGCGCCGAAAGTCGGGACTTGCTCAACTGCATCTGCAAAGAGCGAGCATAAGAGCAGCACTACTCAGCAGTGATGATGATGGCATCACTGAAGAAGGCAAAGAGGACGATTGGAAGGTCAGGGTGCAACACACTCCACCAACAATTGAAACTCCACTGACATGACAGATAACATTATCAGCTGTTCACAGAGAGTCCTTCCACAGTGCTGGTCTATAGTGCTTGCAGCAATTCTTGATCATCTAGTGTGCCAACTTATGCACATCTGCACACTGCCTTCTAGTTTATCTATTTCCCCTGCCTAAGTTTGTCTGTGAAAGATGCTGGAATATACCAATGAGGCCAACAAGGCCGCCGCTTGTACCACCTACATAGTAGATGCTTCCTCCAGCTTGAAGAGAATCGGAGGCCTTCTCTAATATGGCCTGCATGAGAGCATGGTATGATTCACCTTATTATCTGATTGCACAGTCAGCATTGAACGGGCTAAAAGCACTGGCACACATGTAAAATCAGTGACATCCCCTTAGGCACGCATATTTGCATGCCTTATGTATATAACAGCAATGAGCTGGCATATGCTCTAGGATATCTCACTGCTGTGGACGCAAGGCAGGTGTAGGCAGCACGGTAGACACCCTCGTAGGCCAGCAGCGTGTGGTAATAGGATGCAGGTGCACATACTGCGCTCCTGAACTGTCCGGATAAAGCTGTGCTGCTGACGGTCGGTGTCTGAAGGGAGCCATTGGTCATGCTCGAGGCAACCTGCCGAGCGACAGGTGCTGATGGACAAAGCAAGCAGTCAACCATTAGCTCTACAGAGGAACAACTCAATACCTTAAGAAACGTTGACATTGCCATATGACCTTCAAGCCCGTGTCTGGTTTACCTTGACCAAGGAGTGGTAGCTGTAACAGCCTCGATAGTGCCCGTCCAAAACATATATCTAGCAAGATCTTTGTGGCAGAGCCTCCTTTCAGCCTGGTAGACCCTGTTATTGCCTCCTGAAAGTAGCACACGTCAGCCCTGCTTCACACGAAACTACGCCGATCTACAGCACAACTTTGGCAAGACCTTTAGAGTGTAGACAGAGAGTCCTGCTATCATGTTCTAGATAAGAGAAGATGTGGATGCACATGCTCACCGGCCCCACCACAGGGTTAATGAGAAAATGCCTTCTGTCATCCATGACTTGCAAGTCTGCAGATCTCTTTAAATGCGTGACTACATCAAGAACATTATGGCCAAAACCCTGCACCTGCAGAGTGCACATAAGTTGCAGGTAAAGGGTCAACGAAGCAAACTAAACTTGCGAAGCTAAATCCAACTATGCCACTGTAGGGGCCTTGTGTCAGCTGACTGCAAGAGATCATTGTGATCGACATACCTTGACCCTTCGAGCTGCAGTAGCAGGGTTGAAGCCGATCAATGCAACGGCGTAGTGCGACTTTGACATAGCATACTGCAGGCCCAGGAGCATGGAATGACACCTAGCCGTGAGCTTCAAGAGCCGGAAAACGTCAGCATGCAGAGAACAACCAAAAATGGCTTCAAGCCTTCAGAAAAAGTGGCTGACCAAGTTACCTGCACCTGGGCTGCCACACTTGTGGCACTCAATCCACAGCTTATGCCAACCTGCTCAAAGAAGCTCACTGCTTCACATCATCATGATTGCAGTGCTTGCTTTGAAGCTGATGGTCACAAGAGGAGGTCCAGGATGAGTACAGCAATTGACATGGCTGCTGTGAGCCTTCATCATGTCAAGCTGCGGACCGCTCCCATCAACCCCCTCCCAGCTACAGTATCAGCACTAGAAAGGGATGTCGAAAGAGCATCTGAGCGACATCCTCTGCTTTGAGGAGTGTTGCGAAATACCGGCCAATAGAGCTCATGAGCAGCATCCCAACTTGAAAGACTGATCTCCTACAATTGTCAATGTAAAGCCAGCAGACTCACAAGTATGAGACGGCTGTACTGTTTGCCATAAGGTGTACCCCTCCTTTCAAGCTCTTGCAAACTTTCCACCGCATTAGCTGCATTGTCTTCTGCACCCTCCTGAACCTGCTGACACCATATTCAGCATTCTAGTCAGCGCTCTCTCGAGGCTCAAGCAGCCCGCAATAGGTGCCTCAGCATCTTGTAGGTGCCTAAACAGTGCTTGCTTCCTGTCAGCTATGTAAGCTGCTATTACCTTGCAACTCCTGATGTACTGCTCAAATGAAAATGTTGCCACACAATTCAATACAGATGCAAGATTCTGATTCCCTCAGGCATGCACGTCATATAGGCACAGGCACAGCTCCGCGGCAAAAATCTAGCAAAAGGACATGTATCTGAAGGTTCAGCTTGGCAGCAGCATGATGAGCGAAATAGCACTGACTGTCACCTCCAACAAAGCCTCATCTCCACCTGCAATGAGGTAGTGAAAGGAACGAGGAAGCCCACGCCTGGCCAGTAGCTTGTTGTAACTTCTAGCCGCACAATATGCTAGCCGGCCACTTGTGCCTGCTCCAGATAAAATGACTCCACTGTCCTGCAAGATGTGCAGCAGCTCAAGCTCTCCTGTCGACTAGAGACGGACACAGTAGACGAACAGCAACAGCCCCAAATGGCACGTGTAGACAAGTACACCGTCAACACAACAACAGGGGATGGCAAGGTCACAGGGGTGGCAATGCCAGCAGCTTTTTGACACAAGACAGCGTGAATTTGCTGCAGTTGACACAGTCCAGCTTACGGTCTAGGAGCAGAAAATAATCCAATTAGTAGGTACGTTGAGGAGCTTTAGGGTTCTGGCATCGAGCAATTGCGGCGGTGCTGACACGGCGATGAGCTGCAAGTAGACGACCAGACCAATGCCTCCATGCAGGCAGGCAGTTTGGAGATTTGACGTACCTGAGGAGAAGCTAGGATGTCCACAGCAATAGCAGTAAGAGCATCAACGGCTTCTTGTATCTGGATGAGCAACAAGAAGGTCCCGATGAGCAGCAAGAGGAGTCAGCTTCGTCAAGCTCAACCACAGAAGAAGCTCGCTCCTTCTTCTGCATCACCAGCTCTGCGGCGGACACCACTGCCATCGTCTAAGCCTCCTCACGCCGCACCTCGGCGTCCTGGAGGCCAGGGAAGGAGCGATAGCCGGCGAAGGCCTGGCCGTCGCAAGCGCGCATCACGCGGACGATGCCCTGGGCGCCAGCGGCGTCCAGCTCCTGCGCCAGTTCGTTGGAGGCCTCCGTGACGGGCGCCGCCATTGCCGCCGCCGCCGCCGCCGCCGCTGGCTGCTGCGACGGCTCGAGCCGCGGCGACGGGGTTCGTTGACGGCAGTCTGACGGCCCTTCTCCGCCGTTCCGTTCGTGGCAATGGAAAGATGCTGTGATAACATCGAAAAGGGGGCCCCGGTCATTATTATCATATGGGCGGCGGAGGGGGCCTCGAGTCGCTGCACCGTATTCGGCGACGGAACGGCGGGTGGGCCCGGTCTCACCTTCTTCCACCCGCCTCGGAACGGCCCCATCGCAGGCCCGCCGTGCCGGCGCCGCCGTCGCCGCCGCCGCCGCCTTTGCGGCGGGCCTGCCGCCACCGCCGCCGCCGTCGAGGCAACCACCGCGGTCGGCTACGCGCAAGCGGCCGCTACACTGCGAGCCCCTGCGCGCGCTTCGCCGGAGCGGCGGTGGCGTCCACCTCCCTGTTGCGCCGGCGCCCCGTCGCTCGCTGCCATGTTGAGAGCGGCCGCGGCGGGCGCGAGCGACGCGGACCTTCGCCAGAGCACGAAGCCGGGCGCGCACGGCGCGGAGCTCGCCTTCTGCCACCTGCAGCCAGTCGGCCGGGCTTGAGCCCGGGCCGCCGGACGACGCCCGCCGCTGACGCTGCGCCAGCGCCGGGCCTGCCAGGATGACTCGGCTGGCGGTGCCGTTCCTTATCATTGTCGGGTGAGCTTCCGGAGATGTCATGCCGATCGTAGTCGCTCGTTGCCGTTAGCATTCCACCTTATAGTGCTGGTGAGAGGGCAGCAGCATGGTCTTGCTTGGTCAACAATGGCGACTCGCCTGTCCTGGCATTGACACACCGTGCGTTCGCTGCAGAGTATCGTCCTTCATTGCGACATACAACACCATGAACGTGGTGTTTACGCCCTCGGGCAAGCACGCCAGCCACGATGGAGCGAGCATGGAGACAGGGGTTCCTGGTGGTACGCTAGATGTGGTGACGGATGACGCCTCAGGGGCCTCAGTCATCGCTGCCAAGCGAGTACTCGGAGGACGGCGAGGTGGTGGAGAGTCAGGATCAGGTACTCTCCCACCAGTCTGCGAGAGGCTTATCACGCAGCTGCCAGCACCAGCACGCGCGGCCTTCTGTCAGTGGAGGTGCACTGTGACTTAATCTTAGTAGGCCTCTTGAGTACAGCTCCTGTAAGCCTTACAGACCTTGATCGCAGCTGATGGTTTCTTATGTGCTTACCTGCACTGAACCAGATACTCGCCAGCAGCAGGACACACTCCCTGAGGACCACCCCGTCGTAATCAGGCCGGCCACGACGCTAGCGCCCAAGCAGAAGAGGATGTTTCACACCCTCGTGACTGCCAACGAGTCCCCGTACAACAAATGGCAATGCCGTATTATGTACCACTGGTATAAGCACTTTGCTAAGATGCCCGAGTCTGAGATGGGCGGCTTCACGAGAATATTGCACTCTGGACAAGCAGACAACATGATGGAGGAGATTCCCACATTTGTTGTGGATCCTTTGCCACCCGGCATGGATAAGGTCTGTATTGGTGCTTCATGAGCAGCTTCCTTTGGTCCTGTGAGCAACCTTCTACAGAGACTTGCTGCACATTGTTCTTCATCCATCACCATGCTTGTGGAATGTCAATTGCTTTACTTGGGCAGAGTATCAGCTTGAGCATCTCGAGGTGGAAGGCTTTCAGCAGTAATGGTATGCCGTAGGGCTCACTGCAGCAAGAAGGGTGGACATCAGGCTGTCTCATCAGTGCACAGCTTGCTTTTGCAGGGCTATGTTGTGCTCAATCGACCTTGGGCGTTTGTGCAGTGGGTTAAGAAAGCAACAATTGAAGAAGAGTAAGATGCTGCCCAGTATTGTTCCAGTTGTTGCTTGAGCCATGGTCACGCCCACAATCAAGCCTACAATATTGCTTGATTTAAGTAGGATCAGTACAGGAGCATCTGACACCAGGGTTGACTAGGACAGGCATTCAAAACAATCACAGACAAACTCTTACAAATCTTGAAATAAAGACGATTTTCTGGCACAGATACGTCTTGATGGCAGAGCCCGACCACATATTTGTGAGGCCCCTACCAAATCTTGCAACAGACTTCATGCCAGCGGCCTTCCCTTTCTTCTACATTACTCCCAAAGAAAATGAGAGTAAGTAGATTTGTCATCTGTCTCAGATGGTCGTCATTAGTGGCCCTTAAGCACTTATTCTTGGTCGTTGCTTTTAGGCTCCAGGATAGATTTGTGGGTCATCTGTGTAGTCCGGTGAGGACAGTTTCTTATGAATTTGCCCCATGGATGTACCTGCGTGTGCGGCCGGTGCCATAAGGGCAAGTGCTGAAGAATGGTCTTCCTCTCCATATTACGCAGAACTTGTAAGGAAATTCTACCCCGAGGAGCTCGGACCTGTGACCAACATTGACCCAATTGGCAATTCGCCTGTCATCATCAAGAAGGTGGGCCTGGTCATCTTTGCAGACCCATGGCACTTGCTAGCATGTAGATGTTACCGCATTTGCTAGTCAGCTAGGCGTCACGAGGGAGCATGTATTGGAGCCACGTCAGGGTCCTTGTGGGGACCTACATTACTGCATGAGCAACTAGCACTTGGACTGAAGCAACAAAGCATGTTCAGTGCTGAATTGCTTATATCGAAGTATCCTTAGTGCCTATGTCAGGTAAATACTCCACAGAGGTGCCGGGGCCCTACTTTTTGGCGCTTCTATGCCACCACAATGTCAGGAGGTTGCTCACACACTGGAGCACTGCTAGCAACTGACTTACTTTTGGAATACGTGTATGTGCTCCAGAAAGATCTAGAAAAGATTGCACCCACATGGCACAACATGTCTCTGGCTATGAAGAGTGATCCAGAAGCAGATGAGGTCTTTGGCTGGGTGCTTGAAATGTGAGTTATCCCCATGTGCATCCGACACCATAGCTGGATGCATTGTGAACAGACACTGCTATGGAGCTGGCAAATGCAAGAGTAGCAAACACCATGTAAAATATAGTATGATACTCTCGCAGTCTCCTATCATACCGTCTTTGTCTGACGTGCTTGTCCTCCTTCAAAGCATGACTGAAGGCAATCATTTGCTTTGCAGGTATGCCTATGCTGTATCGTCTGCCCTGCATGGTATACATCACATCCTCCGCAAGGACTTCATGGTGCAACCACCATGGGACACACTCCTAGCTGAAAACTATATCATCCACTACACCTATGGGTGTGACTACACCCAGGACGTGAGCTCCTTCGCCATACTGCTGCGAGCGTGGAATGCAGTTGTTTGTCATGTCAAAGTTAAGGAGACATTCAAAGATCCGGAGACAACGCCGGGGCTTTGTGCAGAAGTTTCTTATTGACTTGGCATTATTTTCCTGCAGGATGGACCTCTGATGCATATTAACGCATGCTATTTTTGCCTGCTTGACATACTTCTGACGTAGCACATTGCATGGTGGGTTCTTGCCAGGGCGTATTCACACCTGGCAAGGTGGGTTGGTGGCACTTTGACAAGCGAGAATGGTCAGGAGGAGCACCGCCCAAGAACATCACACTACCTCCAGCAGGGGCCCCAGAGACAGTGGTATGTTTGTGAATAGTTATGATTGTTTTATGGCTATTCAATGCTGCTCTTTGTTTGTGATGGCAAGGTTGGCATCTGAAAGGGCATGACAGGCACAGGCAGCTATTTGTGACAACCAGAAGTTATCTGGTGAAGATTAGAGTGATTGAGTCGTGTCATCAAAAGTAGAATGCGGCTTAGAGATGCCGATTTCCAGTACTCTGTCCGAGTACTTTCAGGTAGGCAGGGCATTGATGACGTCCTCAGTTTTTGGTCGTTGTGCTGCAATGTAAGCTGTAGGACTCTCAAAAAAGCAGACTGTGATTGTTCTGAAATTCATTCTGATGTGCTTTGTGTTTTGTGTAGGTGACCTTGATTACCCGACTTAATGATGCCATGAATGTGCTCCCTGGCTGGAAAGAAGGACAGGTTTGAAATTTTGTAGCTGGACCTGCTTATGCTGGTCAAGCAGTACATGGCTGGGGCTTATGGGAATGCCAGCCATGGGGAAAGGCTCTCTCTCTTCTATCGACACATTGCCAACTATCTCTACTGCCATCACTGTGCGATCTGCTGTTTCAGTCTTTCGTGTTCAGTCAGCTCAATGCTTGCTTTTGTTACTCCTGGTTGAATCTTTGCTAGTGGGAATGGTGGCTTGCTTAGGTGAATGCTAGCTCAGGTAAAGGCCAGAAAATGATATGTCATGGATCTCGGGTGAAATGGGGTATCCACGAATCTGTTATATGAAGGCCAAACATGTAGAACTAGCACTCTGGAGGCAGAGAAATAAGGGCCTCCAGCAAAGAATGGGCTATAATTATCATCCTAGGCTTCAATGGTCAGTTTGAGAGTTCCCGAGATCAAGGTGCCCTTGGAGCGGATTAGGAGATGGGCTTCACCAAGTAGCAAGGTACTGCAGGAGTACATCTGCAAGTGTTCACGCCAAGGCAGATTGAGAGGTGGTTTCTGTCCCATTTCAACCTTTGGTGCGCATTATGAGAGGAGGCAATCCTAGAAGAGGTCATTAGCAGGATTTGCGACATCTTCCCGGTTCCCAGTTGCCTTGCTCAATCCCCACGCCATTTCCCCGTGATAAGCCGTCAACTAGCTTCCGGTTAGCTGACGCCCGCGACGTCGGCAGCCGGACACTTGCGCCCGGCAGCCGCCCCCCCACGTGGGAGCCATCGTCTTCGATCGCCCGTTCCCACGGCCGGGACGGCGCGATCGGGAATAGTCCCAGTTACTACGGGCGCCTGACCGGATCCGGGGGGGTGACGGAGACTCGTTAACGGGTCGATGGATTCGGTGACCAATGGGAGGAGGAGGGAGGCGGAGGAGGGAGGGAGGGCGGTTGGTTACGAGGAGGACCGGCCAGCAGTGCCCCGCCGCAGGCGCCGCCACCATCCCCGCTGCCGCCACCGCCGCCGCCGCCGCCACCGCCGCCGCCGCTTAGCGCGCCGCGATATTCGCCGCGTTCGCCGGAGGCAGAGCTGAGGCGCGCCAGGCGCAGCTCTCCTCTTNCTCGCTGGTGCGCGCCGGGGACGTGGCCGCCGTGCGCCTGGACGACGTCGGCGCGCTGGCCGCCGCCAAGGCCGCGCTGCGCGAGCTCGTCATCCTCCCCATCCAGCAGCCGCACCTCTTCGCCACGCCCGGCGGCCTCTGCGAGGTCCGCCCTGCCGCCGCCGCCGCCGCCGCCGCCGCGCCATATATCTGGCACTGGGCTTGCCGCTGATCCCGGACGTCATCTCCGCTGCTTTTCCCTCAGCCGTGTCGCGGGGTGCTGCTCTTCGGGCCGCCCGGCACCGGCAAAACGATGCTGGCCAAGGCCGTGGCGACGCAGTCCGGCGCCTGCTTCATCAACATCTCCATGTCCTCCATCACCTCCAAGGTGCGCCAGCCGCCGTCGGCAGCCGCCGCTGCCCCACCAGTGGGGCCTTCTCCAGGATGATGGCGTTGCGGCGGCTAAGACGTCGCTTCCATTGCTTTGCCACATCGTCGAGTGGGATGTAGCAAGCATTCCGGGCTCCCCGCGACGACCGCCGCCGGACTGACGTGGCAGGTGCACGGCGAGCGCCCTACCGCAGTGGCTGGGCGAGAGCGAGAAGAACGTGCGCGCTCTGTTCAGCGTCGCCGAGAAGAACGCCCCGTCGGTCATCTTCGTCGATGAGGTCAGCGACTGCCGATTTCAGTGGCGCAGCTTCGAGTCACGGCTGCAGCATCCGATGCTCATTCTGCTCGGCGCGGCTGCCTACCGGCCTGGTCTCGGCGGCGCGCCCAGGTGGACAGCATGCTGGGCTGCCGCTCGCGCGGCGAGCACGAAGCGATGCGCTCGATCAAGACGGAGTTCATGCTGCAGTGGGACGGCCTACTGTCCAAGCCGGGCTCGCGCATCCTCGTGCTGGCTGCCACCAACCGGCCCTTCGAGCTCGACGACGCCATCATCCGGCGTTTCCAGCGGCGGTCAGCGACTGGCCTCGGGGACGTCGGCGGCAACGACCTCGGCGGCGCTGACTGGCAGCCTGCCATTCTTTCGCGCCTCAAGCACTTACTTGTGGCCGCTGCGGCAGCGCAGGATCATGGTAGGGCTCCCGAGCGCGGTGGAGCGCGAGAAAATACTGGCAGCCATCCTTGCACGGGAGGAGCTCGAGGATGGCTTCAGCATTGCAGAAGTTGCAAGGATGACCGAAGGCTACTCCGGTAGCGATCTCAAGGTCTGGCGCCCACATGTGGCCTGACTCCAGCGGCGCGCGGCTTCTAGCGTTAGGCGGCATTGCCTGCTGTGATATACTGTGACAACAGAGCCGCCCCAGCCGTTGTAAAGTATGGGCTATTGTTCTTCTAGTCCTGTATGAAGTCTTTTGCCTACTTAGAGACAGACATGCATACTGCATCTTACACTTGAAATATCAACATGTCAAGTTGATTACTCAATGCAGAGCCTCTGCAAAGCTGCTGCATTTGTCCCGTTGGAGGAAATCCTGACCAATGAGGTTAGCCCAAGCATTCCCATTCGTGCGGAGGTGCCGGTAGGCTCGGAGGTGTATCATGTCGTAGCCTTGCAGCTGGCTGAGCAGTCTGCAGAGCGCTGTTTGCAAGTACTTAGCTGGCTCCTGGAGCTCATCGCCTGCCAAGTGTCTTCGTGCATGCGAGTCTGCAGGAGACATGGGCATCCGGGGTCGTGCACACAAGGAGGTCGATGACAATCAATGACATGAAGCTGGCCGCCAAGAAGGTCAGAACGCCGGCATGGCACGTTGGTCGCTGCACGCGAGCAGCCTGGCTCTTGTTTGTTGTTGAGTGTAAATCGTACGTGCCATCACAAACTGATCAGCAGGACTGGCACGCGGGTCACGGTGCAGGTGCGACCGAGTGTGGCCAAGGACGGGGAGTGCATGGTGGAGCTTCGCCGGTGGAACGAGACGTATGGTGAAATTGGTGGGGACTCCGTCAGCGGGCCTTCACTGCAAGAGCAGCACCTCAGCATGTTCATGTAGACAGCGTCCCCAGGCTGCGGCCGCAACCCTCTGTACAGTCATTCACCTCCATCTGGGCGCCCAAGCTCCGACCGCCGCATCAACCTGGCAGACTTCAGCAGCCCTGCCCATTCTTGCGAAGCTCGCATGGAATTGCAGCGGCGCCACCTGCCAAGTTCCTGCTCCTGCAGTGGGGCGGGGGTAGCGCACTCATGGCATGCTCATTGCTAGTATCCTTTCCTGGTTACTTGAATCACATGCCACTGCATAGCACAGTCGGAGCTTCCTCCGGCCTTCAGTTGTCAATCAGCAGTTCTTGTTAGTACTAGCAATAACAATTTATATTAGTAGTCTCTCTGAATGCTGCAGAAAGCACGTGGCCTTCTCGGCCCATGTTAGACCAGCCCATCAAGCTAGCCAACAGTGTGATCTTAGCTAGAATAACTCGTAACCCAATCTGTTGGCCAAAGTGCCTTGCCAATGTTGATGGCATTTGTATATATTTGCTTTAGTGCCTCGGGCACACAATGTGTCGGCTTGAATTGGCCTCCATTTCATTTCATGGGCCCCGCGCGCCTTCTCTTGGGCAAGCTACCCTACATGCATTGTCCTTCGTGGGAACTTATGATGACATCGACCTTGGCACTTGCCTGCCCAATCAGTCTATCAGATATTCTGGTGCCTCCAAAAGGCACTGCTGCACACTACATGGAGTGAGCCTGATGTCAGGGAGCGGCCATTAGCTCTGCCAAGTCGCTGATGGAGCTCGCCCGCTTGCAATGATTTCTCAGCAAGGCAAGTGTTTCATTCAGATGCGGCAGTAGTACCTGCAATGGCAGGGGCTGCTGAGCCGCGTGCAGAGTAGCTGAGGCCAAAGGTTCTCTAACAAAGTGGAGGTGGTCATCAGCCGTTCACAATGTACCAACCTGTGGCGGTGAGAGCTGCTTCTCTGCAGCTGCTGGGACAGCATGATCGCAGAAAGCTGGGGAAGGGGAATCGAGGGGGGTTAAGTGCAGCATTTCTGGGAAACCTGGGAGGTCCTTGAGAAACTGCTTGCGCTTCCGGAAGAAGCTCTGCCGAGAGGAGCTCCCTTGAAGGAGCTCCTTGCTTTGCACCGCCGCGCTGGTCGCGCCCTTGCAGCAGCCTCTGGCTTGCGCAGCGGGGTTGCTCTTCCTCCCCTCAGCTCATCTGACTTCCTACTGCTGACACGGGGGTATTGAGGGCGCCCTGTCTGCCTAGCCTTTGGCTCCGTCATGAACACCTGTATGCATCTGGCTGGCATTTCACAGCCGATTCTTTCATATCAGCAGCCGCTTTCTTTCTTGAAGGGGGCAATGGCTGTGAAGGCTTAAACCCAAAGAATTGAGCAACTTCTCCAAAGGGGGCGATGGCAATGAAAGGCCAGCCGACAAAGCATGAACAAGGTCCGAAGGACTCGGAAAGCGTATACCCAAAAGGATCGGCGAAGTCAAGCAGAGTGCTGGGTCCTCTCTTCCTTCTTTCCTTTGCTGGTATCTCGAAGCCATCGCCCCCGTGATGAGCTACCTCTCCTCCGGCTTTCGTGGCGGCGCTCCAGCTCCCCAAGTTAGCTTGTCAGATTTGTTTGTGCTCACCCGTGGGTACTAATGTCATCTTAGGTACCTTAGATTAGGTCTCCGTATTATGTAGCATTGTTTAGTCTGCACTCGACTCTGCCTGAACAATGTATTGGCTTGAATTGGCCTCCCTTTCAATTCATGCGCCCCGCGCGCCTTCTCTCTGAGGCGGCCAGAGGCGGTGAGAGAATGAGCCGGCGAACATAGGCTGAGCGAGTGTCAAGAGCTGGGCAGTGAGAGCAGCGGAGTGCCAACCTCCCCATCTCGGGCTGAAGAAGAGAGATGAAGCGAGGGGGTGAAGTGAGCGGAGGCCTGAGAAACGGGAAGAGAAGAGAGGAGCTCCTTCGAAGGGCCTGTGTGAAGCCAGCCCATAGCAGAAGGAGGTCTTTCAGAGGTGGGCGATGGCTTCAGGAGGCCAGCCCAAATGGGTATAACAAGGTCCGAAGGGGGGAAGAAAGCGCAGACCACGCAGATGCAAAGTGGCTACTACAAGTGGGTGCTCAATGAACCCAAGTCAACAGCTGCAAGTGAAAGTAGCTAGCAGTCAGAAATGCATCGCCATGTTGCAATGCAGAAGCAGCAGTGCAGCCTGCCCGCAGAAGCTCAGCGAGCTTAGCAACCTCGAGTCAGCAGCCACAAGTCGGAGTGACTTGCAGCTGGAAAAGGGAAAGAAAGGTGGCTCTCCCAAATGGGCGAGGGCTGTGAAAGGCCAGCCCAACACTCTATCCACTGAGTTGCAGGCGCCGGCGGGTCAGATGACACCTCATGACGAGGTAAGGAGGTACCCCCACTAGACCCAGAAATAGCAGCCGAAGAGAGAAGGCGCGCGGTGCGCACGAAATTAAAGCGAGGCCAATTCAAGCCAATACATTGTTCAGGCAGAAAATGCAGAAAGTGCAAAGAATGCAGCGCAGTGACTGTGGCTACATGGAATGACGCCCTATACTAGGAGGGCCGGAGGTGCCACAGAGCGGGGGAAGCCGTGCTGACGGGGGCCATGTCGACTCGACCTGTACCGCTTGTGGAGCTGCTAGAGGAGGGTAAGGAAGCAGCAATGGCAGGAGGGAGGGCGGGTGGGGAAATGGAGGGCCGGAGGTGCCACAGAGCGGGGGGAGCCGTGCTGACGGGGGCCATGACGACTCGGCCTGTACCGCTTATACCCTACTCGAGAACATAGCGAGTCTGGGATATGCACGACGCGAGGATATGCTCCAAGCCCAGATGGGTATGCCGGCAGCCTATCTGTCATTTCTGCGACGTCGAGTGTCAACCTGTCTGCAACGAGCTCAGGCGTATGCTCTGCATCAGAAAGCTGGTCGAGCCTTAGCTGCTGGCACAAGAGCTAGTCA
>WELB01000070.1:110780-126047 GCA_009602725.1 Spirogloea muscicola | reverse complement strand
GGCGCCGTCCTCAGGGCTGCCAAAGCTGCGGCGGCGGCAGTGGCTCGGCAAGGCGGCACTGGCGGCAATCAAGCAGCGGGCTGACGCGTACGCCGCCGCCAACGACGTGGAGGCGCTGGCCGGCGCCGGCGGCGACGCCCTCGCAGCGATGGCGGCGGCCCAGGAGGAGGTCGAGCTCGACGCGCGCTTGGCGGTGGTGCTGGCGCCGCCGCTTGCGGCTGCCTGGGTGCGCAGCATTCGCATTAGCCTCACTCTGCGCTCCATCTCCTGCCTCCCTCAGCTCACCTCGGCGTCCAAGGCCGCAGGGCTTTGACGACGACGACGACGACGGCGGCGGCGGCGGCGGCGGCGGCGACAAGGCTGCTGCCGGCGAGGCTGGTGGCGGACACGACGACCCAATGGAGCTTCTGCCGGAGTCGCCAGGTACATGCCACGCCGGCTCCCCCCGAGTCCACCGCCAGCGGTGCTCCTACCAGCGGGCCTTGCTGACCCGCTGCTGGCAACGGAGTCGTGCAGGCGAGCGCGAGCACCGCCGCGGAGACGACGACCTCTCCAGTGACTGGGCCTCCTTCCTGCCGCCACTGCCGCCAGACGAGTGCTTTGCGGGTGCCTCATGATTCAGCTGGCACTGCCGTTTTGGCCTTAAACACTTTGTGTTCGACATTGGACGAAGCTCTGCGCGCCGGTGAATCTGTTGCCGCAGCCGGCGCTTGGCCCTGTGTGAAGTGAGCAAGCAGGCAAGTGCTGGCCAGCCGGCTACTGCAGACAAAGCCGACATACTGCATGCGACATTCCCATGAAGCCTCCACCGCCAGCTCGAAGGTTGCACAGGATACACAACGTTGTGCTTCTACCCTGGTTTCAACAACGGTCTCAGGCTGTATGCCTCGGCAGAGCCGACCTCGCTTGGTGAGACTCGGTCAGCGTGGCCATGAATGTACATTGCCAAACATTTACAGTGAAAGTCGAGCTCAATTGGTGCCAATTGTGCACAAGCCAGCTCCTTAGAAGCGTGTCCTGACTGCCAAAGAATGCAAAGTTGGTTCTACTTTAGTTTTAGGGTTTAGAGTTTAGGGTTGACTCCAAGCTGACTCGCAAGCGCCTGCCCAACGCCACGGCGGCGTCAACTGCTGGGGGCGAGGTATGAGGCCTTGAGCTTCACGCGGAGGGGCCCGCTGCTGCCGCTAGGCTCCCCGGGGGCGCCCGCTGCCCCCGCCGCCTTCTGCAGCTTCCGCTCATGGCGCCGCCGCTTGTGCTCACGTCGCTGGTCCTCCGTCTCGTCGCCATGCTGCCGCCGCTTGCGCTTGCCGCTGCCGCCGCCCATGTTGTCGTTGTTGCGGCGGTGGCGGTGCTTGTGCTTCTTCCGACGCTCCGCGCTCTCTGCCTCCCCCTCCCTTTTCCCTCCCTCCTCTCCGGCACAGCCGCCGTCAAGAGCAGCCTGGCTTAAACCGCCACGGCTTCGCCCTGACTCTGCTAAGGAGCTCGCTGGCGCCGAGCCAGCATCAGTGCCACAGTTGTCGATGAGCCCTACCGCGACATCATCTTGCGCTGCAGGGGCCGGCAACTCCGCCTCTGCGCCGGCATCGCCATCCCTCTGCTGCAGTTGTTGCTCAGGCATTGGGGCCCCCAACTCGTTGCCTTGTTCATTCTCTGCTCCTCCACTTGCAATCATGAACTCTGGCCCGGAGGCGACTCGAGCTCGGTCATCGTCAACGCCGCCAAGCGCATCGCTGTGATCAGGTCCACGCAGCTCGTTGTCGGCCACAGGTAGGGCCGAGGGCAGCGACTGAGCTGCGGCGACACGGTGCCCAGGCGTCTCCACTTTGCCTTCTGCTGCTGCCGCTTGGGCCGCACCCCTCGGAACCTGTTGCGGTGACCCGCCACCGCTCTCCTCGGCCAGGGGCGGCTCGTCGCTCGTGTCCAGCTGCACCGCCTGCCGCGCAGAGCCGTCGCCATGGCTGGCTGCTGGCAAAGCCACTGGCTGTCCAGCTTCTGAAACTCTCGCGGCTGCCGCTGCCGCTGCTCCCTCACTTCCCAGCGAGTCTTCGCTCGGGAGGAGCCCCTTGCCGGCGAATGCTACGGAGGCCTTACTGGCACCTTCGACCACAGCCGCCTTCGCCTCGCGCCGCAGACGCCGCTTCTCCTCCCGCCGCAAACGCCGCTTCTCCTCCCGTCGCTCCTCCTTGCGCTTCCTCCGCGCCTCTCGCCGCTCGTCTGCGGTACGGCCCCGCTTCTTCTGGTCCCAGCCACTCCGTCCTGCCGATGCAACCGCCACCTCATCGCCACTGTCCGCTCGCCCTTGCGACCGCCGCCCACCTCCGTCAGCTGCATCCTGCGCGACGCCCGCCACCTCGACTGCGGCAAGCCCAGCGGCGTCCGCATCCGACGAAATTGCAGACGGCAGCAGCGGCACGGGCTTGCTGCTGGCCTCCTCGGGGGCAGTCTCCGGCTGCCAGCCACCTGCGAGTGCCAGCACCGATGCTGCATCCTCTGCAACATCCGCAGGCACCGCCAAAGGCGGCGTGGACGAGGCCCGCGGCCGCAGCGGGAAGCGGAGCTTCAGCCTCAGCGCGTCGGCGTCCGCTGCCGCCGTAGTCTCCGCTGCTGCCCTCCGCCCGCTCACTGCGCTGCCAGCGCTGGCGGTCGGCGTGCTGCCGCCGACGCCGCCGCTGCCGTCGCCACCACCGCCGCCGTTGCTTGCACCTGCCTCAGCCTCGCGGCCCAACAGCCCGCCTGGGAACCTGATCCTCAGTGGCTCGATCTTCGGCGGCGGAGGCGGCAGCGGCGACGGGACCTGCAGCTCGCTCAGCTTGGTGGACAGGCGGAGGGTTAGGTTCGTCTTGGAGTCCCCAGCCACAGCGGCGACGGTGGCACCGACCTCCGGCGCCACTTCAGTGGAGTCGGCGAGGGGCTCCTCCGCCCAGCTCGCACTGTCCGGAAAGAGGTGTACCGGCCTATACAACGTCATAGGCCTGCCAGGCTCAAGCAAGCAGAAGAAGAAAACCGAAAAAGTATTGTCAATTATACATGAAATATCTAAAATATATAATTAGTAGTCTATATGAATGCTGTGTCATATCAGGCACTGCTTAACGGGTTCAGTGGACAAGCTTGATGCTCAGAGTGGAGTCTGGTGACAGTCGTTAGCAGGCGTGTCACATCAGACGTGCTCAACATCCAATAGACTATTTAGAGTTTCTGGTAATAAGACCACTGATGCCAATTTGGTCCTATGGCTACAATGGCAGAGCAGCAATTGTCACCTGCCCCCGAGCATCTGCAGCAGGGCAAAGGAGCGGTGCCGCAAGCCTGGTGCTGCAGCCGCAGCAGGCGACCTGAGCAGCGCCAGCAGGCGAGGCGCGAGCTCGTCCAGGGCTCCGCCTGCTTGCTGCGACGGCTGGAGAGCCGAGGCTGCGAAGCACTGCTTCACTGCCCTCCCCAACGCCTTCTGCCGGGCTGCACAGTAGGGCCCTCAGCATCTGATCAATACACAGACTCAAACGAAAATCACTATCGTTCAAAACAGTCAAGTGTGCAGCGACAACGATCGAGTTTTCGTATGACTGCCTTAACGGGAATATAACCAATGAGGTATTGCAACCCACCGGCTTGGGTGCACTCCGTGGACCCCGAAGCTCAAGTGGCACGGCATGGCAATTGCACAGCAGGCCATGCGTCTATGCATGCAGCAGACTGCGACCTTGCTGATGGTGGTGTCAAAGAAGCACTCACCCCAGAGCGACATGTTGCGCTCCGCATGTTGCACGGCCAGGCGGACACCGGCCGCCAGGCCGCCGCGCGCGGCTGCCAAGTCCTGCAATGCTAGGAGAGCCTCCATCCTGACCTGAGCGGGCGCGCCCGGCTTCACCGAGATGCTCTGCAGCAGCTCCTCCACCTTCTCGCCCTGCAGAAAAACAAGAGAAGGGCTCCATTTCAGGCCCTGACTTTGCATCTTGGTAGGGCTGGGAATCTCTTTAGAACGAGCGCAATGGCTAATCGACATGCTAGACGCTTGCCAATGAGCAAAACGGCCATTGTTGCCGCCACCATGACCTGTGGGAGGGACTGGGCCAGCTGTGACAGCGCCCAGATGCAAGCCACCACGATGACGCCGTTGTAGCTGGGGACGAGCCTGCACCATGCGCACATACAGCTTAGCAGCTTCAGTAATGGGCAGCTAACTACAGACCCCTATGGTGTGAAGCAGTGGCACACGTGGACAGAAGACTTGACCTCCAAACAAGCGCTTTGGGAGCCCGACCGAGCCACAGAGCCACAAGATGAGTCACCTGTCGTACTGCAGGTACCGGTCGATCTGCTTCAAGGCCTTCTGAAGTAGCCCAAAGTGCTGCCATACGACCAAATACGACAACTGTCACAATGGAGCCACAGCTATGACGGAGGTTCTTCGCAGACCTGAGAGCATCACTGTAATGTGAGCCTGGTGTGTTTGCCTGACCTGTGGGCCAAATGAAGAACTTCCCAGGGACTGGATAACAATAGCCAACCAGAACACATCCGAGAATGCGTTGCCGGTGTTGTCATTGTGCTGCACAGCCCGCAAGCTGCTTCAGTGGGTCATGTAAGGTCACCAGTGCGAGCGTACTGCTGTCGCATGAGCACAGTGACAATTTCAGAATAGCATGTGACAAAGATGTGAAAAGGTCAAGATGCCAATTGTGCTCAGACCAATGACATTGTGTTACTAGGGTTTAGAGATAGCACACTAGGCAAAATAGGAAAAAGACAGCCATTGCTAAGCAACCTTCAGAAGGTCGAGAAGGAACTCAAGAGCCTCCACAGGGCTGTGACCATCTGGACCTCTCACTGAAGCAACGGCTGTGGGTATGGACTGCATGCAGAGGTTCAGAAATGTAAGAGACCGGTTAGTACAACACAACAAGAATGCAAAGCCTTCTGAACTCGGCCTGCTCAGAAGCAGTGCGTCCTATTCCCAAGACCCACTTTTGATCTGGAAGCACTTAAGACTCTGGACAGAGCATGCTTCATCCACAGCAGACCATGGGTTTTCACCTGGTTGACAAAGTACTCTGCCAGGTCCTGGAAATTGTTGGCCCTGCAGAATGCATTGGTATCGAGATGGTAACTTATTGAACTGCTCAGATATTGACCTCAGCTACTTTCACTACACGCTACATGAATTAATTTTGCAAAGGTCCGCTGAGGAGTCAATCAGGTAGCAAGAGGCTGCCTGCGTCAAGGTGCAGCAATGTGAGTTCCTGCCATAGGGGATCAAACGAAACGGCTGCGAACTTGGGCAGTCCAACAGCGAGGTTGTAACAGCGGTCCTTGTAGAAGCGCAGCAGGAGCGCCAGACCAACGTAATTGTTGCCCTTTCAGTCACACGGGGACAGAATGCAAAGAAGGTCCAGAGACTGGTCAGAAAGGCCAACAATTTCAGCATTACGACTATGCCTTATCAATTCATCAGACATATAAGGCTGTAGCTGTAGCAGCAGCGCGATTATCAATGCATGGCTTGAGTGTGGCAACATATCTGAACAAAGCTCATGACGAATGCAAGAGATACCTCACATGCCGTAGCTGCAAGGCCTGCTGCGGCCTCGGCACGCACGCGGCAGTATATCTGCAGATTGAGCAGCAGTCAAGGTTGACAACTTGTCAGCACTGCGCTGGAAAGGCGGCCTTGCACCCCAATACATTGTACAAGCAACTCGAAGTTCCTCCCAGCTGCTCCCTGACCCGCAAAAGATAATAAAGTGGATCATATTTTGTAACGGGAATGTCACAGCATGCAGTGTGCAAGTAAGAAGATGGTAATGTAAGGAGATACTAATGTGCGTAAGATAGAGAGAAGATGGAGATACCAATATGTAACCAATTGCCTGATCACAAGGGGCCCCATGTTGTTGGGCTTCACGTACCTTTGAATTGTGGAGGCAGGCAGATAAAGCGCTGGAGACACTGAAGGGCGGGTTGACGAGAGCGCACAGCGCCGCGATGGCCTGGCTCTGCGCCACCACGTCCTTGTCCCTCTCCAGCTGATTCATCTGCTCCCCAATAGCAAGCGGTCATTCCTTAACAAGGCCAACTAGCCAAGCAAGCTTCCAGTGTGCAGAAGCTGGGTCCCACAAGTCGCATATCAGTTGCACGAGGCACTGGCTATCGTAATGTAGAGAATGGTAATGAGAGTTAGTGTCACTGGCTTTGAGCCCAGGAACCTCACCCACATTGACGCAGTCTGCTGCAGGTAGACATTAGCCAAGTATTCGCGGTCTGGATCCAGCCGGATCCACATCACTGGGAGGTCCCCACTTTGCAGACCAGCATGAAGGAGGGCTTTAAATGAGTTCTCAGGCATCGGGGGTGTAATTGAAAACCATCAGGATGTACATCTGCTGCATAAGAACGACGGTGCAGGCGAGCGTGCTAGGGGCTGCACCTTGACTTGGCAATGGCGGACCCAAAGTCTACAACGTCGCCCTCGTCTGCATCGTCCCTGTCCAGGCTGCTGCCAGCCGGCTTCTTACGAGCACCGGAGCCGGTGCCGGCCCGCCGGCCGGGCTTCGCCGAGAGCTTGCTGTGGCACTGCAGCTCCAGCAGCTGCCAGCTATCGCCGCCCATCGGCAGCTTCGGGTGGTCGAACACGCCCTCGTACTCATGCACGCGGCAGCTCATCATCCCAGGCCACCCGGGCTCGCACGACATGACCACCACGCTGCCGTTGCCGCTGGTTGACCCCTCCGCCTTCGTCATCGCGACCTCAGGCGCAGCGACCAGCCCGCTCGCCGCCGTCGCCTCCCGCCGCACCGCCAGCTCCACGAGGTTACGCCGCTTGTTGTAAGAAAAAGCAGCCCTGAGACAGAGTAGGCTGACTTTACTGCATTGCACGCTGATCACTTGATTGACCACCAACTTAGAGGGCACATAAAGGTACACATTCAAGCTCAGACTCTGGCTGAAGCCTGAGCCCAAGCCCAAGGTCAGACTTAAGCTCAAGCTAAATCTACATGTCCTTTGCAGACGCGCTACATTAGAGTGTCCTAACCTGCTGAAATAACGGCAAGCAGCAACCCCTGCACCTATGCCTCCTCTCTGATTATTGCAAAAGCTTACTGGAGACGGGGGCAACCGGGAGCCTCTACCCATCTCGTGAAGAAGTCCTTTAGGAACGGCTTCTCCAGGTTGCCCAGCTTGCTCACCAACCTGCGGAACTGCAAGCAACTCGCTCAAGCGCGTCGTTGGTCAAGCTGCTCAGTCCCACTTAAAAAATGCAGCGCAAAGGGCAGGTAACGGAGGCCCTCGTATGAAAGATACATCCTCAACCCTTGAGAGCAATGGCCAGCAGATGCACCTCAAGGGTCTTGATTGTTCGGTCTTGTCGGGTCTCATCCTGGGCCTTGAGGATGACCCGTTGCAGCACCTGCCTTTCAACCCCACAGGCCAAGCACCGTAAGCTACTGCCCATGCAGCCAAGGACAGCTTCTGACAAGTACAAGTTCCTCTATGTATCACCAGACAACCCATAAGCCCCAAAGCCCTTGCTCTCAGCTTAGTCTTGACCTGGTGGTGATGCCTACTGATCAACTGCTGCATCTGTCCAGAACGACTGCTTGTTGACAGTCAAAGTCCTCAATCCAGGTACTCCACAAGAAGCAAAACTGCGGCTGCTCGAGCAGGCACCTTGCGGAAAGGCTCGGCTCCCATCTGCCTCTCGAGCATGTCTACCACAGCAACCTGCTCATAGGAAACACAGATGACATGAGTATGAGACCTTATTTTCTTAGAACAGGCACAACGAGCACAGGCGCTCCGATTAAGAGCTGGAGTCTGAACAATGCATCACCCACGATGCCAGATGTTGTAAAACAAGTGTGCTTTCCACTTGAGCACCAAACTAAAGCTCATTCCTTACTGGCTAACTAGTGTTCTGCCACTGATAATTGACTCACGGCTTTCCAAGCTCGGAGGCGGCCAGCCACATGGAGCTTCTCTGTGCCAAAGAGCTCAACCCCACCAATGAGCGGCATGCTTAGCGGGGGGAATCCGTCCACGTCGCCTTCACAAACTGCAGCGTTGGCCTGCTTAGCACGCCTTTGTCAGTTGACCACGTGGAGTTGCTCTTGATCCATGTCACAAAGCGCCTGTGGCTGCATTGCCATTCACATTCCGCCTTTCCCAACAGGCATAGTCCTAAACAAGCTCAATAAAGGGGGGACAGAGGGGACTTGCAGTCCGCACTTTTGAGATGCAGTAGATGGCATCATTTGTGCCAAGGAAGCGCTTGGCGTAAAGGTTGGTCAAGAAGCCAGCCAAGCCCTCAATGAGCCAGTCTGGGAAGAGCAGCAAACAGATAAGGTCACCAATGCAGCTCCTTGAAGCCGTGCATACGCAACTCAGTGCCGCACAAGAGCAACGGGTTTCTTCAATTGACTCAGGAGGGTCCAAGTTCTACTTGATTCACATGAAGGCACCAACTTGAATCTTTGCGTTCCAAACGCGCAAATAGCACATCAGTGTATGTAGTAGACATCTAAGTGCATGATGGAGCTTGGATTTATGTAGAGGGGTCCTCACCATCAGAAGGCGAGTCGGCTACTATGTAAATGCCAAACCACTGGCGCGCCATTGCATGAGCCAGCTTCAGCCGGGTTGCAATTGTCTGCACCATCAGCACCACATCAGTCTCAATGTCATCGCTCGTTGATGCTCAGATGCAAAACGCACAGATCAGACACAAATTTTCAAAATCAGACGCATACAATGCCTGGCAAAGAAGCCTGGCGTGACGAATAAGTAAAATGTCTTAAGTCAAGGACGACCATAGATGCCAATTCCAAGTCAGCTCGCTGCTTCTGTGTGCCCATCATAAGACCATAAGATAGAGCAGGTCAACACCCAAGGGCAACGCAAACCTGCACCAAGCCCTACTTATCGTACTGACAGCAGGCACATCCCAATAGTTCATGATCGAGTCCTAGGATAAGAGAGCCTAAAGGATTAAATTTTGGACCCTGGCACTGTGGCCTGGCTGCTTTTGGTGCATGCCTGGTCGAGGATGTGCTCATTGACCAGGAGGTGGTCAGACGCTATAACCGTGGAAGCTCCAACGTCAAGCGTGTTATGCACCGGTGGTTCTTCAATAAAGACCTGCTTGTAGCAAGTGAACGGGAATGGGGCTCCCAGGTACTCCTCGTAGTAGCTGCAGCCGTGATGGAATTGACGATCGACATATGCAGCGGCCACCGCTGAGGTCAGGTCTCTCATGTGAAGAGATTTGGGGTTATGGGGGTTATGGTGTCAATCAGGGGTTTGATGCTCTCACTTGGGCTTCCAACTTAGGCTTCAATTTCAGAGCAGCCTCCTTTCCCTCATTTTGCCTGGCTGATCTCTCATTAATAGTGTGTATCACACGCTCATAACCATCAACCATTCAACTCCAAACATGCGTAAATTGTACCTAGTTTTGGGGCTCCAAAATTGGAGCTTGTTTCGAAGAGGCACTTGGAGGTACCTGAGGGGTGCGTGGAGGAACGACACCGTCTGACGGAGGTCCTGGAGCCGGCCGGGCGAGCAGAAGTGGGTGACACGGCCATCGGGCCAGACGGACAGTGGTGCCACGAGCAGCGCAACATGGCAAGCTGCCATCGGCAGGTCCAGCTTGTACACCCATGCCGTGAGGTTGCTGCCGCGCTTCTCCTGCACCATGCACTTCGCCGCCCTTCCAGGTCAGCTGCACCCTTACCTTCTACTCTCCACCAGCAATGCATGTCCTACACACTGAAACCTAAGTCTTTCTTGTGGCTTAACCAAATCCACTCCTAGTGCAACGTGCTTAAAAGCCTTGTGCAGGCCATCCAGGAGAAACTTAAATATTATTCTGAGTGCTACCCTCAGACTAAGCTGCATCAGACTGTTTGCTCAGGAAAGCTGCTGCTCTACCTCAACAGGCGGTGCACTGCCTGTGAAGGTGCGGGGGTTTTCAAGGCATGCCACTTGCACAGCGAGCAGAGCGCCGCTGGAGGAGGCGTGAGAGTCGAGGCCACCTACCTGGTAGAGGAGGTCGCCGCTGCTCACGACCGTGTACTCGCTGGCGGCGACAAACTCCAGGTCGTAGCTGGCGGACACCGCATCAGAATGCCCATGTCAGGCAAGTCCCACCATGGCTGCCACAATCAGGCCCTGGCAAATGTGTCAGCCCTGCTGTGCCGGTCGGGGAGGGGGGCGTGGTCACCTGCACCGGTGGCGGGGGCTGTCGACGCAGGGGAACCAGCATCGGGCGCGGCTGCGCTGGCCCTGGGTCAGGGCTAGGTGCGGCGGGCGGAAATGCACGCCAGCAGCAGGCTTCTCCAAGTCGTAGTCCACGCGGATGCGAAGTACCTGCCACGTGTAACACCCACGCAACGGACGTCATGGTGCAACGACCAAGCTTAATAAGCTACAGTTTACGTGCTTCTTGTTTGCAAACACTCTGGACTCTTCTCACACACTGACTTAAGATAATCCATACGCCTTGATCACCTACTGTAAGTGTAAGTTTGGCGAGCCAATGCTGCTTTACCTCCTCTGGAGCGGCTTCCAGCGGACGAACCGCCGGCTGGGACTGCGACTCGGGGGGCGTTTCAGTAGGCAGTTCCAGCTGAGGCGCTGCTGCAGAAGGGAGCCCCACTGTGTCCTGAGCGGCAGTCGGCCCTGCTTGCGCCTCAGCTGCTGCAGCCTCCGCAGCAAGGGCCGCCTGCCGCTCGGGGAGGTGCACGACCAGCTCGGGGGCGAGCTCCTCCGCCAGCAACGCGACGTACTCCTTGTAGGCCGCGTCTGCAACCTCCCCTGCGAACTTCAGCTCGGCGTTTTCTCCGAGGGGTCCACCAGAAGCTGCACGCAGGTCGAAGCGAGCCGGGCTGCCATTGACGGCCACGCCGAGGATGCGGAGCCCCCGAGCGTGCAGGCCGGCAACGCGGGGCTGGCCGGCGGGGGGCCCCACCACCGAGAGCTCCGCGAACCTGGATGGACAACGGCGGTGCCGCGGCAGTTAACACAGGCCAACTTGCGTGTAATGATACAATGGAAGGCCGAGGTGGCCAAGTGCAGTGGCAAGCACATCTGTTGACGTACATTACCGCTTAGTAACCTCGGGTCAACACATGAAGGTCGCTAACCGATGCCTGAATACCAGGGAGAGCCTCGGCTGCAGCTCAAGGGACAGGTCATGCACTCTGGCCCCATTGGGTTTAGGCTAGGGGTTGCCTACTAGGGTTCATCAGCAATTTGGTGATCTAAACCTATGGACTTCTGCATTACAGGAGAATGGTTCAAGTCCTGCACGCGTCAAGGCCAGCTGGCATGCAGCCTGGATGCTGTCTCTGCGCGGCCAGGCATCACGGCCAATGGCTCGATGCGGGAGCCAGCTTGGACGAAGCCTGCGAGCGAGAGCGCCGCGGCGGCTGACAGGACCTCCCTGTCGGGGCTATGCCTTTGTCGTCGCGGGCCCTCAGCCCGGGACCGGGCCCATGACAGCCATGCAAGGCATGCACAAGCCTGGGAGCCGTCCAGTGCCCGCAGCCGGCGAGACAGCCACCGCGCGCACAGCTCGACGACGGGTGGACAATAGGAGACGGCGAGGCGGCGGCGGCGGCGGCGGCGCGCTACCCGGAGAGGCGCTGGCGGGCGACGTCGACGTGCAGGCAGAGCCGCTGGTGCAGGACGCGGGCCGCCGCCGNAGCGGCTCGGGCCGGCGCCGGCGCTCGCCACGTGGCACGCAGGCCAGCGAGCGCGGCGCGTCCCAGCGGGGCCGCCCGAGGCCTGCCGGCAAATGTCGTTAATGAGCCAGCTAACCGCCGGTTAGCAAAGTGCTAACCGGCGGTTAACGGCACATGCAAGCAATGAGGATGAGTCTTTGAGTACCGAAAATAGGTGCGAAATTCAAGGCTCGCTTTGCCACCCAGTACCAGTCCCGGACATAGCGCGCGTAACCACGTCAAAATGGGCGCCGAGTTCGGCCAGTTTCGTCTGGGTTTGGCCAGATTTTTCCATACGCCCAACGGCCTGCTTTGGCAGCTCTGATGCTAAGGTAAGAAGTTCATACTGTGGGGTGGATTCTGTAGTTGCAGGAGTGAAGATTCCAGCAACCATCAACTGGCAGGGAAATGACTTTATTTAGTTGGCAACGTGTGGTGATGTACATACGCAGGTCATCACTGAAATAGTTATGAAGCAGTCACATGCAGTGCGATGATCCAGGAAGATGACGAATCCCTCGTTGATTCCCAATCACACGCAGAGCAATATAAGCAAGTGTCTTTCAGGACGCATGAGTTTGACTGGATGTAAGTGGTGTACTTCCAGTTACCACGGCAGGCATGACTGTTATGTCCCCCTCTGAAGCCAGTTCTCTGAGCGTTTGGCTTCTTCCGGTGTAGCATGCTCTTGACCCCATGGAATTCTACGCTTGATATGCCAAGGAAAGTAGAGAGCACCCTTGAAGAAGCTGCAAGCATCCAGCAGAAGGTAGAGGCAGACGATGTGTGCAAGCAAGTGTCAGCTACTATCTTCAGCTTGTGCACAATTAGCTTCCTGCCCACCATCGCCTCACGTTACTTATGCACTACGTCTGGACTCGGGCAAGTGAGCAGGCAACCTGCACTAGATTATTTGAGTGGACCCTTCCTCCAGATCCCATTGGCTGACCTTTGAGGACACAGTTTCTTTGATAACGAAGCTATATGACATAGTAGAGACGGCCAAGAACGCCATAAATATCTGTGATGGCTGAAGTGACCACATCAAACGTCTGATGAACATATGAGATATCCTGTCAATCACCGCAGCTGGCATGCTGATAGTGCTAACAGTTAACAACACACATCATGCTCCCTCTTGATACTTACCTGCACACCAACTCCTAAGACATTTACGAGATTGCTATCGCCACCCTTTCTTGTCACATGAAGGAGCCGGCCTGACATATTCATCACCGCTGTCATACAAAAAAATTGGGTCTTGGCAAGACAATTCTGAGAGTCTCAGAACATAATTTGCACTGGTGTACATGTGTAACCCATACTGAGGGTGAACTATAAGCTCAGCGCTCACTTTGAGCAATACAATACAAAGAACAATGCCGCCTAGTTCTGAGATGTGGGCACCATGCTGTCTGGCAAGTCAAACTTCGTCTTCCAGCCCTGAATAATCATTTCGTCAGGTACATCCGTCTTCTTGAAGCTGGGCCGGCTTTCAATTTGCTGTGGAACACAACACCGTCCCATGATGCTCTTAGGACAAGTAAGACCAAATTAGCAACATTCGGCAGACATGTAGGGCATCACTAAAGACATGACAATGTTGGATTGATGACAAACTCCAAAGACAGTTTTGTCACACAATCATCTCAAGATTCAGCTACTCGTGAAGGCAGCTCTGAGTATGCAACCCATCTAAGTTATTATCCATACAAATCAATCTGTACTTATGCCCAACACCTTTGCAAACTGCTGCTTACCTGAATGAAATTGTGAACTGCAGAATACTCGGAGGGAATCTCAAAATTGTAGTAATGTTTGAGTGCGACACGTGCATGACGGAGCTTAGGCGCCAATGCAAAGTCTGAATCTGTTGCTTTCTCCCCACCAATGAAAGGACCCTGAAAGACATAACGCACAGGTTAGACCGAAGGCAAAGCCAACAAATGCGAAGAAGTCAGACAACCACTGCTTGTTGCCACAAACCTCTGAGTAAGTGGACGCCAGCACAGCCAAAAAAGGTACTGAGAATTGCACCAGCAAACACCAGCAGATACTGGTGTCAACGGTACAACTTTGCCAACTCTCGGATGAGGGATGAGGTTTTGATACTCACTGTTTTCTGCAGATGATTGTTCAGCGCCTGAATCTCTTTGATGTACTCATCTTTGGCAGGGCTGCTTGCATCCTTGGCCTTCAGCCAGTTGGTGAATGTAGGGAACACATTCTCTCCGCTGCAGGAGACGCGAACTCTGGCTTACAGTTTAGCTTGCGTGAGCACTCAGAAGGGACTGTGCATACCTGGACAGTGGAAGTGCAACACGTTCAATGTGGTGGTTTTCCAAGATTGCACTACTGCTGGAGAACACTGGCTATTCAACAGCTTAGCGGTTGAAATCAAAGCAATGATGTACAACAAGCGGTGGCCACAAGTTGTTGTAACTTACACATTCTTGTACTGGTCCGGAGTCTTAAGCGATGGCTCTGGATATGACTTCTCAAGATGCTGGTATATCTTCTCGGAATCTTGGATCCACTGATCACCATCGCGCAGAAGGGGCATGAGGCCCTGTGGATTGTGATCCATGAACCTGCCACAAGGACAACACCTCACACAAAGCTCAGCTCTACATAAGCCGAGCCATGGTTCAAGGTCCTTGGCTGATGGCACCCGCACAAGCCTGGAGACTCTGTAATGACGTGAACCTTTCTCAAAGTAGGCAACTTACTGTCACGACTAGCACACTATCTACTTGCCGTAACTTGCAAAAAGTTGCAATGAGCGATGTTGCTGACCACTGCGGCTTGTTGTCGCCCTCCTCAATATAGGTAGCCTTGTAGGGCAGGCCCTTCTCTGCGTTTAAGTTGAGTTACAAGACACATGTGCACACCGTGCATACCTCAGCATAGCTGTACGTACCAGACCTTTGCAGGCACACCACACAGAAGACCATGTGCTCGCACATCATGCACTGCTCATCTGCTAATCTGTTCAGCAACTGAGCCAATGATTCTCTCCCTGCATTTGGTGCTTTCTCTCCTCATGAAAGGAGCTGAAAGTACACGCTCACCTTCAAGGTCGAGATAGATGCGCTGCGAGAATGGACCTGCAGGCAGAGCGTACAAGTATCATAAGCTATGTTCGTTGCAGGCTGATCATGATCTCAGATGACCAATCGGGATCGAGCTTAGATTTGAGGAGATTCTAGCATATCAGCAATTCCCGAAAAACACAAATGCATGGCATGCATCAGGAAATGAACACGACCGGTGGAAATTCCGCAATGTGGCATCGACTCAGCTCAACCGTAGGCCGTGGCACTCACAGTCCCCGCGCTTGTCACTGGGGCTGCCAGACCCGGACTCCGCCTTGCCAAAGACCTCCAGATCGGGCTTCGCCATGGTGCCGGACTGAGACTGCTCCTGCGCCGCTGCCCCGGAGGACGATGCCGCCCTTGCGGCCAAGCCTCGCCGGCCGGCCGCGGCCGCTGGCCTGGCAGCGGCGAGGCTACGAGGGCGGGCGGCAGCGCCGAGGCCGAGGGCGCGGCCC
>WELB01000070.1:97824-109197 GCA_009602725.1 Spirogloea muscicola | reverse complement strand
CCGCCGCCGACGCCGCCGGCGCCGCCGCCGCCCCCGGCGCCGCGCTGCAGGTGAGCTTCGTCTGGCGCCTGGCCAGCACGCCAAGTGTTAACATGATGTATAACTTAATAATGTATCATCAAGTCTGATAACAGATGTATAGTAGAGTCTGAACTCGGTGCTGGACTAAGTGCTATGAGCTTGACAAGGCCAGCCGCCGGGGAGCGAGCAAGCGAGTTGCTGCGTCGGCGCTGGCAAAATTCGGGGCCGCAAACGCCGGTTGTGGCGCCCTAGTCAGTGTGACCAGGCTCGCTCAGGCCGAAGCCAGCCCGCCATGGCTCATCTCCCCGAGCTCTCGTGTCTGCCGTGGCAGCTCCTCGCCCAACACAGGGCCTGCAGTGCGCCAGTTTCTCAGCGATGCCTCTGACTGCGCCGCGAGTGCCGCTGCCGCTGGCCGCGCAGACGCGCACCGTGAAGAAGGGCGGCACGCGCCCCATCTTCGACCACAGCCTCCAGATCGGCGTCCCCGAGGGCGAGCAGGTCAGTGCCGCCGCCGTCGACGCCGCCGCTTCCAACGCCGTTGCCTGCGCACTCGAGCGAGGCTGCTTTTCCTTCTCCAGTCTGGGTTAGGTCACACGTCAGGTCGCACCCGGAGCTGATCCAGGCGGCAACCTAATCCCAAGTGATTAGGCTTAGTGTTAGACTTGATTGGATCCATGGCCTTCAGCTGGCCGCCGGCTATGGTGCGGCCAGGCGTGTGCACCTTGACTCTCCTCTTGGCAGCTCCTACCAGCCAGCACACACGGCATGGCAGCTGCAGCTGTCGATGCGCTGGCGCTGATGCCGTTTTGTGGCAGTGGATGCGCTAACGCTAATGCCACGGTGATACATTCTCGGCGGCGGCGGCGGCTGCAGACGCTGCTGTGCGAGGTGTTCATGACGCAGGTGAAGGGGCGCGACCAGCTGCTGGGGTGGGCCAAGATCCCCGTGCGCGACCATGCGCAGGCCGCAAAGCCCAAGCCCCGTGCCAAGACCGAGCACCGGTGCGCACCATGGCCGTCCCGCCGGCGCTGCCTCCGCGGACCCACTTGCTTCCTTAGATGGGCTTGCCTTGGCAGCCATGGTGGTCGGTGAGCACCGAGTGGTGGCGGCCATGGCTGCAGCTGAGACGTGGCAAGGCGTCCATGGCAGGCTCATGAATGGCCTCTCGTCGGATGCCGCGGCGGGCGTGCTCACGCTCACTCTGACGTACCACGACCGCTGCGGCGGGGGCGGCGCCGGCCGCCAGCCGCGGGCGTCGGTGGGCGCGGCGATGGACGGCCTGGTAGCCCCGCCGGGGGGCAGCGAGGCACCAGTGCCGCCGGAGGGGTACGATGTTGCGGCGACGCTGCGGGCGGCCATGGCCGCAACCAGGCCTGCGACCGCCGACTGCAAAGGTGGTGGCGGCATCCCAGCGCCCTGGAAGGCCCCCGGCGATGGTGGCCGACGCCTGGCCGTGGCGGCGACAACTGGGAAGCTCTTCGGCCAGGAGCTCACGAGGCCGGTGGCAGCGGCGACCGGGGCCGGGGGCTGCCGCCAGGACGAGCAGCGCTACGTCCGCGCCTCGGACAGCAGCACCAGCGCCTGCACCGACGACGAAAGCCACAACGGCCAGCGGCGGGACCACGGCGCCAGCAGCGCCCTGGACCGCGAGGATAACGTCATGCCGTTCGTCGGCACTCCGTATGCCGGCAAGTGTCAGCTGATGCAGCTGCTGCCCCTTGACGGCGGCAGCAGCGGCGCCGCCGCCGCCAACGACTGCGCCGCCGGCGCTTTCGCTGCGGCGGCCGGTTTTGCCGGGGCCGAGGGCGGCCCCAGGGTCTCCTCCATCGCTGCGGCGGTGTGCGAACCCGGCGAACGCGGCGGAGGCAACGGTCCCTCGGCGTTCAAGCCGTACCCGTGCGGCGGGCCGCCGAAGCGGTGCCGCATTGCGGCGGCGGACCACGAGGCGGCGCTGGACATGGGGTTAGCCAATGGCGGCAGGGAGCGGCGCAGCCCTGGCAAGCACGCCGCTGACGGGGCTCAGCGCAGTGGCGGCGGCAGAGGCCATGCGGCAGTGGATGGCACTCCTGCCGCCTCCATGGCCAGACACAACGTGGAAGTTGCGCCGCCCACCGCAGCAGCCGACAGTTGGCTGCGCATGACGCCACGTGCGGCGATCGGAGGCGCAGACGAGGTGGCGACAGCGCCTCCAGCGCGCGTGCCGTGGCTCTCGGCAAGTGCCGGCACCAAGGCCGCCGCCGTCGCCGCTGCGGCAAACCCCTGGAGCATGTGCAGCCCGGCGGTGCCGTCTGGCGGCGGCGGCAATCACCACCATTACTTTGACGGCGGCGGCGGCGGCTCGCCAGAGTTTGCGTACTCGCTCTTGCCGCCGGCGATGGCAGCGAGCGGCAAGGTGGTGACAGCAATGACGGGCTTGAGGCAGCAGCCGGGTGCCGTAGCATGCGCGATGGCAGATCGCGATTGGTTGTCAGTGGCACGGCCGCCGGCAGAGCTGGGCAAGGGCTGGCTCGCAGTCGCGGCAGCAGGCCACGCCGTCGACGGCTCCGGCTTCGGCAACAGGGACTGCGGCCGCAATGTCGGATCGGTGGGCGTGCCGCTGCCGCCGCCATCGCTGCTGCCGCCTCCGCCACGGCCTGCGCTTGCGGCTCTCCATGGCCTGCCCAGCAATGGCGGCAACATCGGGAGCTGTGGCGCTGCGGAGGCTGCCGCTGCCGGCTTGCCACGTGCCGCCAAGCTGCTGCCCCCTGCGGTCAACGAGCTGCCAATGGGTTGGTGCAGTGGCGGGGAGCCGCCGCCGCCAGTGCCTCCGCCGCCGCTGCCGTTGTTTGGCGAGCAGACCGGCCTCGAGGCCACCAGGTGGGCGACCTTCTCGCTGCTGCTTGCCAAAGGCTGCCATGGTCATGGCACTCGAGAGCTTCACAATCTGCAGTGGGACTCGCAGCTGACGCTGCCGCTGAGCGGCGGTGCTGCTCTGCAGGCCCAGAGGTTGCGAGCGAGACCTGCACGTGGAAGGCCAGGGCCTGGACGCCGCGCTGCTGAGCAGCGTCGGGGAGGCTATGCCCGGCAGCTTGCAGCAGCAGGCTGCGCTCATCTGGCAGGTCTGCCGTGCACACTCCCTCACCTCCCTCATCTCTCTCTTTCTATCCTCTTGCACGGCGCTGACTGCAGCGCTGTCCTGCTGCCGTGCACACCATGGCCAGCCGAGTGACTGCCCACGTTGCTGCAGGCATCGCAGCCCAAAGCCACGATGCATCTCTGACCCCACGCCGACCTGTTGGCCCCCTTGGCGGCCAGGCGTCGCAGGCCATGGCGCGCTCCCAAGCAGGCGCGCCGGATGCGGCCGGCCGTTACCTGGCCGCAGCATCCACGTGGCAGACGTGCATGGCCGCGTCTCCCGAGCGTGCGGAGCTTGTGCTTGCTGCCTCGCAGACGGTGCTCCTCGCCCCCGACCAGCTGGCGAGCTACTACGCTCTCTACCGCAGCAGCGTCCAGCAGTTCATGCAGGTGGGAGCCAGCTCGACTTCAATTCAGTGGGATTCATGCACTTTGTGATATCACAGTTTGCATGATTGTTATTAAGTACTAAGTATTAAGTATGGAAGATCAAGCAGTGATTGTGCTTGTTACCTGATGGATGCTAGAAAGTTGTGCAGTCGGTGGCTGTGTTACAAGCGGAGCTGACGGGCACAAGCGAGGATGAGCAGCGCGAGCGGTGGCGGCAGTGCTGGGTGGAGCACTGCCAGCGGCTCGACGTTGGCCGGCGGCAGGTGGCTGCCATGCAGCCCAGCTCAGGCGTCGTCCAGTACGGGGCCGGGGCCTTCTTCTGAGCCTGCGCAGCGGGGGCGCGGCTGACTCGTTGCTGCTGCCCTGATGTTCCTCTTTGCAAGCCCGACGTGCCATAAGCCTCAGCTGATGAGTCTGCAGAGGTGCCGATCTGCGGAGGATGTCACAGAACTGCTGATGGCACAGATATGTTGACAACCCGAACAGGTTGTGTGACACCACCACTGTCTCTATGGTGGTTTTTATCTACTCCGTGCCACTAGATCTGTAATTGAACTTTGCGCGTGGCATGTGAGAAGCTCTCCTGCTCTAGCTCAACCTTATCCTGCCACAACATGGCTGCTCACTAACTTGCTTATGATGCATCTAGCCGATTTTCACCGCGGGCTTAACCTCCCCGCTTTGGTGTCATCCCTCGAGGGAGCCCTGTCTTTGCTACTTAGTTCTTTCTCAAAATGTTGGTGACAGATGCCCATTCTTTCGAATGTATTCTTACCTTGGCTAGATAATTCAGTACAAAATGAGCACCTTCTTCCTTTGTGGCACAACAGCATCCTGTCTCAGCTTCCCGTGACAAAGATGAAGCCCTTGCAAACTTCACAGCACTTGAAGTCACTCATACTCTGCATAACAGACTGACTTCTCATGCTGAAGGCTTCCAGATAGCCAGCCTGAGAAGATGTCGGCAGTGCGCCATATCTGGACTCCCGTTCTGCCCTACTTCTTCATGCCCACATCACAAAGCCAAGCTGTGCAGGAATTGTGACACTTGTGTCACACTTCCTGCACACTTGTGATAGCAAGCCAGGAGAGTACTGTGGTTGACTATGCACCAACTGTCATCCAAGTTTGTCCAGCTGATGTTCAGGAAGGTCTTCCTGCGAATGTCAGTGCAATGCTTGCTGCTGAAACACAGTGGCTACACCTCCTGTCAGCCTTGCCGCAAGTATTAGACTAAACTAGTCAAATGACTGACTCGACGAGGCAAGAACCAGCAGAGGTGTAAGAGGTAGGTTCTTCGACATGCCATATTCACTTTCCCAAGCGTGTCACCTAGCCGCTGACCTGTCTGGCCAGCTTGCCCTGCACATCTAGAGAAAGGGTCCCCAACCCACCATTCGAGACACTCGTGCTTTGAATCTTTAATAAATGGCAACGCAGGGTGCTTGTTAGTGATGGATCTTAAGGTCAGTATGTGATCCACGAGTTGACCTCTTGCCCTGCAACCGTGCCCGGCCTCTACCTTGCCAAGATTGAATCAACGCTTTTCTCGATCTAAGTAGCCTCCCTCATGCTCGCCAAATTGCTGTTCTTGGCAGGGCATGCACTTTCCTGAGCTCCATGCAGACACACTGCCGGTACCACACTCACTACTGATCCAAGCTCCAAGCTCTAGAAGCCTAGCTCTATAATCAATTCTACCACTTGGTAGCAGTTGGTAGCTCAGTCATCTACTTAGCTTCCAATTCTATGCTTTATACAACTCGCAAGGATTCTCTTTGCAGCATTGCATACAGATCCTGCTACTTGCCTTCGCTGCCTGCTCCCTTCAGCGGTGCTGAAAGCATGACTTTGAGGTCCGGCAGCTTTGACTGAAGTGACTGCATTTGCTCTTCAGCTTCACCGGACCTCCCACCACTGCTCGCTTGCAAGTATTCCACAGTGGACACATGATACTCCAGCAGCGTGCCATGTGCGGCGTCACTCAGGTCTGGTCTCAAGCGCGTGATAGCGGCTGCAATGGCTCTTCCAGGGGCTTGGAGGGCCCTGTGGTGAATCTGCACAGATTAGACACTGATACTCAGTAGGATAACAGGCCAGGATGATAGGCCTTTCTGTCTAGCTTCCTTACAGCAATACTAGCCCGTGGGCTACAAAGCACACCTGCAACAGCTTCTTTTGGTGCACAAAGAGAGGGCACTTGGTACAGCTCAAGCATAATACCTCTGTGCACTGTTGCACAAAGCTTTTTCTTGGGCTAAGCAACGCAGTGATTGACAATCAACTTGTTCACGACTTTCAAAATTCCTGCATTTGATAACTATGCCTATGAGTCCAAGTGGGTGTGGCGTCCTTGGGTGACTTTGAATCTTTAATTAGTGCACAGACGCCGACCTTTGCAAAGAGCAGGAATACAGCCAATGGCAGAGCACCAACAGGGTCATCCTCAGCTTCCAACTGCCCTTCGAGCTGCTTCTTGTGTGCAAATAGCAGGGCCTTCTCTGCCTTCTTGTCCAGCTTTTTGATGAGCATGCCATTCTCTTGCGCACACAGCTCCACCGCAGTCTCAAACTCTGCGACGCTCTTGCCCTCCAAAGCATCAACAAGGGAAAGTGCCAGCCTTCCTATATCAGCCGGCAGATTCTTTGCCATCTCCACCCTCCTGGCCTGACTGAGAGGTGAGTCCAAGTCAACCTCTTGGTCTAATAGCTCAATCTCTCCATCTGCAATCTTCTGCTCGAACTCCTGTTGACAGTACAACATGCAAGGCGCCAATCTTCAGCCTGGTGGCCTTGGCTAAGCGCCGAGCAGGTGAGATAGGGTGATGAGCATGTAGGCGGGGTTTGATGAGCATGTAGCCCCGTATTTGCAGGACTTAGAGGATAATATAGATAACGGTTGCTTTTGGACAAGCTTGATGTCCTATAAGGCATTCTCATCTGCCATTGATGGACCATTTCAAGGACTGCCAATGTGTATACCATGTGCTGGATGAGGAGGTCTGCCTCAGACGTTGCTGTGGACCTCAGGAGGTGGCGAGTGAGGATGGTCAGTGTGGAGGGGTCATCCTCAAAGAGGTCCAGTGCCTTGCTGTAGAGCAACAGCTGTCCATGCAACTGCAATGCAGGAGTAAATCCAGATACTTGTTGTCACAATGCAGGCCCTTCACTATACATGACATGAGATAGCCTGCCAGAAACATTATCCAACTCTGCAACTCTGCAATCTACAGATGCAAGGCAAGCAATGCACATGTGGAGGGCATAGGCAAGACGTTCACCTCCCCAAGCTTAAGCTGCAGAGCATCCTTCCTCTTTCTCCGTTCCTCTGCCCCCGCTGTAAAAGCTGCCCGCTTTGCCTCGGCAAGGGCTTGCACTACAAACGGCCTCAGCTTGGCAGCAAGAGCCAGGGCAAGCGCTCCACTCTCCGCAGGCACGTCTGCCTCATCTGTGTGTCAGACATCGCACATATGCTGCTGTTCATCCCAACAGCAAACCCCAGCAGCTGGTGCTGCAAGGCTGGATCCGTGAGGCCAGCTACAGCATGTCACAAGGCCAAGGTAGCTGACTGCAGGCACCCTGTTTTCAGTTTGCCACAAGGACTGTGTGCTTCGAGTGCTTGCCTGTTCCAGCGCCTTCGAGGTCAGGATACCGCTCGACAAGCTTGGCTGCCATCTCAGGTATGCCAGGCACGCCCTCCTCTTGTATGCCTCCTTCCCCTTGATCACCTGCCCCCCTGAGAACCTTGCCTGTCACCTCCTTCTTGCTGCTGGACTTACTGGAGCCCCTCCTCTTGTCTCGCGCGCTGCTCTTCTTGACAGGCCCCTCGCTTTCCTCATCCTCCTCCACTGCGACTCGAGCTCCGCCCCTGCGCCCCTTCTTTGCCTCTTTGCCCCCACGGAGGGCCTCTCCATCCTCTATCATATCGTCGTTGGCACTAGCTTCCACAGCCTTCTGCTGCCTACCATGCACAGGCAATGCTTTCCCTTTGAGGCCCATGCTTGCCTTGGCCGAGGCCTTCACCTCCTTGCTGAGCCTCTCCAGCAGCTCCTGATGTACCAGCAATGCCTCGTTGAAGTGCAATGGATGAAGATACAATGCTGAATAGGGCTCTGTGAGGTGCATATCTACATGGGTACTTCTTAGCCATCAAACGTGTGTGTGGACCATAACTGAAGCGAGAGCAGGTACGTACTCTGATAAATGCCTCAGACACAATGCATGTCTCCGCAAGCAGAGCAGCAGGCTTGCCATCCTGTTCAAGGCCAAAACATGTGTCCTCAATTGCTGGCCACCTGGCATGTATTATACAGGTTGAACATGCATAGCTCAACTTCTGTCAGCAAACAAACATCATAAGACATAACTAGTGAGGAGACTGACCTTCTGAGCATTTTGTAAGCTGGGGCACAACTTTATGATCTTAGCCATGTCGGCAACAGAAAATGATGAAGGTAGCAGGGGAGCTGCATCGCACCTTGCACCAATGAGGAGAGGTTACTAGCTCAGAAACTCTTTGAAGATAAGAGCGGATTAGGTGACAAAGATAAGTGTCCTCAGGCTGCAGGCCCTCGTCCAGTATTGAAGTGATCCGCAACTGAAGAGCACATCAGTGATAAGCTGAGGACATGTGCCAGACAAACATAAATTTGCCAGTTGCTACAGAGACAATGTTTGAGGTTTGCAACTTATTATATACCACGTAGACTGGATGACAGCTTCTTCAATGGCTGCATCTAGCTGACTGATGATGGAAGGGTGCACAAATACAGTATCCAAAGCAACTCCGTCACTGTATCTTGCCTGCGCAGAATCCCACCAATGCTTGAGGTCAGAGACAGGATCGAGCAAGTCATGTGACAGCCCAGGCCATAGGACTATCTTCTATCACTTGTTTGACTAAGAAGGGGAGATTCATGTAAACATATGGCTAATATGAGCAACCCAACAAAGGTCAACCCTTTAAAGCATAAACCCTGGATTCCTATGCCCTTTTCAATACCTCTTTTCACTAAGGAGCCAACTCCTGTGTATTGCTTGCACTGAGATAAGATGCTATGTGGGCAGCAGGCAATATACTGACCTGAAGGTGTTGCTTCGGCTGTACAACTCCCAGCTTTCGCAGGACCTGATACTCTATGTAACCATTCTGCTCAGACAATGGGCAGTCATGCTTTAGCACCTTCAAGTGTCATGCATAAAATCTTTGCAGCAGGACCTTTAGTCAAACACTTGCTGGCAGGCCTGCAGAATGACGTGAAGGAACCCAACTGCCAGTGACGACAACTAAAACTCACAACTTCTCATAAGGCTGGCTTTACTATATTCCGCCCATGTGGCACAGATCAACAGACTTCAAAGACATGCACAAACCACTGCAGAAACAGTATATACTGAGGGGAAAATGAGCAAGTTGACCTGCGAAAAGAATGAATCAACTGATTCGGCCTGAATCCTGCCAAACACCTGTCACCGAAGGCCAATATGAAGTTGCACAAGCACTGCCATCAGCTTTTCCACTGCATCGCCATTGACAAGCTATCCTATCATGCACGCAAAATGTTCTCTGAGACACTTGCAGGCTAAGTGTCAGAACTGGCTGCATTGCTGCTATATTCCATCTCATGAGAAGGGCATCCGTCCAATGATCTAGAACAGGCTGAACGTCCACCACAAGAACCGTCTTCTTCGGTCTCAAAAGATTCTGACATCCTGCCAGGCAAAAGTTGACTGACTGACTCGTTGGGGACTTGAGAGACTTGGCTAACTCAAGTACTGCGTCGAAAGCTGGGGCTTACGGCGGGTGTCCAAGAGGCTCCCCCTGCCCGCATGGTCCCAAGTGCTGCCCCCTCCTTGACGACCTCGGCCAATGTTGTTTGATAGAGGCTGGCTGAGACGCCCTCTGTCATGCCGGCGGGTGCAGAGTCGCCCTGAAGCTGGTGGAGAAGGCTCCAGAGCACAGAGACTGGACAGGCCACAGTTGTCGCACGAAGCGCTCCCCTGACCATGGCCTTGACACGCGCCAAGTGTGCCGGTGTGTACAGCTGCCCTCCTTCAAGCTTTCCGTGTATCTGAAATGCAGATCAGCTCATGTTAGACCGGTTTTTGAGTTTGTTGCATCAGTGCTCATGACCTCAACTCAACATCCTCTACAAATGTCACGTATTCTTCTGGACATTAAGCATAAGCTGGCTTCTCCAAAGGAATCTTGTTTGTGCTTTACCAGGGGCACACCTTATGCAGACAGAGGACAACATTGCAACAAGCCAGCCAAGAAGCACAAGTGATGGAGAAGCAGAGGTGCGAAGACCAATGTGAAGAGACAAGGACGCCAAGAGATGGAGCACGACGGCAGTGGTCAAGTACACCAACAGGACGACTGCTCACAATCTTTCCGAGCCGGTCAGCAATGATGCTGCCAAGAAGCTCTGCACCAACTGCAAAGCGCCTAGCCAGGTCAGCAATGGCCAGGCGACCAGCTCCCTGGAGCGTCTCTTCCACCTCCTCTGCGACGTCGTCCCAGTAACCCGTCGTGAGGACTTCGCCCTGGACGATGGTGGTGTTGGGGTCATTGGCTGCAAGCTCTGCAGCAAATGGCAAGAGCCGCAGCAGGACAAAAGCGTGGCAATCAGATTATAGCGCAGCTGCCTATTTAACCGCTGCAGTGAAAGCTTGAAGCACCGATTATGAGATAGGACTATATTAGCAGGTGTCTGTGAGGCCATTGCTTGATGGCAGCATTGTCAGCTAGGCTCCCTGCAACCCCTTGCAGCTAGACTCCCTGCAGGCATCAGCGGCAGCTGGCACCTTGGCACTCGCGCTCGCAATAGAAGAGGTCCACTCCCAGGCTCGCGGCCAAGTCCACCGTGGTCACGCGGCGGCACCGCCGTATCTCGTGCTCGACCTCCGACCGCAGGCGCTCCTGCAGAGCAGACGTCACGATCATCAGGCTGCAGCCATGGCCATTATCTCCTTCGCAGGGCTAGGTGCTGGGAGCACTGTGCACAGCCATGCGCCTGTCACGCACCCTGGTGATGTACTCCTTGCCGTTGAGCGTGTGCAGGAGGCTGTCCTCTAGCAGCTTCAGCTCCCGGAGCTTGTTGACCAGCTCGACGATGTTGCGCTCCGACAGGCGGACCGAGGAGCGGGCCTCCTGGGCCGCCGAGAAGAGCGCCTGCAGCTGGCGCAGCTCGTCATCCATCGCGCCAGGCCTCGCCGCGCGCGCGGAGGAGTCCGCAGCGAGCTCGCGGGTCCCCGAGGCGCTCAGGCTGCTGCGCAACTTTGGCCGAGTAGCCGATCGTCGGTTGAGCCACGGATCAGGCGTCACACCCGTCGCGGGACTGGCCGTGCCGCGCGCCGCGGCGGCGGCGCCCGCCGCCGTCGTGGCCTTCAGCGGCGGCGGCGGCCATGGCGGGCGGCGGCGAGGGACGCCTGGCCACGGCGGGCGCCGGGGAGGCGGTCTCCAAGTGGTAATGGTCTTCAGTAACCAGTAAGTGACTGTTAAATCAAGGCGACCAGGACATTTGAGGCTGAGCAAACACTTGATTGTGTGCTACTAGCCCCATCGAGTGACACGTGTCGCTTGCTCAGGGGTAGCTCGTGCGGGGCACCTTTTTAGCGGGGGCTTATCGAGACTCTGCCGGCGACCGAGCTGTGGCGGGCGGAGCTCGACAGGGGCTTGTTACAGAAAAGTTAGCGGGTGCGGAACGGCGTCAAGCTGCCAATATCGCCAGCCCGGCTGCCCTGCTCCGCCATCTCGGGGCCCCACTGCCGGCGGCGCTGGCCACGCCGCGGCCGCCGCGAGCGCCATGGCGGCGGCGGCGGCGAGGGCGGCGACGGAGCCGGCGCC
>WELB01000070.1:56918-81725 GCA_009602725.1 Spirogloea muscicola | reverse complement strand
CCCACCTCTCTCCCCCCCCACCCTCCACACCTTCTCTGTGCACCTCTCCTTTCTCGCCTGCACCTGTAAAAAGCCCTGTCACCCCCTCCCTCTTGTCAAGAGCTGCGGGCAGCCTCTTCTTACGAGCAATGTTGTGTGGAGCTGGGCAGCGCTGTGGCGGCTATCCAGTGAGGCGCACTGAACCTAAAAGGGACGTTGGCGCCCGAGGTCGGCAGTTTGAGTGGGCTTCAGTACCTCAACGTGGAGCTTAACAAGTTCTCTGGGCCCCTGCCGCCAGAGCTTGGCAAGCTCAAGCGGCTCAAGTTCTTCGCAGCAGCCGCCAACCAGTTGAGCAGCAGCCAGAGCACACAAAACTTACCACCCTCCCGTCTGTCTCATTTCAATACTTCCGCGGCTCTTGACAATATCTCCCTCTGGAGCTGCCTGCCTGGTGCTGGCCGGCATGAGTGCCACCCTCCTCCGACGTCCTCCTTCCCCCCCCCCTCCCTCCCTCCCTCCACTTCTGACTCCATGCCTCCCTGCCAGGTTCTCTGGCCCCATCCCACCGGAGCTCGGCAACTGTACCAACCTGGTCTATCTCTACCTGGACCCCAACAGGTCAGGCTGCAGGCGGCACCTCAGCCTCGCCTCCGGCTCTCGGACCCCTCTCTGCTGAAAGTCGGCTGACGGACCCTTGCCTCCCTTGTCGCACTCAGGCTCACGGGGACGATACCGCCGGAGCTTGGCAACCTGGTCAACGTCACCAACCTCTACGTCAACCACAATCTGTACGACTCTTCGCATTCTCAAACCATTGTCGGCAGCGCACGCTGCTTGGCCCATGCATGGCGGATGTTGATGAATTGCGAGATGGAGGTCGCAGGCTGGAGGGCGCCATACCTGCGGAGATTGGCCGGCTCCAGAAGCTGCAGGCCTTTGGCGTTTAGAGCAACCGGTGCTCGACGATCGCTCTGTGCCCCGGCGCTGTGGCCATGGTGGCTCGGGTCCTCGTCCATCTTTCCACTTCTGCTTCTTCGTAGACGTCCTCCTCGGTTTTTACTGACAGCCGTCTCCGAGCGCATGCTCGAGTCATCAATGGCAGGCTGACCGGCCGGCGGCATCCCCCCGGAGCTGGCAAACTGCAGCGCTCTCCAGCAGCTCTACTTTGACAACAACAAGTGGGCCATTGACCTCATGCCGCACCTGTTGACGGCGGTAGCTACATCACGATAATTGCCCTCTGAAGTCTCGCATACCTTTGATCGTGCTGCAGCCTCACAGGACCCATACCACCGGAGCTCGACGGCCTCAAGCAGCTCCAAGTCCTCAGCGGCGGCTTCAATCGGTGCAGTGCCCAGCTCCCGTCCTCCTCTCGCAGCTCTGGTGTTTCTCAGCTCACTAGCTCCGCCTCATCTGACGCTCACCACATCCAGAGGCCTGAGGAATGGCTGCGCCTTCCTGTTGTCCTACCAGGCTAACTGCCAACATTCCTCCCGAGTTGGGCCGCACAAACCTCACAAAGATCTTCCTGTCCAACAATAGGTACTGCAACCCTTGTCCCTCCTCCGTCCATCTTCGCTCTGCAGTCCCTCTCGCTCCTCCATGTCGGCCAATCAAGCTGACTATCTGACCACTCAACTCACCTTTGACCTCCGCAGCCTGAATGGCAACATCCCGCCAGCTCTCGGCGGCCTTGCAAACCTCAACATGCTTGTCGTCTCTGTAAACAGGTAGCTCCCTGCCACCTCATATTTCCCAGCATTTGCCGTGTCCTCCATGATAAGACAAGAGACATTTGATTATTCGTTGTGGGCCTACTATAGCTTGAGTGGAGGCATCCCACCGGAGCTGGGGCGCCTTTCCAAGCTGCAGCAGCTTGACATCAGCACCAACGAGTGAGAACCACCATGCCAGGCCTCCACTTTCCTCGCTTTCAGTACTTGCAGCTTAATTGTCGCAGGTTGCTGGTATTGCCACTCCAGATCATAGCTGCAGCACCATATTCCTACACTGTGAGCAGGCTGACAGGACGCATCCCAGTGGAGCTCGGAACGCTGAGCGAGAATCTAAACATCCTCATCCTCAGCAACAACAGGTACTAGGCTAGCAGATAGAGTAATGACAGCCGGCCATTCAAGCTCTAGCACTTGAACGGCTTGGCTACAGATAGCACAAGTCTTCATGCATTTTCAGCATCTTGGCGCAGGCTGGAGGGGTCTATTCCCCCGGAGCTCGGCAACTGCTCAGATTTGGAACAGCTCAAGCTTACCTCCAATAAGTAAGCAGACGCCAATCTACTTATTGCATCTGCATGTGCCCCTTAACCCAAATGGTCCAGTGCATAGGCCAAGTGGGGCATTCAGCAATGCCATACAGAGCAGGTTCTGAGTTCTAGGGCTGGCGGAATCTCTAGATGGATTAGGGTTGAGTGTGTAAAGATCACAAGCATTACTGCATCTCAGCTATTTCGATATTGCTGCCTTGTACTGTAATTTCCCATGCAGTTTGACTGGTGCTATTCCCGGCACCCTGGGGCATCTCAACAATCTCAAGATCCTTGACCTTTCTAGCAATAGGTGAGTGGTAGCATATTTACAACATAATGTGTGAGAGTCATGCATGCGCTCCTTGGCAGAGGCTAGGATCCAGGCTAGCAGGAGGCTGTGCAAGGTGCAAGCAGGAGTGTTGATGTGTCATCATTGCTGCGCAGCCTCTCTGGGTCTGTCCCAGCGGAGCTCGCCATGGCTGCGTCGCTTCAGGATCTGATTCTCTACAACAACAAGCAAGTAGCAGCACCATCTAAACTCCCCCCCCCCCTTATATATGTATACGCGTTAGAGTTTAGGAGTTTGGGGTTTAGGTTTAGGGTTTAGGGTTCCCCCCACCTACCCTCCTCTTCAGCAGCACCACTAGCCAGCCAGTTCCTTTCATGTCCACCCATTTCCACCCATCGTTCACTGTTTGCACCAATCCTATGTCAAGATTGCATGGCAATCTTGTCAACGGAAAGGCTTACTGCAATTGCAGGCATTGTGGCCAATATGTTGGATCTCGAATTGTGCTTGCTTCTTTGACCTGTTAGTAAGCAGTATCGCAGAGTACAGGTGTGGCCTCGAGCCAAGGCACATGATGCACGCAATGGAATGCTTACTGATACAAACAGTGGCTTCACTGCCCCGGTGCAGCCTCACAGGCTCTATACCACCAGAGCTTGGTCGCCTCACGAATCTTGACCGCCTTTTCCTCTTCAACAACAGGCAAATTTGGCTCTTCTCTACATGCTGTTTCCTTGCATCCTCTCCCAGCCCTTACGCATGGCAATTGGCGTAGGAAAACATTATGCTAGGATGCAGATATTCTTTCTCAGCTGCAGATCTTATGTACTACTGCATCAAGGCCACTCAAGTCAATGCCAAAAACTTGTGCTCATATTCATGTGAGCAAGGAGGCTGTGCCGAGCTTGTGACTCGGTTGCTGCAGCTTGAGTGGCCAGATCCCCAATACACTGGCCAACTGTTCGCAGCTCTTTGACTTGCACCTCGAGAACAATGGGCTGTCAGGCCCACTTCCGACCATGCTGTCCAACCTTAGCAGCAAGCTCTCAGATCCGTGTCTCCAATAATCACCTCTCTGGTGGGATTCCAGCATCATGGGGCATGCTGCAGGGACTTTCCCTTCTGGATGTTGGCAACAATAAGCTCAATGGGAGCGTGCCTGCGGAGCTAGGGAACTGCACCAACCTGGTCATACTTTTGGCTGATAACAACAGTAAGGCCTCAGCGTATCTCCCAGCCAGATCGTATTGGCAAATAATATACCAACCCGCAGGCATGGCTGATGATTCAGGAAGCAGCTTGTATAGTGATGGGCGGTTGCTGCTGTGTTGTTGTAGATTTGACAGGCAGTATCCCTATGGAGCTTGGCAAGCTGCAGAATCTTCGCGCTCTGGACTTATCTTACAATCACCTGGACTCCAACATTCCAGCAAAACTTGGTAGTGCTGCATCGATCTCTTCATTGGTGCTCTCAAACAATGCCCTGAGTGGTGGTATTCCCCCAACTCTGGCGAATCTCTCAAGCCTCCAAGAAATTTACCTGGACCACAACAAACTCACTGGCCCCATCCCTGCTCAGCTGGCAGTGCAGACCCTCTTGGCTGCCGTCGACTTTAGCAGCAATCAATTGACTGGGCCCATACCACCGTTTAGGAGCACTGTCATTTCATCCTTCAACGTTTCAATGAACAATCTATCTGGAAGCATTCCCATAGTTCTAGGGAGCAATTTCGGCAGCTCATCCTTTGCAGGCAACCCAGGACTTTGTGGCCCACCGCTTGCTGCATGTAGCATACAAGGCACTGGAGGAGAAAGTGGGACAAGCCACCACTCCAGTCTTGGTGCAGGTGCCATTGTGGGCATCGTGATTGGCGTCATGACTGCTGTCATCGTCCTCTTGCTTCTCCTCTTTCTGTGGCGTCGGTGGAGAAGTCAGCAATTTGAGAAGCTTCAAGCTGAAGAGCCTGGCAAGCTTGTGCTCCTCCCACTCTGGCCGGCTGACGAGCATTTCACGTATGCGGACATTGTGAACGCCACCGACAACTTCAGCGACAAAATGGTTCTTGATCGAGGTGGCTTCGGCAAGGTGTACAGGTTAGCATGTTGATGTTGTGCTGTCCGCCTTGATTGCTGTAAACTAGTGCAAGCACTTGTGCTTTAGCTGGCAGGTACACTTATGGCCAGCCTCGAGTTCAACTGTGACCTTCTGCTTCAAGCGCTTGTGCAGGGCTGATCTGAGCCCTAAGATGATGCTGGCCGTCAAGAAGCTAGCACCTGATAGCTCTCAAGGTTGGAGGGAGGTCCATGCGGAGGTCCAGACATTGGGCCAGATCCGACACCGCAACCTCGTCCCTGTCCTTGCGTACTTCCTGCCCGGCGAAGGCCAGCAGTATGCAAAGAGCCAGGATGTGCTTCTCGTATACCCGTATATGACGAATGGCAACCTGGATAGCTTCCTCATGCAGGGAAGTGTCAAGCACCCCGACCTCAATTTGTGGGATGCCAGAGTGAAGATCCTCACGGCCGCCGCCCACGGCATCAAGTAACTGCACTTTGACTGCGAGCCACGGATTGTGCACCGGGATGTCAAGCCGGCGAACATCCTCCTCGACAATGACCTGGAGGGTTATGTGGCCGACTTCGGGCTTGCGAGGCTGCTCGAGACCCGCTTCACCCACATGTCCACGGTCGCTGCAGGTGGGCATGGGCAGCAGTATCTCCTACGAGCAACTATGCTATTGGGTGCTTGGAGTGTTGGTTTGGCTGCTGTTATTCAGACCCAGAAAATTCATTCCATTGTAAGAGCAATCTTGTGGGCTGGGTGGGCTGCATAACTGCGCCTGTCTGCAGTGGGTCACTCTTGTGCTTGCTTGAGTTGCTTGAGTTGCAATTGGTTGCCACTTTCAAGACCAGGACATGGTCACACTCGTGATCCGCTTACATCTCCATGATTACCTAATGTCCACTGTCTGAGCATCAATTGTTCTCATTGTCAGTCGGTTGGGGAGACCTGTGCAGGTACTGTGGGTTACATGGCACCTGACTATGCTGAGTTGGGCCAAACAAGCCAGAAGAGCGATGTCTACAGCTACGGCGTGATGCTACTGCAGACCGTCACTGGCAGGAAGCCGACAGATCCCTTCTTCCAGGACCCCTCATTTCAGAGGAGCGATCTTGTCAGCTGGGTGAGAGGTGAAATATCAGCGGGGGCTGCCTTGGAAACGTGTCTAGACCCGATTCTGAGGCCGTTTATGCTTGAGAAGCAGGGGGAGATGCTGGGCATGCTCAGAGCAGGCCTGCTTTGTACTTTGTTTCGGGCAAGCCAGCGACCAGACATGAAAGACGTGCTGTCGATTCTGGAGAACCTGGAAGCCTTTGGCATGAGCACAAGTAGGACAGAGTTTACTACAGATAGCTCCGACATGGGCTCAATGGTCCAAGAGACACTTGCTGCTAGGCCAAGCCCTAGATTGTGCTTCTTAGTGCTCCTGGCTATCTAATAGCTATTTACGTGTTGCAAAGAGTTCCGGGCCCCTCTGAGGCAGCCAAAGCAAGGCTACCTTAATTCTTGCACAAAGCGCATGGCCACCAATCGCCAAAGACGGGCTGCAAGCTCACCTACTTTGGCTGTGAACCTAGCACGCGAGGATTAGCACATACAGCCCATGATATCATGTATAAACATCATTCCTTCCGTCATCTGAATCACTGTCACTGTATCTTGCCTTGTCAGTGACTCTGTGTCACCCGTCTGCCCTGGATGACATGATAGTAACCCTGTGTCTTTGGTGGTGGCAACGTCCATGACCAAATGCATCGATTCATGAGTGAGATATAACTTAATTGAGGCTGCTGTGGGAAGAGAGCTGCATGATTTCCGCACACGTGTATGTGTTGGTGTACATCTTCCATGAGAGTACTGTACTTGCATTGCACTGGGAATGTAGGTTTCATGAGGGTATGCCGTAGGAAGAGGGCTATATGTTACCCGCATGAGAGCAACTGTCCCCGGCAAGCCTCGAGCGACTGCCAAAGCAACACCACGGTCAACTTTCCTGTTGTCTGCCTTAAGGCCAGCATCGGAAGAACAGCCTTCAGGCCACAGCCCTCACCTGGGAGCAGCCAGAAGCCCCGCCCCTTGAAGCCTGCAAGAACAACATTCACTTTGCAATGCGCCGAGATTGCAGTGACTTCTGCCGATGAGTGCCTAGTTACGTTGCACACTTGATAGAAAGTGCTCGCCCATAGTAAAAGAGGGGCTAGCAAAGCCAGCCCAGAAAATGAACGGACAATATCCAAAGGCCACAAAAATGGTGCCGAAAAAGGGTAAAAAGCTACACAACTAGACATGAGATGATGCAGATGGAAGCTCAGTACCCACGAATTAGCAACAGCAAGTCAGAATAACTCGAAGCTGGGAGAGAGGCACTCCGCCGAGACCCAGAGGCAGCAACCATAGCGTGGCCGGCGCGTGCGTGCATTGCGTGAGCCAGAGAGCGCGGAAACGAGACCGCCAGCCTTCTGCAAAATACCTGGGCTGATAGAACCGACGGCGGATGCTTACCTAAGAATGTAACTACGCATCGCAAGCATCAGCTTCCAAAGGCACGGCACCACTCCGGAGAGTGAGGGCCAGTGTGTGCTCATCAGGTTGCTCACCAGAAAATGATTGGGTATTATGGCGGCAATCCAACAGGTTTTACAACAATAGCTGTCATCAAGAGCAACTCGTCAAAGCCGCGGTGCTTGCAAACGGCCAGCATGGCAGTAACTGGCAATGTCTAGGCTAGGAGGCGCCAGCAAAGTGTAATTTGGAGGCTTGTCGACCAAGCGAGCTCCTGCAATGACGAGCTGAGCCAGCTCCAAGTCAACAACCCTGCCACTTAGTATTGATGAATACAATTCTCATGCCAAGCACCCAATGCAGTAGCCAACAACGCCCTGCTTGAAGGTGCAACTGTGCAGTACGATTGCCTCCGAGTGTAGTCAAGTGGATGAAGAGCATCTATGTTAAGCCATCCATTGCTGGCGTACCTTGAACATGCCGTCGAAAGCGAGATAGTGCTTCTCCAGAGCTTGGTGCACTTGGACGTGTACTACGGCGCTGTATATGGCCACGTCAATTGGGATGGTTGCACAGAAGAGCGTAATCCGTTAGTGCTTGGGGAGGATTGTGATATTGCCAAGAGCCGAGCAGCTCTGTCAGAAGTTACGTAGGATTGCACGATAATTCCAGTAGATCGTGGGGTGTTCACAATGCGGAGAGCGTCGGACTGCATGCAAGCTATCAGCCCCACACGCAGCTGTGAAATAGATGGATCTCTCCGCTGCTGTTGCCTGCTGTTAGTTTGTACGGACTCCAGCGGCCTGTAAAAGAAAGTGGAGTGTCAGAAATGGAAGATGATGAATGGTCTTGCTGTGCTCAACCCTTTTACTATTACTAGAGTATCCGTTTTCTTTGGGCTGGCATATCTCAGCCACCATTTCCCCGAAATTTTATGATATTAGTACGGCTTCACTGTTTGCACACACGAAGGGTCAGGAGTCTTTCACCTTTGTCAGGCGGAGGAGAGAAAGTGTACGTATTTTGGCACTCTCTTCCATATTGTGTTGACTATGTATTGTTCTGATACAAGCTTCAACCTCAGGAAGATGTTTACGCTTCTAACCCTGTTTTTCCTTTTGGACTGGCAGGCTCTTCGCCAGGTATATCGCATGCGCCTCGTAGTATCGCTGCAGCGGTCAATGGCACACGCGTTGCATCTGGACGCCGGTCGGGCTTTGCCTGCAGCCTCTGGCTATAGACAGAGGACCTGCTACCCGGAAGTATTTTCTCCCACCTGCGGCTGCTACTTGGCTCTATGAGCATCGTGGCCACTTGAGTCGCTGTGTGCTCTAGTGCTTTCTGGCCCATTCGAACACTGTGCATTCGAATGATCTGGGCTCGCTGATAACAGCCATCGCCCTCTGGCTTTGGACATTGTCCATTCTTATTGGGTTGGCTTTGCCAGCCCCTCTTCTCTATGGGCGAGCTCATCCTTTTAATACACCGCAATTCTCTTCTGGAAGAGTCCTTTCTTCTGGGTCCCGATCAGGGTGCCTCATTAACGCGAGCAGGCTGTGCCATGGCCGCCGCCTCTGGGTCTTGGCGGAGTGCCTCTTTCCCTGCAGCGAGCTACTTCGACCTGATGTTGCTCACTCGCGGGTACTGAGCTTCCCTCTGCATCATCTCATGGTTTGTAGTGCTTTGTAGTGTAGTCCTTTTTCGGCACCTATTTCTTTGGCTTTGGACATTGTCCATTCTTTTTGGGCTGGCTTTGCCAGCCCCTCTTCTCTATGGGCGAGCACTTTCTTCTTTACCAGCTGCAAGTTACTCCGACGTGCTGCTGCTAACTCAGTGTTACTAAGCTCCCATCCGCTGCCGTCTCGTCCATAGCTGTGTGCTTTAAGCGCCTTTCGGCTTTTTGGACCTTGTCACTCTTTTTGGGCTGGCGTTTCTTTCTCTCTTTTCACAGCCACTGCCTTACATCGGAAGAGCTGTTGTGCTTTCTTCTTAGCCATCGCCGTCTTCCGCAAGCTGTTTCTATGGTCGTTAGAGTAGCGCCAGGCGGGCGACTCAACGGAGCGCTCCGCCAGCGCCAACGGGACGCCACGGAGGCTGCGCCGCAGCGCGGCCGGCACCGCTTCCGTCCCGTTCAGCCCCGCGGCTGCCGTCTCGGGAACTTGGGGGGGACCGACGGCCTGTCGCCCGTGCACGAGTGTCGCAGGGCGAATCGGAGACTTGCGATATCCACGTGGCAGGTGCCGGGTGGCTGGGCGAGAGCCGGGCCGACCGCCCCCGCTCGTTGCCTATCCGCACCGGGCCGCACCTGCCCTGGCGTGGAGGGAGGTGCGGAGGGGGGGTGGCGGGGGGCGTTGACCGGGGCAGGTGACGACCGACCATCGGGCAGGCCGAGTTCATTTCGCGCATAGCCGTGGATCCACAGGCTGGACGGCTACACGCAGAGTTTTGCCTGCCCGCTACGTGGGCGGGCTGTTTGCAGGGCTGCCCGGCCCGGCAGGCGAGACGGGCGGACCTGGGGGAGGGTGGGACCGCGGAGGGCCCTCCCCCCCCCCCCATTGCCATTCCCCTCACGCGCCCGCCCCGCCATAGCGCCCGCCGCAGCCCCGCCGGGTCAGCCACGGCCGCGCCATGGCGGCCGTGGACGACGCGCTGCCGCAGTGGCGCCTCCACTCCCACCACCACCACCACCACCACCATCTCCAGCCGCCGCCGCCGCCGCCGCCGCCCCGTGGCGCCATCTGGCGGGCCTCGCGGCGGCTCCGCCGCCCCTCGGCGCCGGCGCCGGGCGCGGCCTGCCGGAGCAGCTCGGCCCTCCCGTCGACTGGACCGCTCCTCCGCCCGACGTGACCTCCGCAACCTCCCAGCTCCCGCCGCTCTGTCTATCTCCCAGAGCCTCGGCTGCGCCAGCCTCGTGCCTTTCTGCGGGCCTCTCGAGCCATGACATGGAGCCATTCAGATGGAGCAGAGGCTGCTACGGGCGTTTCCGGCCATCTGTTTGAGACGATCGTGCTTACAATAGAGCTTTTGTTTGCAACGTCCCCCCACCTTGACGAGCGATGCTGGCACACGGGGCTGACGTCCAGCCTCGGATGCCTCTCAGGAGCGGAGGCCGCCGCTGCTCCGCCTCGAGGACGAGCTCCTGAGGGCCGCCCACCCCTCGGAGTGGACTGGACTTCCCGGCCCGTCCATCCAGACCTTCGTTGCGGCCAAGGTTTGGGCTCTCGACAACCCACCTGCACACATGGACGAGCACCTTGGCGTCCCTAGACAGTTATTCTGTTTCGCTAGGTCCAGCAGTAAGGCACATGATTTCAAACTTGAAAGCTTTATGGCTGGCCAAATTGGCTCTGCACCAGCTTTGCCACAGCACGGCTTTGGTTCTTCTGCTCAGCCGGTAACCATGAGCGTGCTTCTTGGCAGGCTGACTCGTTGCAGCACTACCAGCAGAGCAAGGTCTTCAACAGGCACGTGGCGCAGCCTCCGGCAGTTGCAGCGCACGGTGTCGACCAGTACGACGTGTTGGAGTCGTGCCGGCAGCTGATGTCCCTCAGGCTCGCCGAAGCCTCAGTTCCGCAGTACGAGCAGCACAGCCTGGCAATGCCCCATGTTTACATGGACCTGCACATGGACCTGCACACACGGGTCGCGGCGGAGGCGCGCAAGAGCCGGATGGATGCATACGGCAATGTCAGTCTTCTTATCCACAGCTCCAATTGTATGTCATCGTCAGATTCTTAGCCCGCTGCGATGATTTCAGGTCTTCCTGACCAGTGCCACTGCATCCTCGGCTACTTACATGCTGTCGCTCCGCCTTATGTTGACGGCTTTACACTTCGTTGCGCATCTTGTGCAGCTCAAGTGCTTATCTTGCGGCAAGATCCTGAAGATGTTTGCGGCTATGGAGCAGCACCTTCTGAGCAAGCATGACGGGATCAACTCCGAGGAGCGCAAGTTTGTCGAAGCCCAGGTTAGCGCCTACCTGTCCAGCATCTTGTCCATGGAGCTGACACAGCGTGTGATGCTTTCCTGTGATAACTGTTTTCTGTACAATAATGTGGGTGATCAAAGATTTCACATCAGTCTCCATCAGTAACACCACCATGCTGGAGGTCTTGCTGCAGGCCCAGGTGACAGCTGCTTCAGCCGCAACAGCTGCAAACAGGCGACACGCTACATATATGGCTGATGTTATAGCGGCAGCCACGACCTTGCGCTTGGTAACCTGTTCTACCCTTTGCTTCTTGTGCCTGTCCTTTGCTTGGTCAGTCCAAGGACAAGTGGCCCTCAGAATGAGGATTGTACTTAATTGTCACCTCCACAACCAAGTCCTGCCTTGACACAGACGCACTTCACTTCATTACTTGTCCTGAAAGGTCTACGTTCTCTGCCAGTTTATTTCTTGTCCTCCGCCATCTGTCTAGCCTTTGCCCTCCTTGTCAGCTTGGCACCAGTCTACTACTACCTGGGATATTTGCTGGTGGGCTTTGTCGTCCTCATTAAGCTGAGTTTGCCATCCTCCTGTCCTGTGGCAGGCTGGTGGGAAGCAGACCCTGCCACCTGTTGACAACTACCGCAAGGCCTCCTTCCAGGGCACTTCAGCCTCCGCACAAGGTGTCAGTCCCGTGAGAGGGCAATATCGTGATATGCAGATGGTCGTCAACCCCAACGTGGCGTCCTCAACGTTGCTGATCCAGCGACGAGGCAAGGAGAGGCTGGTCCCCAAGAAGAAGAAGCTGAGTGCCCTCAAGAAGGTCATCCTCCGGGAGCGGGCAATGAAGCAGAGTTCTGGAGAGGTCTTGGAAGGCAATTGTGAGCTCCCATTCTCAGGATTGCTTCATCACCCTCCTGAGATGAGCCGGAAAGTATGGCTGCTTTGGAAGTTACGGTCAGAGCTTGCAATATAGCCAGGGATATGATGCTTGAAGAGTAAATAGAGCTGTATGTAGTGACTCACTCTGCTGTCTGAATGTTGGCTTGGTTGCTGTACCAGCTGCTGAGGGAGACTCGAACGCCAAGCCAACCGTAGGTGCTGTCGCGAGCACCTCCACGTCTACCCATTGTTGCCACAATTGTGGCGTCTGTACCATATCTGCCAGTTCTGAGTCCAAGGGCGGCAGCGATGCTGGCCTCAGTGAGGGGCACAGCGAAGACAGCGACGAGGAGGCGAGAGACAACAGCAGCAACAGCAGCCAGGCCAGGCTCCCCAGTGCTGCTGAGGACTTGCTAGAGCAGCAGGCTCAGCTGCCAGGTTGGGAGAAAGATTGGCTGGGCGGGCTGGCTGATCATGGAGGCCAGTCATTTGAGCAGAAACCGGCTAGCAGTCTCAGCAGGTCTTCTGACGAGTGGCCAGGAATGCCACACGCTCCTAACCAGCAGTCTCTGGAGGAGATGACCAAGGAGAAGGCCAAGCCCAACACGTACATAGGACCAGACGTACATATAAGGTTCTGCCCCCTTTTCATTTGCATCGTGAAGTGCTTTAGAGTGGGTCAAGGGTTGCTGGTAGTTGAGTGTTTGACTTGTCACAGTGCAACAGTTCTTCTCGAGGGCGTGTAGTCAGGAGGCAGTTGCAATAATGTGCTGTGGAGTTCTGCTCCACTATTTGAGGCACTGCAAAATAAGCAAATAAGGGTTGAATCCCTGCTTTTATTCATGCTGATACTGCACTATTTTCTTCAGGTACTGCAACCAAGTCATCACGACAGAATTGAACCGAGTAACAACAGAACTTCTGAAGGAGCTTCTACGCTTCCAGGAGCGTGCCAAGGCGAAAGATGTTCTGAAGGTATGGAATTCCATGGCTAGTAGTGCAGCAGGAGAGAAGAACAAGCTAAGTGAAAACCTTGGACTGAATGTGGATGAGCAAGGAGCTTCTTCGTTAAATGGGTGTTGAGCAAAACCTGGTGGGGAGCATATGCATCCGCTAAATTTCATCCAAGCTTCTCGTTTAGCAGGCCAAGAAGAAGAGGCGTTTAGTGGTAGGTTTGAGGGAGGTGTCCAGAGCAGTGCGTACAAAACGTGCCAAGTGCATAATTGTGGCCCCTAATATCGAGGAGATCACTTCTGAAGGTCAGCACGACAACTGATGTCCTGAAATGATCTCAAGCTCTTTGCCAGCTGCAATAGCTGAGCCTGGCATTCCACTGGGAAACAGAAGAAGCAAAGTAGCATGCACTTACTGGATATGAGCAGTGGGGCCAATGATGCAGGCGGATTAGATAGCACAGTCACCAGCATTCTCCAGCAGGCTGGAGCGAACGAAGTGACAGTGGTCTTCGCCCTTACCAAGAGCCGCATAGCCCAGGTGTGATGCTTGGTTCTTGTGGGTGTTCATCACTTTCTAAGTACATGCCAAGCTTCTGTCCTGGCAACAGAGTGGATTGATGCTTGTCCTAGATTGCGACGTGGGTCAGAATTGCAGTATTGCTGCTACCCATCTTGAGTACTTGGTGTTTCTCTTGTTACCCTAGGCATTTGGGAGGCGTGTTCGCATGAGCACAGTTGCCATTTGCGACTACGACGGCGCCAACAGCCTTTTTAAAGAAATGGTCTCCCATGCTGCCAAGGGCCGCGAGCAGTGGCTCGCCCTCCATAAGGACGGAGCCACATCCCACTGCCCTCCGCAGCCTACCTCGAACCCCTCTGCGCTTTAGACGTCCTCCCTGTAACGTAGTGGACATTGATCAAGTGGGCCAGATTAGTATCTTCAAGGAGGCCTTTGTACTTTGTGTCGGTATGCAAGATACCATCAACAGTGGAGAGTCTTTCTCTGCAGCCTGCAGAGCACTTGTCTGCTTAGCGTAGGTTGCAAAGACGCCTATGACAGCCCCTGACAAGTGAGGGGCTTGAGGGCGAATTCTAGGATCTTGTCTCTGCGATCTAAGTGCCTGTGCCAGGCAATCCCATTTTGCCCACCAGATGTGCAGCTTGTGAAGCATCAGGAAGCCTGTTGGACTTCCTGTTCATAGGCAGGATAGGATACGCATACATGTGAAGATTCAGATTACTGTGCATATTCTTTGACAAGTTCAGAGGTAGGTACTTCCTCAAGTGTTGAGGACTGTGCATGAAGGACATTGAGTGTAGCACACCCTTCAGATTGCAGGTCATCTCATTCTGTATGTGGGTATTACAGCTGCTGCTCAATTGTCTTTACCTGTATTTGAGGCCTCAGGTGGCCAGATGTCACTTTCAAAATATGCTGCACAGTCCTGCACTCCGGACTTCTGACAGCCATATTTCGACGATCAGCTCATTCGAGCTTGACATAGAACCTCCTGCAGAACAAGGTCGTTCATATGCTGCTTAATATGAGCGTCGTCAAATAATGGGTGATGTTCGTGAAGGCGTTGTAGACACTTGGCTCGTCTGGACGTTGCCCATGGCTTAGTAAAGGGACAGTTGGCTGATCCGAGTGAGCGTTGGCTCTGCAGGGAACTCCATTGCAAGAAAGTTTTGATGTATAGATGAACTTAGCAAGCTTGGCAAGCAATTGGTAGGATAGAGACCTCCACTGATCCACAAGCCACTGGTATCCGCAAGCCACAAGCCGCAAGCCACATGCAATCTGTCCATAAATTAGTCCGAAAGTCGAGAAGCAGCTCTTCCAAAGGGGGCTTGGCTGTTTGCTCCACATGCACGCAATCACGACATTGATGTCAGCGAATAGCTGATGCTTACAAAGGGCATGCTTGGAAGAACACTGTAATAGTGTAATGTGCAGGAAGGCAAGTCAACAGCTCGTGATTGTAAATTAGGTGCAGATGACTGGCTCGAATGCTCATATCTTGGAGGTTTATATGCAGTAACAGTTAGTCATCGTCGACATGCCGACATGCTTGACACGTTTCACGAAGTACAACAAGCTTGTCACAGTGGTATCATGACGTGGTCTCCAAGCGTTTGGCCATGCCCGTAGTGACATTTCTCTAGCTTAAGCCACCTTGTATAAAATCTGACCATGACCAAGACGCTTGACTGCACCCTTGGGAGGCCGTCTTCTTCGTCAAGTTGACTGCCTCAAGCGCCTCTGGATTGCACGACGCTCTATTTATTTGGTCCTGCGCTCTGCTTAGCCATCCACGTATTTGAGAGGACCTCTTTCACAGTACGTGTAATGCACTCTGCCCCCTATACGCTATTGTGCATCGGAACAAGCTTCTGGGTAGGTAACCACCTGCAGGTCGAGCTGAGACAGAAAGCGCGGCAAGAGAGCTATCAAAGCTCAGAAACACAAGATGGACAGCCCGATGTAAGTTATGGCTCACCTTCCTTCCAAGCTGCAAAGTAGTCGTTAGTTGCCTCTTACACTGCGTCAAGCCCTCGCTCTTGTACGTCTGTCAGAACCCACAACGAAGATGAAAGCAGTGTACCTGTGTGGAACTGTAGCCATTCCGAACGCAGAATGTGGGATCTGGCCACCATTTACAGATTGCCTCACCAGACCTTGTTCATTTCTCCCGGTTTGGGCTGAGCTTGCTTAGCCACCACTCCCTGTAGGTTATGTAGGTCTCTAGATGTGCTTGCCTTTGTACTTGGCCATGTGGCCTTCATTTGCTTCAAATACACGAAATATTCCTCCCGACGAGCTTCCTTTTTGGCTGGCTTCTGCCAGCCCCTCTTTTCTATCACCACGGACGCCCAGGGACGTCATCATCGCCGCACACTTGACATTGTGGGCGTGCAACCTGGTGGAGGACCACGGGCCCTGGTCGACGTTGTTGTTACGAAGGCATATAAAGGCCCAGCATCGACACACATTGCTGGACATGCAGTGGGCGGTGCAGAACAAAGAAAACTGCGGCACTACTCCGATTACCCCCAATGCGATCAGCTCCTGCCAGCGGCAATCGACATCTTTGGCTGTCTGGGTCCTCGTTTCCACACTCTCCTTTAAAACATTGCCAATCTAGGCTATACTCGACGTGCAGATGTGTTTCCGGCTGAGATGGGCTTGCCAGCTGCATATTTGTCGCTCTTGCGACGACGAATTTCGGCCTGTTTGCAGCGTGCTCAGGCTAGTGCCTTGCACCAGAAAGCTGGGCGAGCTCTAGTTGGTGGCAGAAGGGCTCCAGTTTCTGGCATTTAGTATTCATGCATCGATTAGTGACCTTTATGTTTTGACCCGTGGTTATTGAGCGGGTCAATCTGCTGTAGGTTTGTAGATTTTTAGATGTGCTTGCCCTTGTACTTGGCCATTTGGCCTACATTTGTTTCTAATACCTGGAATTTCCTTCCTAATGAAAAGAGAAGTCGAGAAGGTTGAGACGAAGTCACATGCACTGTATCTGTGAGGAGCTGTGGCCATTCTGAAGGTAGAACGCCGAGTCTGGCCACCTGACGCAGTACTGTCTGTGGGCCAGCAAATTCGTCTTCCGCTCACCTGAGCACTTGCTGAAGAAAGTGCTCGCCCATTGAGGATAGGTGCTGGAAAAGCCAGCCCAAAAAGAAATCAACAAATGACGAGAAGGGGGCTCACAGTAGCCTCGGCAAGGCGGCCGCTGCCGCCACCGCCGCCGCCGCCGCCGCCACCGCCGCCGCCGTCGCTCTGTGCCATGCTCTCCATTGGCAGAGCCACGAGCCGGCTGACCAATCTGGCGACTACGAGCAGTCCCCGCTGTGTCAGCGCTGGCAAAGCCGTCACGGCGGCAGTAGAGGCACCACCGCCGCCGTAAGGGTGCCTCTGCCGTTGCCGGCACCGGCGCGGTCATGGCGGCGCGCTTGGCGGCGCGCGAGCTGGGCCGGGCGGCCTGGGAGGCGCCGCGCCGCGGGCTGGCGACGACGTGCGCGTCCGTGGTGCTGCCGGCGTTCGGGCCGCCCGAGGCGCTGCAGCTGCGCCACGACACGCCGGTGCCGGACTGCGGGCCCGGCCACGTCCTCGTCGCCGTGCGCGCCGCCGCCGTCAACCCCCTTGACATCCGGGTGAGGCCGTCGCACCCGAGCCGCCTGTGGCGATGGATGGGCGTCGTCTGCAGCGCAACTCGCCGTGCTCGTCAGAAGGCGAGGACTGGCCGTGGCCACTGCCGCCGACGTTGGACGTCGTCGGCAGCGCCAGTCGTGCTCGTTTGCGAGGCTGATGGCCGTGGCCGCTTCCGCCACCGTCGCGCGGACGTTGAGGCCCTGCCGTGGAGAGGCCACTCTCACTGGTCTTGCCAGCCAGCACCGATGGCCAGCCTGGGCCTCAAGTGGCTTTGGCAGGGAAACGAGCGCCATGCGCTTCGTCTGTGGCGGTCTTTGCCCTTGCACTCGTCCAGCCATGGCAGAGCAACGTTGAGATGTTGACGCTGTGCACAGCGCTGGCGCTTTCAGATGCGGGAGGGCTACGGCAAGTCGCTCTTCGGGCCGCTCCTGCCACTCATACTGGGCAGGGATGTGTCGGGCGTCGTCGCCAAGGCCGGGGCCAACGTCCGCGGCTTGCGAGAGGGCCTCGAGGTCTTCGGGGCGCTCCATCCCACGGCTCAGCGCGGCACGTACAGCCAGTACGCGCTCCTGGAGGACAGCCAGCTCGCGGTCAAGCCTGCGGGACTCAGCCATGAGGTCGGTGCATGCCCAGCCAAACAAGCTTCAGCTACATTTGCCTTCTTTGGTGAAGCAAGGTCACAAAAGTCGCATGCAATGTATCACAAGATGAAGGTGAAATTTCTGCAGGCTGTAATGTAAGTGCATAACTCCTTCCCAAGTTGCGGCAATTGCCAACTCCAAGTTGCAAATTCTGCCGCAGGAAGCTGCTGCCATCCCTTTCAGCGCCTTGACAGCCTGGAGGGCGCTGCGGAGCATCGCCAGCATCAAAGAGGGGTACGCCATCCTCCCTATTGGGTGCCCGAGTTGCTGACAAACGACTATTGATGAGCTCAGCATGGCCAGTAGGTTCGTCAGGTCCAGAGGTTGTTCCAAGCACCAAATGAGAACCAGGCTTGTAAGGATTCCTTTGCGCTCAGATTCAGTAGCATATTAAGTTGAGTGATAAGGGCTTGGCGTTAGCATCTCTTCCGCAGAACGACGGGGTTGTCATGCTTTGCAGGGATGCTGTGCAGCCAGAAGGTTCTGGTGCTGGGAGGGGGGGGCGCAGTCGGGCTCTCCGCCATCCAGCTCGCTGTTGCGGCTGGCTGTGAGGTGGCTTGCACCTGCGGCTTCAAGAGCTTAGAAGGCACACGCGCACTTGGCGCAAAGCGCTCCGTGCACTACGACTCCTCTGTAGGATACCATTCGGCCTGACAGTGCCCTAGAGCTAAGCCCTGCATCGACACAAAGCTCACATTGGATGTGGTGACAATTGAGAAGTCATGACAGCAACATTCGTGGTAGGATGTCATGTGCTGAGGATCGGAGCTTGACTTGCATGCTGGGGTTGTTTTTGGCGCCTGCAGGGTCGGTCTAGTTCCCTAACTGCCTTGGCAGGCACAAAATTAAGCAGCTAACAGCACACAAATTGCTCAAGTAAAAGTGGATTCGTCCAAGTGCAGAGCTTGGTCAAATTCTGCATGCACTCGTGTATAGTGTTAAGCTGGAGCGTGTGCTGCATACAATGACATTAGTTGTTGCAGAATCTGAAGGAGGAGTTGTCGGGTCCCTTCGATGTTGTGCTGGACACAATTGGGACACCCAACCTGCCAGAGACGGAGGCCATGGGTGTGGGTCTTTTGAGAGCTGGAGGAGTCTACCTCACACTTCAAGTAAGCACAAGGCCTGCTGGTACAGTTGTTATCATCCAGCTTCTACCATTAGTTACGTGGTTCATAACCTTATCCTCAGACTGCCGTGGCCCATGTAAAACTCCATGTACTGAATTTCCTCAACAATTATTGCTTGCCTCGTGTAGCATAGCACAAGGGTGCATCAGGTCGGTAGCACACGCCAAGTCCGAGCAGCTCAGAACCTCAGATGCAAGTCACAAACTTCTTGGAGAACTGAGGCTTATAGACAAGGCTTGCCCTCACCTGCGTAGGGGGAGCTGGTCAAATTCGCGGATGAGTACGGTCTTGTGGTCGGCGGGGCAATGGCATCAGCTCGCCTCATGCAGAAGCAGATGGAATACAAGCAGTCGCATGACATAGGTGAATACATTGTGCAACATTGCAGCTTCTGGTCCTGATCATGTCGGGGATTGCAGGCACATAGCACGTGACCTGCTCCAGCAAAGCCTGTTCATTTTGTAAGTGGTTTTGGTGCCAGCCACAGCTCACACTTGACCTGGACAGAGATGAAGATAAACTCGAGATTGTATTGCATGTGAGCAACAGAATACCAATGGGTGGTGACGAGGACTGATCCGGAGGGCTTGGAGGAGATTGCGATGCTGGCATCCAAGGGCAGGCTCAAAGTCCCCATCGGCAAGGTGCTACCACTCAGTGATGCAGCAGAGGCGCATAGGGCACGCGCGAGCAAGGAGGTGCATGGTAAAGTTATCCTTCAGATGTAGCAGACTGCAACGAGAAGTTTCGTTGCATTAACTTCCTCTCTGGAGCTCCACACGGAGCTTGAAGTACCCTGCTTTCCTAGCTCCTCACGTTCTGTCTTATGACATGATAGAGATCATGCTGACATCAGCTTTCAGCACCTTCTGTGTTCACCTTGAGGGAACGATCAACAAATGACATACAGCCAGCAACTCCTCTCTGAGGAAGTTGTGAAAGTGCTACTTTTGGAACTTTTGCAGTACCAATACTTGTCAATGCCTATTCCATTAGAGTGACTGTGGAAGCCAAAGCTAACATGCTGGAGATCTGGTAGACTTAGCTTGTGTTGAGTGACCAAGCGGCGCGCTGCATAAATATGGACTACAACATGGAAGACCTGACTCAAAGGGACGAAGCACTAGCTTTACGTTTCCTGGACAAGGTTCCTTGCTGAGCGCGAGTGAAGGATCTGAGATGAGAAATGCTGATGCATTGCCTCCCGCTTCAAACGCTTTTGCTTTACCCAAGCTGGCTCCTGCACAGATTCCACGCTTTGCTTACGGATGCTGCCTAAGTACTACCGCGTATTCCGTCAATGACGGCCCAAACAGTGCAGACATGCTACAACAATCATGAAAACATGCAACTCAAGAGACGCATGCATTAAGTGATAGCTTGCAGCCACACCTCAGGCACTAGCCAGGACAACGCAGACTTGGCCAAGAGGAGGCAGTGCTCAAACAGGAGAATGGCCAGCAGGCCTGGCTCCAGGTGCCACTTGCCCTCCTCCACCATGAAGACCATCAGCGCACAGTTGCTCACGATTGCTATCGTGCCGAGGTTCTGCAAGAGCGTGCATGAGCACAGCATATCGGGCCGTTGGAGTTGCATGCCGTGACAGAGGTACCTGTGGTGGCAAGCACCAAGCCAAGGCCACAAGGTGACAGTGGATGTTGATAGAGAGCTCGAAGAAAGTCAGACCTGAAAGATTGTGAGCCAGGCACCTATGGAGGCCACTGCGTGGGGGACGGGCCGCCGCATGGTTGTGAGCAGCTTGAACGAGTCAGACCTGATCTCCACCAGATTGTTCTGCACAATGGAAAGTCTTACCATTGAGTCACATGCTATCAGAAATGATTATTCTCAAGAGGTATGAGCTATGTCACATACATACGAAGTAGCAGGAGGCTCTTTACCAGCAGTGCAAGGACAGCCACCAACGGGAAGGTGGACGCAAACATGGCCACGTAGCCAAATTGCAGCGCCAGCTCCAAAAAATCTGCACCGTCGAGAACGTGTACTAGGGTCCGAGCTCATACGACTTTGATTGCCTTCATGATGCTGTATGCAGAAATCAACACTGACAAGTTTAAGAAACCATCAGAACATGCTGACAAGGTGTCCGCTGATTCTGGAGATGACTTGTTAGAAGGCAAGAATAATAATTTGCACGTCATACCATCAAAAAGACCATCGTACTTGCCGCCACCAATGCTCGCCGCATACGTCGGCATCAGGAACTGCCGCTCTACCACTGATGTCTGCTGATCAGTGGCTTTCTCGCCCTTCGCCTTCTTGGCTTCCTGTTCAGCCCTGCTCGAGGATGTGCAATGTGGGTAGACGAGAATGTCAAGTGTCTGTGAGGCTTTCGCGACTCGGGATGGCAAGCAGAGCGGCCATTGTCCTCTAGTGCAACTGGATCATCCCTACTTGAACGCTTTCGTCTTGTTCTGGTAGAAACGCAGGTACGGGATCAGGCTTTCGGTCACGTTGTTGATGACCTGCAGCACCATAAGGACTAACCTCAGACACGACGACAAGAGAGTCATGCCTCTTGCCACCATGATTGCTAAAGAAGCAGCAGCACGGTCTCAAATATGTGGAGTGGTTGTCATCCTGAAACATCAATCAGTCAAGTAATATTTTTACTTATGAGACTCCCCAACGCCAAGCTAGGAATGAGTCAGATATGGAAGGCTGCTGAGAAAGAGGGATAAGAAGTTGAGGTGACCTGTGAAACTATAAGGCGGCGGCTGAGGAAGGACCGTAGGAGAAGGAAGTCCCGATGTGCAATGGCGTTGTAAAATAGTCCAATGTACGTCTGCACAAAATATATACCAAACAGCTGCCTTCCCAGACAGCTGTGCTTCAGAGCAAAGATTTGATCTGTGGGTCCGTGGAAGAGTAGTTTTTGAGAGGCTGCTTAGAAAACATTATTACAAGAGCTGATTCAAACTGTGCAGTTCTGTTTGTGTTTCTTGCACTTTCTTCCTTGACACACTTACGATTGTGTGTTGACTGGGCTACATATGCAAGCAGCCTTAGAGACACCGGAAGCAATCTCCTGCTGGCTTATTGATGCAATTCTGCTGCCTGGCATGTCAGTATCATGTCGATGATGAGAGGAGGCCCAATGACTTGGCACCTTGTACACCACTCTGTCAGCTGCTGCTTCTGGAGAAATAGAACTCTCGCGCTGGTTCAGTTGCACCCCAGTTTCCCCCCACATAGTGGTCAGCTTCCCCATGCCCACAACGTACAGCCCAGTGAGAAGGTACCTGTGTGCATGCAGCAATGGCATTAATGGAACTCCAGGACTGCAGTCGAACAGCGGATAGCGTGCCTAGTTTCTTTCGGCACACATGAGCGCAGATTGAATGGGGCCACCAAAAATCGCATAAAGACTTGACCTTTCAGGATAAAAAGGGCATTCTGAGCTAAGTGGCAGCATCTGAGCTAAGTGGCAGCATCTGATCGGGGCTAACAAGGGCTGGCATGAAGGAGAGGCGCAAGCAAGGAGCTTACTGCACGAGAACTGGCGTCTTGCGTAGACCGTACCAATAGGCCAGCTCGATTGGCAGCTGCACACAGACCACACCCAGTAAGATGACGACGTTGTCGCGTACAATGTGCAGCCGGCCCAGCCACTCCTCCCGGCGCAGCTCCTTGGTGGGCATGGCGGGGCCGTGCTCATCGGCCTCGGCGGGCCGCTTGCTGCCCTGGTCAGCGAGCAAGACCCAGGGCCGTCTCGCATGCGCCTCATCATCATGGATCGGCAGGTCCCACCTGAGTGGCTTACAGGAGCGTCAGCAAGCTGACACTGTATTGACGAGCTGCTGCGTCTGCGCCAGTGCCCGTTGTTGCTCTGAGATCCTACTTCATGAGCACTGCTTCTGTAACTTACATCAAAGGCCTCGTTGCAATCTTGCACGTTGTCATGCCAGCAGTACGCGCTCTACCTGACGGAGAGCTCGACATTCTTCCGCTTCCAGAACTGGAGGAAGACGACTGCCCACACCAGCACGATCAGCGCAAACACTGGAGGCACCGCGTTTTGCCAGCCTCTGCGGAGACAGGTGCAAGAAACTGGTGCTTGGCTTGCTCTTTAGAAGTCAAGCAGTGACACGCCTGCAAGAACAATTGCGTGAAGCAGACCAAACCCTGGACTGAACATGTCTGCTGGCTGCTATCAGACGCAGTAACTTGGCAGAATTCCAATTCTATTGGAGTACATCAGAAGATGTGCAAGGGCCACAACCTCAAGTCCACATAGCTACACTAGGGTTTCTGCAGTGCACATATGAGGACTTCAGCAGTTGCCCCTCAGTAGTCGTATCGGATTGGTCGATGGAAGCCATGGAGGCCTTGCACGCACCCCCAGTTCCTTGCCCAGAAGAAGACGCCCATAGCTGAGGGGAAGAGAAGCCAGCGCGTGTAGAACCCCAGGAATGCGAAGTAAATCGCCACCTGCCACCCCAAGGATATGGCAAGCACCGACATGGCTCAGGTGACCACGACACCTTCTACCTGCGCGAGAATGCTTGTGTTGCAGAGTGACGATGCTAGTAGCATGGCCATCTGATGCAAAACGTTGTGACTTGCACAATTTGCACGTGCAGGACAGCAAGCAGGACTCTTGCCTTCAGGCCAAAGTAGCAGTATATCTCGTCCAGAGGTTGAGAGTCAAAACCGAGCCACTTGGCTGACCACGACTCAAGCAGCTTCAGGCGAGTCGCTTCCACTGCGCATGAGACGGCAGCATAATCAGCGACACATTGTGAATCGTGGTAACCAGTGTCAAAAGTGGTGATTTCCGAACTGAGCCCCACACAATCTCCCCGTGTGAGTCCATGAGCCAGAAATTGTGTCCAAAGTGCCACCTGTGAGAGAACTCCAAGCATCACAGCTGTCATAGGTCTTAAATCGAAGCCAATGAGAATGGATAAGAATTTCCAACTTTGGCAGACCAACAATGGCTACGGTCACAGAGTTCGTCGGAAGGCAGGGCAATGCACAGTTGCACGAGCCGACCCACCGTGCAACGGGAACATGTCCGTGACCAGGCCCTTGGCCTTGAGCTGGGCCAGGAGGGGCGTGCCAGCCTCCATCTCCACCGTGCTGCCGTCAGGGAGGTGCGCCACGCTCGTCGCATCGCTGACCTACGGGGGGCCCACGGCGGAGCGCGCGGAGTGGTCTAGTGTGAACGAAGAGTGGTCAAGCTCAGTGGGCTCTGCTCGCAGCCTAAGTAAGCCAGGGTTTAAGCTCAGGGGATGGATTCAGGGTTCAGCTTTCCCAGCGAGTGTTGAGGGTTAGGGTTTAGGATGTGGAATCTAGGGGTTTAGGGGTTTAGGGTTTAGGGCTTAGGATTAGGGTTAAGCTACGAATACAGCGGGCAAATGGCGGCGCGGCGGCGGCCCTGACCACGTCGTGGAGCAGGAACTCGAGGCAGTGGTAGCGCTCGGTCCAGCTGAAGAGCCGGCCGTCCGGCTGCCGCGTGAAGGCGTCGCGCTCGGCCCACTCGAACGCCGCCTCCACGCCTGCGCCGCCGCAGGCCGAGGCAGGGCCACGAATGAGGGTTTAGTGTTTGCGATTAAGGGACATAGGGTTTGGGGTTAGGATTTAGGGTTTAGGGTATCAGGGTTTGGCGCCGAAGGGGCCCAGCGATGGGCCATCGCCCGGCAAGTGGCGCGACGGCGAGGCAGCCTCTCGCCTTGGCGCGGCGCTGGCACGGCGGCGGCGGCGGCGGCAGCGGAGGCGGCGGCGCAGACCTAGGGACGTGGCCTTCTTGAGCTTCAGCCGCTCCGCCGCGCGCCCGATGGCGTCCTCGCCCGCCGCCAGCTGCGAGCGCGATCCATGCCGGCCGGCGAGGTGACGGCCAGGAGCGGCCGGCTCGAGGTGCTCGCGGCGGGGCTTTTTTTTTTTTTTTTTTTTTTTTTTTTTTTTTTTTTTTTTTTTTTTTTTTTTTTTTTTTTTTTTTTTTTTTTTTTTTTTTTTTTTTTTTTTTTTTTTTTTTTTTTTTTTTTTTTTTTTTTTT
>WELB01000070.1:32630-52441 GCA_009602725.1 Spirogloea muscicola | reverse complement strand
CCCCAGCGCGCCCCCGCCCGCCGCCGCCTTGCTGCGCGCCGCGGTGGCGGCCATGGTCGACGTCCACAGCGCCGGGCCCCTGCCGCTGCCCTTCTTCCCCTCGGCCCCGCCCTCGCCGTTCCTGGACCCCACCACCATGGCGCTCCTGCACGCCCGCACCGCCTTGCCCTTCGCCGCCGCCGCCGCCGGCGCCCGCCCGCCAGAGCCGCAGGGCGCTGATGTCGTGAAGCAGATGCAGCAGCAGCTGCACCTCCAGGTCCGCCACTCCTCCGCCGCCTCGCCGGTAGGAGGACCCACAGAGTGGTAGCGGCCATGTGAGGACCCAGCGGCAGCACGAGCGCAGTGGGTGGCCGGAGGTCTCCTCTGACCCTGCCTGTGGGACTGTGCTCTCTCTCCCTCTCTCTCTTCCTGCAGCAAGAAGCGGCCAGCTTCAGCCAGCTCCTCCAGCTCTGGGCCTGGGAGCGGTACGCCGCGCAGACGAAGCTGGAGGGCGGCGGCCTCCCCCCGACGCTGTCCAGCCGCTCGACGGAGCTGGAAGGGCCGCGGCCAAAGGAATGCCACCTCGCACGCACCTCCACTGTCTCGAGCGGGTGAGCCTGCTGTGCCCGCGGGACCAGCCCGGAGCCCGACATTGCTTGCGCGCAATGTCACTGTCTGGCTTCGCATCCGGTCGTCCTACAGATCCTGCGAGTGCTCGTCCACGCATTCACGCACTCCATTGCCGATTACCCAGGCATTGCCTGAGCGCCGAGGAGCAGGCTGAGCCTGCCGGTGAGGGGAAGGAGGGGCCGACCTGCTCAGCGAGCCACACCCGAGGACGCGGCCCCAGCAAGTTCAGAGGCGTCAGGCAGCGGCAGTCAGGCAGGTGGATTGCGGAGATCAAAGACACCATCCACGGCGTCCGCAAGTGGCTCGGGACATTCGACACTGCCGAAGCGGCAGCCAGCGCTTACGACGAGGCCGCCCGCGAGATACGAGGGGAGGGCACGCGCACCAACTTCCAGGCAGGGAGCTACTCTGGCAAGGAGCACGACGATGGTGCCGACTCCCAGCCGCATTCGCCGTCCAGCTCCACGCGGTCGCGGTCGGGCGCATCCTCGGCCAGCAGGGCGACGGACTCGGAGCTGCACTGGCGAGGCGTGCGCCAGGCGCTCAAGGCCCTGAAGCGGGGCAGGAGCAGCGCTGAGCCGGAGGTCGATGGCCCCGCCGGCAAGAGGAACTGCCAGAAGCCCAGCCCGAAGGGGGTCGTGGCCATCAGCTTCACGCCGCCGCTGAAGGATGAGCGGGGGGCCCTGCCGCCCCAGCCCAGTTTCGGTCTGGACCTGGATGCGACCTTGTCGATCAACAACTTGCCGCTCACCATCTCTCAGCCCCCAAGAGAGATTGACCAGCAAGCGACGCCCCACTTCGCCCTCATGCCTGCAGCCCTGCACTCAATGACTCACCGGGATACATTGGCTGACTTCACTGGCACCAACCTGCCGCAGTCTGCCCCATCCTCGCCATACTCGTCATCGTCCACACTCTCGGCAGCCTGCTTATCATCCCAGGTCGCTGGGCTGGCACCGGCCGACGTGCTCACCTCGCAGGCCACCCAGTACCTCCTCAAGCGCCTGGGGAACCCCAGCACTGCGACCGGCGGCCCATTGGACATGTCTTTGCCCCACCTTGGCAGCGATGCGCGAATACCTCTGCAACCTCTTCCAGAGGACGTCCCCAACTCGGAGGGCATCTTTCCTACTCTGGCTGGTCAAAGCTTCAGCCGCAGCGGGAGCCCGTTCAGACCTCTCCCTGAGCCCACTAGCCTGGGCCAGTTGTGCTCTTCTTGGGTCCAAGATCTCGACGAGCAGCTCCCTAGCAGCCCCTTTGACAATCTAGATGCACAGGTCTCTTCCTCCATTCCGGAGTCCTCCTCACAGCAAGATCTGCTCCAGTCTTTGAGCTTCTGGGATGGCATGGCCACAGATTCATTGCAGTACATACCTTAGGGTGGAGTAAGCTACTTAAAGCAGAAAATTAGTAACAGTCCTCATTGCTGGCCGTGCACATCCCTGTGGCATGGAGAACCCTTAACTTGTTGCGGGGGCGTTATTGCCTGCCAGCAGTATTGTGATGCTGAGATTCAAACCAGAAATTTCGTGCGCAATTTGCTGGTGCTGCTTTCTGCGGTTGGTCGTCTTTTCCTGATGTTGCCCACGGTCACTGCTTGATTAGTAGCTAAGTCTGGCTGTTCTACTCAAGCACGCCAATCGCGACCCACATGCGCAGCAGACTACTTTGTAGCCAGGGTCCTCAGTGTATGTGGTTCTGCAATGGCGTGACAGTGGCACCGTGGATTGCTAAACCCCCAAGCACCGCAGCTGCAGCATGCGCAGTGTGAAAACAGACCTCACTCTAGCCTATGTTGCTGTGCTGTAGCAAGGCAGGTGCTGCTATAAGCAAATGCTTGTATGTATGCACCAACGCTCCTCCCATTACAATCTGTACCTTAGCTTTGCTTTGGAGAATCTAGCAGAGTAAACCTTGACATTCACAATTGCGATTCGGGTGCAGTGTCAGGGCCAGAAGAACGGTGACAAAGCGTCAACAAAGTCTGGGACAAGCGTCAGCTGGGGAAGGAGGCCCAGCAGCGGCTTGAGACAAGGAGGCTTGACAATAGCCCTCTTGCCAACACGCCAAAGAATGGCCAGGACACAGGACCTTTGAGGGGTCCGAGGAATATTTGCAAAGCTCCCACACGGAGTGATTGGGAGCAGCCTGCCGTGAAAGATGACATGAAAGCTGGGCAAGAGGTGCCAGGCTGAGAGGAGGCACACTCAGGCAGTCAGAGTGTGACCAAGAATTGAGCAGCCCTTAGCCTGGCAAGGCGGGAGGGAAAAAGCAGGGCTCATTGTCTGGGTGGAGCCCTCTCTCCTTGGGGAGAAGCCCTCCTAGTATAGGGCGTCATTTCATGTAGCCACATTCTTTGCGCTGCATTCTTTGCACTTTCTGCATTTTCTGCCTGAACAATGTATTGGCTTGAATTGGCCTAGCTTTAATCTCATGCGCACCGCGCGCCTTCTCTCTTGGGGAGAAGCTCTTCCAGCAACAGAGAAGGGGGCTGCTGTGAAGGGCCAGCCCAAAGAGGATGACAGGGTCCGTGGGGACCGCCCAATACGACAAGCGGCGAGTCCAGGGCAAGTGGCTGCGAGGAAGCGGCTCTTCGTGACGGGGCGAGATGTTTGGGAAGCCAGACCACAAGAGAATGTACACGGAATCAAGGAGGACCCAAGGCGAGCAAGGCCAGGCGGGGGGTCACGCATGGAGGCCGGGGAGAAGAGAAGGCCGTGTCGAGAGGAAGCGAGGGCCCCCTGGCTCCACTCATTCGGGGCTGGCTTTTCACAGCCCCCCGCCCCCTTGGGAAGGCCTCAGTGAGGAAAAGGCGCGCGAAGCGCTTGAAACCGAAAGGGAGGCCGACTTCGAGCCTCACAAAGAGGTCTGGTAACGAGGCAATTAGCTGGCGAGGGGGGGGGAGCTCATGGCATTGGGAGGTCAATCAGGGGGAGAGGTACGAGTGGTCATCCCGGCCGCCCTTGGCGGACGCGTCGGGAAGGGCGACACATGGGGGCCCCAAGGGACGCTCTGGCGCCGGGTGGACGTCCCCGTGTTGGGGTGTCGGGGCGGGTGGGAGGGGCCGCCCCCGACGGCCAAGTGGCACAACAGCACGACGATTTGGACGATTCGGAAAAGGCGGGGCGCGACTCGGCGCGCGCGCGCCGCCGAGTCGGCCGGCCAGCCTGGCGGACCGTGCGGCCGGCGGCCGGCGGGACCCACGGCCGTGGGGATTTTGCGCGCTGCCACCCTGCGGCCGTGGGCGCTCCTTCCGCAGGGAGGCGTCCTGTGGTCATCTTGTGGCGTGTCCGCATCGGCGCCGGCCACTTGTGCCGCCCGGCACGGGGACCGCGGGCGGGGCCCTCCGCCCCCCACCCGCCACGCGCACGATACGGCGCCCGATCTCCCCGGAACGGAACGGGGGGGGGGGGCTAGCCCGACGACCCGGCCCCCACCGACGGTGACTGCCCGCCGTCAAACTGGCGGCGCCGCCGAAACGGCCGCCGCGGCGGTGAGTGACGCTCCACCTCCTCCATTTGTGGGATAAGCTCGACTAAGTGCAACTATTAGTCTCGCTAACCGCCCGCAGCCAGGGAGGCGCCCAGCCGGACGTGCCCCGACCAGGCCCCCGATCCTCGTTCCTGCCCCCGACGTTGATCACAAGCTGCAGCGCCGCCGAGCCCCCGGCTGCCATTGGCAGTGCAGACTCTTGCGGGCTCTTCGGGCTGTGTGAGAAAGCTTGCAGCTGCCGTGAGGTCATAGGAGAGCAGGCCTGCAGCGTCCAGCAAAAGCAGCATGATGTCCGTGTCAGCTGCATCTGGGAGGTCGGCAGCGGTTCTTCTTTCGACGTGCTCACGCAGCCAAGCCAGACGGAGCTGGAATGCCACGCCTTACGGCACCATAAGGCGTGCGTGAGTCCAGCAAAGCAACGCCACTCAGTCCTCGGCCTCCTGAAGACATAAGTCATGCCACATCTCTGACCTCTATGTGGCAGCTTGACCTTAGCAGCACGAAGCTAGCACAAGTACATGTTACAAGTAGCAGTAAGATGGGTCCCTAGAGATGAGTGATAAGCAAGTGCTGCTGCAGTCTGATGCTGCAACAGTCAGAGGGGTTGAAACAGGAAAGTGTGACTTTACTGAGTGACCAGTCACGCCTGAGCATTGGTCAAGTGCAGATAACGCCACCTCGGTAGTGCTCAGAAGTGTCACACTGTGAAAACTCTCACCGAAAAGGCAAGCTCCAGGCTACGTGCCTACGAATGCCCAGTGAGACAAGTGACCCGGTCGCAAATCCAGGTGCTGTGGCCTTCAGCACTCGCATGTCGTGCCACCGAAGTACACTTCCATGCTCGCGTAAGGCTGCTCGCTTTGCCAGCGCAGAAAGTCCACAACAGCTCAGCTATAGCTGCCAAAATGGTAGCGCCACTGCACATGACAACATCACCCAAGGAGGCCACGACTTCGATAGAGTGTCAAGCACCTGCTGCAGCAGCACAGCATTGCCTGACGGTCGAGTGTATCACGAGCCGCCTGCCTGCGATGAAGCGCGGCACTCTGATTCGAGCCTGCCAAATCGCGATTGGACGGCGAGGAGCCGCAGGGGTGAAAGCCCATCCCGCTTTGGCCTGTGCAGGAAGATGGACAGATTGTTGTTGCTAAAGGTAAGATGCGCAGGTTCAGGTGTTTGATTCGGCAAATAGCTCGTACTGCAGGTACGACCTGCAGAGCAGCGACGACAGCAGTAGCTGCGGCAGAGCAAGTCTGGAGTCCCATCAAGTAGGGACTGGACCTGTTCAGTGAAGGGAGCTCTTGCCAACTTTGGAGTCGCCGTCATGGCAGTGTCATCCTCCCAATCTCAGCAGGACCGATCCAGTGCCGGTGCTACGCCGTCCCGTCCCTGTAGTCACCGAGCCCCGCAAGTGCAGCGCGGATGCTCGTCGGTCACTCGGCGTCGCCGCCCTAGCCGCCCTCCAGCTACAGCGAGTGGCGGAGGCTGGTCTCCGAGCGGACAGACCAGCGGCGCCCGGGCAGCTCGCCCGGCTCCACGGCGCCCCAGGCGCGGCGCCTGCGCCGCCTGTGGGCCGGCCATGGCGGGAGCTCCGAGGTGCAGGCCCCCAGCCTCCCTCCTCCCCCCCCCCCTCCCCCCCCGCCGCTTCGCGCCCCTCCAACCACCCTCCGCACGTGCCCTTGCAGAAATCTACATTGGTTAAGAAGCCACACGATTTGAGGTGCGCCAAGAAACAGAATAACTAAGGGTTGAAGATTCTTCATTCGAATGAGCGCGCCCGGGGATTGGTTGAGCAACGAACTGCCCGCCTCGGGGCCTGCGCACGTGGCGGCGGCGCTCTGTCCTCCCCCCCCCGCACCCGTCTCAAGGAGGCGCCACGTGGCGGGCGTGACGTCGGCTCGAGCGCCACAGTCGCGCGTGGCCGGGCGAACCGCGGCCCCCCCCTTCCGGATGGGTGACCTCGATCCGTGCGTGCTCCCTACCGGAGCTTGCCTTCAGTCTTGCATTTTGCCATGCCTCGGTGGCAGGAGGCACGGCAGACGACGGGGTGCCGAGGCCTATTTGCGCACAAAATCGATCTCGAGGCCCCGCTGTAAGGGCTCTTTAGCTCCTCTTTCTTCTTTGGGCTGGCCTAACACAGCCACATCTTCTTTCACAAGCCACTACCTTAAGTTGGAAGAACCTCCCTTTTCTTCTTCTATTACCTCGCTGCAGCGCTCTTGAAGAAAGTGCTCGCCCATTGAGAATAGGGGCTGGAACAACCAGCCCGAAAAAGAATGAACAGAGTACGAGAAGGGGGCCAGGGGAAGCGCTAAGTAACAGAAACAAAGCTGCTCTTTGGCTCATGCGGTCCACGCGCGCGCTGCCCGTGGTATGGCTGCTGCTTCCGGGTCTCGACAGAGTGCCGCTTTTCCTGCTTCGAGTTACTCTGATCTGCTGTTGCTCACACGTGGATACTGAGCATCCATCTGCATCTCCCTCCGCACCGTCTCGTGCTTGTAGTGTAGTCCTTTTCGGCACTTTTTTCTTTGGCTTTGGACATTGTCCATTCTTTTCGGGGTTGGCTTTGCCAGCCCCTCTTCTCTATGGGCGAGCTCTTCTCTCTCTTTTAGCCTCCTTCTCCTCTTCGTAAATTGGCCCCTTCGAACCTTCTCAACTCTTCTCGGGCTGGCTTCTCACAGCAGGGCTCCTTCTCTTCTCTCCGCCGCTGCTAGGAGAAAAGCAACTGTAGTCAATTTGGAAAAAGCTGTTCTTTCTTAGAAAGAAAAGGGCACTTCTAGGCTTTTTGTCGTCTTGTGTTCTGTAATGTAGTCCTTTTTCTGGCTTCTCTCTCTTTGGCTTTGGATATTGTCCAATCTTTTGGGCTGGCTTTTGCCAGCCCCTTTTCTATGGGCGAGCGCTTTCTCTCTTTTTGGGCTGGCTTTTCCAGCCCCTATCCTCGTCGGGCACGCGGGCGCTTTGGCGGCTCGGAGTAAGGAGAAGAGGGATTGCAAGTACTCTGACCACCCTCCAGGCGATGCCTTCGCGGCACTGGCCATTGACGTACACGGGGCCTTTGGAACTAGAGGTTACTGAGCGTTCCCTGGCTGATGTCTTAGTCCTAGTCCTTCGCACTCCGGCTCCTTCAGACCTTGTCCATTCCTTTGGGCTGGCCTTTCCCAGCCACCAGTCAATCTGGCCGCGCTTCTCTCTTTTGCAGTGGCTGGTTGGATCTCCTCCAGCAGCTTGCTCGGGAGGCCACCGAGCGGCGGCAGGGTTCGCCAGGCTTCAAAGCTGCCGGCTCCCTCGCGCAGGTTTTTCGGATGAGGCTGGCGGTCTCGATACAGCGCTCTTGGCTCATGCGGTCCACGCGCGCGCTGGCCGTGCTATGGCTGCTGCTTCCAGGTCTCGGCAGAGTGCCGCTTTTCCTGCTCCGAGTTACTCTGATCTCCTCTTGCTCATACGTGGCTACTGAGCATCCATCTGCATCTCCCTCTGCACCCTCTTGCACTTTGTAGTGTAGTCCTTTTTCGGAACTTCTTTCTTTGACTTTGGACATTGTCCATTCTTTTTGGGTTGGCTTTGCCAGCCCCTCTTCTCGGCTGGCTTTGCCAGCCCCTCTTCTCTATGGGCGGGCACTTCTCTATCCTCAATGGGCGAGCCCTTCTTCTACTAGGGGGAGGTAGGCCAATATAGGCCAGTGCACACTGTTCAGGCAAAAGCTAGTAGAAGAAGTGGGGCTGCATAAAACCCCTATACTAAAAGGGGCTAGGGTTGCAGTGTGAATGCAGGCTGAAAAGAAAGTGCTCGCCCAGAAAGAAGAAAAAGTGCTCGCCCATTGAGGATAGGGGCTGGAAAGCCAGCCCAGAGTAGAATGAACAGAGTACTAGAATGGGGCCAGGGGAAGCGCTAAGAAAAACAAGCACACATAGAAACAAAGCAGCTACGAATCACTCAGTAACCCCTGCTAAGCAGCCGCAGATCAGAGAAGGGGGGCTGAAAAGGGACGTCAAGACCCACGCGTGAGCACACAGCAATTTGACAGGCTAAATCAGGGAGCCGGAGCTACCACCACGGCAGCCAGTGGCCTGACTTAGAGCGCGCGCAGCACGGTAAGGGGAGCGAGGGCTGTGTAAAGCCAGCCTAGAAACATAAACAAGGTTCGAAAAGTCGAGTGGCGCTAAATATTCATAGCTGCAAGTGGCTACAGCGGATGGGAGCTTAGTAAACCCGAGTCAGCAGCCGCAGTGGGCTGGCTTTTCCAGCCCCTATCCTCAACGGGCGAGCCTTTCTCCCAACGAGGGCAAGGGCTGTTTCAGACAACTTGTACATTCCCATGGGGCGCTGGGCGCTCGGTGGCTCGAGCTGCTCACCCAGCTCGCCCGCCACACCATCGCCCGTCGCTTCCATGGGCCGGTCGACTTTCCTGCAGCCGGGTCGCTGGCGCAAGTGTATCGAATGCACCTGGCCGTCTCGCTGCAGAGGTCTATGGCCCGGGCGTTGCACCTTCGTGCCGGCAGAGCCCTCGCTGCTGCCTCTGGCTCTGGCCAGGGAACCCACTTCAACGAGCCTAGCATCTCCGACCTGCGGCTTCTTAGCAGAGGTTACTGAGTGATTCGTAGCTGCTTTGTTTCTGTTTCTTAGCGCTACCCCTGGCCCCCTTCTCGTATTCTGTTCATTCTTTTCCGGGCTGGTTTTTCCAGCCCCTATTTGGGGCTGGAAAATGGGCGGGCACTTGTCCCTTTGGACTGTCACAGCTATTACCTTACATGAGCAAGCTCTTTCTCTCCTAATATAGGGCGTCATTCCGTGTAGCCAAATCCTTTGCGCTATTTTCTTTGCACTTTCTGCATTTTCTGCCTGAACAATGTATTGGCTTGAATAGGCCTCGCTTCAATTTCATGCGCACCGCGCGCCTTCTCTCTTTCTCTCGTTGCTGTTCACAGCCCTCGCCTCCTTAGGAGAGAAAGCGCGGCCAGATTGACTGGTGGCTGGGAAAGGCCAGCCCAAAAGAATGGACAAGGTCTGAGGGAGCTTGAGTGCGAACGACTAAGACTAAGACATCAGCCAGGGAACGCTCAGTAACCTCTAGACAGGAAGATGCAGATCCGAGTAGCTAGCTGGTGGAAAGACGTCGCCCTGACGGAAGCCGGAGGCCGCCGCCAAAGCTCGGCCTGCGCGCGAGTGAACCGCGAAGGCGAGGGACCGCTGCATCGAGACGGCCAAACGCATACGGAACACCTGAGCGAGGGACCCGGCTACGTTGAAGCCGGGCTGCTCGCCCTGCTGCCCCAGCCAGGAAGAGCCATTGCTTTTCGTTTCGCAGTAGAGCAAGCGCTTCGCAGGTGCTGCTGCTTCTTGTTTCACAGCCTGAAGAAAAGAAGCCCTAAACCTTTAGATCCTCGGACCTTGTTCAATCATGTCGGGCTGGGCTTCATCCCGTCACCCCATTTTGGATGAGCTCACTCGTCGTCTGTCTATGAAGCTTCCACAGTGGCAGACGTCAGCCGGCCCGTCCCCCCGTTCCCCCTGCCGTCACTCCGTGGACCCACTTCCAGGAGCCTAGCGTCTCAGACCTGAGGCTGCTTAGCAGGGGTTACTGAGTGATCCGTAGCTGCTTTGTTTCTTTGTGTGCTTGTTTTTCTCAGCGCTTCCCCTGGCCCCCTTCTCGTCCTTTGTTGATTCTCTTTTGGGCTGGCTTTTCCAGCCCCTATTCTCAATGGACGAGCACTTTCTCCGTGGCTTCCCCGCCGCTGCAAGTCAAGCGGGGCCAGCGCCTCCCCCTTCCCAGCTCCTTCGCCGCCGCGCCGCCCAGCCCCCCATCCCCAGCCGAGCCCCCGCCCGCCTGCCCCTCCTCGCGAGCCCCAGGCCGGCGCCACGACGGCCACGGCGGCGCCGCCAGAAGCTGCGACGGCGAAAGGCCGCCGGCTCTTGGCGACTGTGGAGGCGGCCGTGCCCGTTGCTTGAGGCTGAGCTCCGCCGAGCCGCGGGTGGGCTGTGCCCGCCGGTCAGCTGCCTTGCGAGCGGCAGCAGTGGAGTAGTGCGGCCAGCATGGACCAGCGCGAGGATCTCAATTACTCGCGCTATGGAGCGCACACCTTCGACGACCACATGGACGCCCCGAACAGGAAGGGCAAGCTGCAGAGGGACCTCCGGCGGTGGAGCTACAAAGCCTACGATTTGGAGCACCGTGTGCGGATAGGCTTGACTCATTTCTTCACGTGGATGAAAGTCAAGACACAGAAGTTGCTGCACTGAAGCCTAGGCGAGCTTGGGGGTATGGCCCTCGCCGTTGGTCAACAGCAGCTAGCTGAAACGACCAGTAGAGCTTGTATGTCTGATTCCTGTCCTGCGTCGCTTTAGTAAATGCGTACGCGAGAATGGGGCTGTGCCACTTTGACACAGGTGGGCAAATTCACAGGGCATGTGCATATGCCAAGGGTTCTCCAGCAAACAGCAGCTTGTCCAATGCTTGCAGAAGCTATTGCAGGGGCCTTGCTTGTCGTGAATACAAGCTATGTATTTTTCGGTCATCGGTTGTAGCGTGCTAGCCAGTCGGCTCTTACTTGCGCAAGCTCGGGAGCACCCAATCTTTGGATGCCCTTAGGTGACGTGCCCTCAAGTCCAGAGGCTGATGCTAGTCCATGATGTGCTGCAGATTAGGTGCGAAATTGGTGGCAGGTGTCTTGCATGATGGTGAATCTTGGGCTAGCCGATTTACTCCTCCTTGCGCAAGCTCAGCAGCACCTGTGCTGTAGACGCCCTCAGGTAGCCTGCCTTTAGGTCCGAGGACTGATGCTAGTTAGTGTTCTACTGCAGCTTAGGTGCAACTGTAGTAGCAATTGTGTTGTGGTGCTAGTTGGTCTACTCTTCGGCCCTCAGCCCAGCAACTGCTGAGCGTTCTGGGACCTAAGTGCTCAATTGTGTGCGTAATAGAGATTTCTGAGACCTCTTGACGCTGCCCCTTTCGCCGCTTTACTTCACCTATGCAGGAAATGATTAATCGCGTATGTAGCTTGTCTCCGAGCCCACACATAACCTAAATGTGGAGCATGAACTCGGGCTTCATGAGCCTCCTTGATCTGGCATGGTCACTGAGCCTGGCGTAGGAAGCCTGCTTGTTAAGTATCAAGTGTGTTGTGGCCATAAGTGGCACACACATACTTGCCTGTATGCACAAGTATCAATCTGGATGGAGGTGTCCCGTCGATTGCTCTCATCTAGCCCACTACACACAGGAGAAGCAGCCAACTGTAATCTTTGTCTAGGGCACGGCAGCAGGTGCCGTCACTGGCTAAAGTCTACTGCAGCGGGCTGCTAGGCTCGACTATAGTCGGCTGTGTTGAATGTGATCATATGGTGAACCGGGCTTGGTAACTATCTGACTTAACCTGGTAAGCCGTGGGAGCGCTCCCTGTGAAGAGGGGTGCACCGGCACATTGGGCTTATCTGAGGCGACCGCTGCACCAGTGCAACCTAGCTATGGCTGCCACTTTCCAAGTAAGGACGGAGCCTGTGCTGTCTGTCCGACTGGCTGATTTCCGAGTGAGGTCGGAATCTGTGTGCCACCATGAGCAGAGCTCGGTCTGGACCGCTGAGACGAGGGAGGTCTGCTGGTCCTTCAGACAAAGGGAAACGTCTAGTTGAGGACTCAGAGTGTGGAGGAGACAAGAAGCGGAGGCTGCTGAACGTGACAGACAGGAGCAATATCGGGGGCAGTCAGAGCAGGATCACTCTCAGGCTGCAGGGCGTACTTCTGGGCACGGGCTGGGTCTATCATCAAGATCTGGGACGTTATAATTGGCGGCCCGTCTACTTATGACATGTGTGGCGCCTGGACAAGTCCTCAATGTGACATGCAGGCAGCCTGCAGGCTTGAGCAGAGAGCCTCTTCACAGCTTGACTTACGGAAAGCGCTGAGCATAGAGGCCGATGGGCGGAGCAGGACTCTGAAGTCAACCGGAGAAGCCCCATCTCTGATATGCCAGCCTATCTATTAGCGTTGAGGGTCCCATGTGCAGGGCTGACATGAGAAGGCGTTATGGGTCATGGTCGACGGTCTAGGCGGGTCAGGGTTCACTCGTGGAAGTGCTTTGCTTTGTGACATTCGGCAGATGCTTTCTATAGCGATGAAAATCTGCGCATGAGGAAATGGAGCGTGGCTGTTCTACATCTGGATATGGGCAGATTTCATACCACCGGCACATAGAAGCACGGTTGGCCAACATCCGGCTGCCCGCCTCCCGAGGCCCCCGGGCGCCGGGCGCGGCGCAGGGGCCGCCGCACACCCTGCCGCGACTTGCGCCGCGGGCGGCGGCAGGATCCCGCGCCAGCGCAATCGNTTTTTTTTTTTTTTTTTTTTTTTTTTTTTTTTTTTTTTTTACGTGTGCTCTTCCGATCTGTCGGCGCGGGCCTGGTGGCCGGCGCGGTGTCGGTCGGGCGCGGCGTGTTCGCCGGCGTGACGGGCCTGGTGGCGCACCCCATCCTGGGCGCCCAGAACTCGGGCGGCGTCGCCGGCTTCGCTACGGGCCTCGCGCGCGGCCTCGCCGGCCTCGTCCTCCAGCCCGTCGCCGGCCTCCTCCACGGCGGCGTCCAGGTCTCGCAGGGCATCATCAACACACCGCAGACGGTGACGACTCGCACCGCGGCCGCCGCCGCAATGCACGGCGCCGTCAGAGGGCCTCGCTGCGACGACGCGATGACCGTGCCGTCGCGGGATGCTGGTGAAGGCGTGCTGCCGGACCTGTCGAGCGGTGGCGCTGACGGGATTGGCAGCGTGCGCAGGTCCGGGAGCTGCTCACAGACGACGCGGCGCTGGATCAGGCGGCCGAGCAGGCGCCGCTGGACCCCGACGACAAGTCGGACGCCATCGTCGTCGACGAGAGCCTCTACTCGGCGGCCCGGCAGCGGGTCATGGAGGCTGCGCTCGCCCGGGCCGGGCCGTCCCTGCCTCCGCCCCGCCGCGTGTCGTCCGAGGGGTACACTCCAATAGCCACTGGCGACGCCATCGAGGCGTCGAAGCTGTGAAGACTGCTGTAATTACAACGTCGGCATGCATTGGTCCTGAGAGCAGTCACGTCGGAGCCTGTCCCCTGCATCCGGTGAGCTCACGTGCTGTCAGCCTCCGTGCCGCTTCCTGCAGGTCCCACTCCTCCTCGTCGCAGCCATCGCCCACATCCTCCGGCAAGAAGAGCGCCAGTGAGAGTCCGACGACGTCTGGCAACAGCCGGAACTTCCGCAAGGAGACGGAGCTGTACGACATCCTCCAAGTCCAACCAGATGCAGATAATGCCACCATCAAGAAGGCCTACTACAAGGTGAGCCTCTGTGCAAGCCAGCAGCGACCGTTCAGCTGTTCTACAAGCAAGGATTGAGAGTACAATCTTCCTCGCTTGGTGGAGCACCCCGTCCATCGCCATGTGATGCAGCAGCACTGCTGGCTGCTGCATTGTGGAATCCTTGTCCATAGAGCAGGAGATAAAATGACTTGCATTGAGGTCGCAGCTTGCGGTGCGTCAAAATCTTCTTAAGTAATGAGCCAGCTTTGTACGTCTGAAAGTCACTGCGCCAACGGCCTGGGCGCATGCAGTTGGCGAGAGAGTACCACCCAGACAAGAACCCCGACAACGTGGAGGCCAAGGTGAAGTTCCAGGACGTGGGGGAGGCGTACCAGGTCCTGATGGACCCTGAGCGCAGGGAGGCATACGATCGGCATGGCAAGGCATCGCTGGATGAGGGGTTCATGGACCCGGGCTCCTTTTTCACCATGGCCTTTGGAGCAGACAAATTCGAGCACCTGGTGAGGCTCAGGAGCAGCTCAATCAGGGAGCTCTCACGCTTGCAGCTTCGCTGCTCCAGAACTAGCAACAATCTAGTGTGTTGACATGTTACTGCCGGAGGAGTCCTGCTTGCTAATATGTGACAAGCACTTGCTATTGAAGTTTGAGGCATGTTGTAGTACTTGGTACTACAAGCATTCACAGTTGTAGACCCTCAAACCGGAGCGCAGGTCGGATGTCGAGGACAGGGCAAAAGCGGAGAAGCTGTTGGCTGCCCAAGTCGATGCAATGAGAAAGTCCGCAATTTGATTGCATTTCTTTCGCTGACCCTGCAGATAGGGGAGCTGACGGTGGCATTCACAGCCAGCGGCGACGTCACTCAGCAGCAGCTGCAGGAGTTCCAGGCGGCGAGGGAGGGGAAGCTCGCTGAAAAGCTGGTCCAGAGGCTGCAGACTTGGGTGGATGGCAACAAGGAGCAGTTGGTGGAGCAGATGCTCGAGCAGGTGGAGACGCTCCGCAAGGAACCATTTGGGGAGGCTCTTCTCCACTGCATCGGGTACGACCGTGGTCATTTTGGCGGCTTCAGAACCATTGGTCGTGAGCCTCACGAGCCTCATCATGTGTTGGGTCAGGTCCTAAGTTGTATGACCCGAAAAGTGCATGCGTGTGTCAGGTACACTTACCGGCACAAGGCGGAGGCGCTGCTGGGGCTGTATCACACGTTCACCGGCATACCTGGGCACCTGCTAGAGATTAGGCAGCAGACACACATTTTTAGCACCAAGTTCAAGGCCGTCTCTGCTGCCATGAGGTGAGTAGCCCGTCAGTCAGTGACCCCTGTCTCCCCCATTATGTCAAAGTGCACAGGTGTTGTCACTTGTATGATACTTCAGGTCGCAATGCTCTTAGTATGTTATCCTCCTCAGAAGGAGGTCAACTGCACTGTCTAGCTCGTGCAGGTTGCAAGAGTTGAAGGACAAGATGGACAAGGAGAATGAGATGGAGCAGGCGAGGTTGTCAGCAGAAGCTCTTCCAATCTTCTTAGACTCTGTCTGGCTGGTAAGCACCATTGTGTACTTCTCAGTAAATCATGATGTCAGAGATTTGAAGATATGTATGTCAGGTGGACCAGGAAGAAACCTGCAGTGGAAGCCCTCGGTATGTACAAAAAGTAAAGTGCTGTGCTGAAGGGTGATGCACATTAGCCCTTGGCGTGAGCATAGCTTAATTGCAGAAGCTATCTCTTCTAGGCTGGCCTCCGCATCTTCTGCTACCCAGTGCATGCCAAGTGACGACTCTATCACATGCAGGTGAGCGTCTTGGACATTGAGAGCACTTTACGCCACGTTGTCAGTCGGGTGGTCTTGGACAAGTCAACAAGCAGAGGTGTACGACAAGCACGGGCCAAAGGCATAGCGAAAATAGGTCGCATATTTGAGAAAGCATGAGCTGCTGCACACGTGGCACCTCAACGCAGAGCTTGTCTGAAGTCTTTTCAGGTTGCCTTTCATGTACCCTAATATTCCTATTTATGTAGTTTCCTTGTCCTTGCTATCCACTCTTAATTAGTACGACTGAGAAGTCCATCACCGCATACAGCAGTCCACGAGGCCTGCAGGGCTTTGGTCCTTCACAACTGTGTGGCTACAATGACATGGTGGACAGCTCAGCCTTCCCTGCAATCGATAACAAAGACTCATCACACCATGTCGCGCTCCTGCAAGCGCCCCATAGTCACTTCCGCAAGGCACCATGGTGCCCTTAATTATATATTTCCATTACTTTGTCCCTGTTGCCTTGGTTTTTGTGCTACAGGCTCCGCACTGCTTTGCAGACTGTACATCTCGAAGAGCGCAGTATCATATATAGACTTAGGATTATCCAGGTAGTTGACACTTGGAGCCCAGCCAATGCTTGAAGGAGAGGTCGTCCTGCATGGCATTGCTAACTTATCATCTAGAGCAAGCTTACTTGATTGGTGGTCGTTAGAACGAGCAATCTTTGGCTGCTCAAGTGGAGCAATAAAACTTGCCTTGTTGAAAGTGTAGTACTTATCACGAATGTGCTTGTCTACGAGGTCGCCTAGTTGGCTTACTGTCCTGCATTAGTGAACACCGATCTTCGAGCGCTTTAGTTTGCCAAGTCATAGAAAGACCTCCTTTCGCACTTCCAAGCAATCCGAGACCAACGCAGGGCTGTTGAACGGGCTGAAGAAGGCTCACAGCTGACATGTATGCGCAGAGCGCAGTGCTTGCACTATAACTGAACTCAAGGTACTCCACACAGCAGTTACAGGGGAATGTATTGAAACTATAGCAGGTGTGGACTTGACAACTCATTTAAGGAGCCTGACAAGCTTGAATTACACTCATATGTGCCCTTTCAATTGATGCTTGTGGCAAGCTCAAAATTGTAAGTGTGGTGACCAGCGAGCAAGCGCTCACAATACGGATTCATTGTCATGGTTTGCCAGGACTAATCTCAAGGGGTCAGGGCAAGAAGGGAGCTTTAGGAGCATATACGCACAGCCCATGTGGGTGCTACAAAACCTCATGAGCCTTACCATAATACCGGTTGATGTATGCCGCCTGCCAACAAGTAAGTCCCGAGATTAGATTAGATTAAGGACGCCTACAGGCATCGAGGTGCTCCAATAGCGAGGCAAACTTTTTCTGATGCACACAGCTTGATTGACCTTTTCCAAAGAATCGCAAGTGAGCCATACCTTGAGACTAGAGATGTCTGGTGTGTTATCACTAGGAACAGGATAGAACTTGTAGAAGCGCATGTCCTGCAAGCTCTTCTTCGTCTGTTCGCTCATGTCATCCAGCGCCTTCTGCCGCTTCGCCTTCTCCTGCATGCCCTCCACTGACAGTTGGTGCTCACTTGCAACAGCATGCCAGAACTGACATTGCATTCCACAATACATGTGGTACAGGTTGGAGAGTACATGAGAAGGAGCGGTCATAGCTAGGGCCAAGAAACAAGAGCCTCAATTGTATTGAGAAGGCCATCAGCTTCAGAATTGGGGCGTATGTGCATTGACGGGGCAGTTGCAACCGCAACCTCGCGGATCTTGCCCTTGGCAGCATTCACTTGCTCACGCACGAACTCCTGTGGCCACGCACCCGTTCCAAGTCAGAGAGACGAGCTCTGCTGTAATTCCAACTGCCAGATGAGCACCTGCCACTTAATGGGGCCCAGCAAAGCCCTCCTCAGTCCTGAACCTTGAACCCAATGATGAATCTACTCAGTAACTCACCATGAACTTTTCCTTCTCGCTCGCCGGCAATGTCTCCTCGTCGATTAGCTGCTGCGTGAACTCCTGCTTCCGGCAACGAGGCAGGATGCCGAGTAACGCAGATCAGCGCCCGCAGCTGTGACGACTACATCCTAACAACTCGATGTCGTGGGCAAGGGGGTGTTTGGGTTTGTGAGCCAAGGCGGGCTTGCATACCTCCATCTCGTCAAACTTCCAGTCGAACTCCGTCACGAGCTGCAGGCTAACCACAAAGGTCAAGAAGGTGAGAGGACCTCCCTCCTTGTCACTCTCCTACCTCCCTAAGTGCCTCCCTCCCTCAACTTTTGTAAGGAACAGAACACTGACACCGCTTCATGGTGCAAGCTGCTGCACCTTGCGAGCACCCAAGTGGGGCACTCTACACATAAGCAATACGAGGGCCCCCAGCACTTTCTTTACCGGCGGATTGTCGCCCTCAAGTGGATACATTATGGACACGGAGCTGTCAAATTGGAAGTCCTCCTCCCGCAGCGGCTGGTACAGGTCTGCGAGCGGGCGGCCACACCTCAAAAGTGAGCCGTCAGATCCCGGCTACTGCGCCCTGGCTGGCCAGGCCACCGGCGCTCGCAGCAAGGAGAGCCTCAAGCACCGAGCTAACTTAAGACCTAGGCTTTGAGGTGACGGTAAGCATCATTTGCATTCATCACACTGTACTGCTAAATGTCAGGCTTGGTGGTCAGGGCTCAGAAAACAAGGATCAAGCACACTCTTGGTAGTTCTGTGGGCTTCCAAGCCAGTCTTGAGGAACTAAAGAGAGCCCTTAACCAACAATTATGATAATCCCCAATGGATCAAACTTCTGATCCAGAACAACTCAACCTGAGCCTTCATCCCCACCCCCGAGTCCAAGCTCTGCGCTTTCAGATAGGATCCTGAATTAGGAACTCGAGCTTGAAGCAGAGGGAGGCTGGCAACGCTCACATGGCAGGCAGTACTCGTACTTCTTCACGCGCTCCTCCTTGAGCTGCCGCAGCGCTGCCCTGCCATAGCCATAGCCGCTGAGACGCTGTCAGGACCCAAATTGCGGCTTCAGCGCAGCAGCGCAGTCCGGCGAGCTGAGCCCTCACCGCCGCTGGGTGCATTTCAGCGTGAAGATGCGAGTGCCGGAGCGGGCCAGATACTTGGCCCTGCAGCGCGCCGCCGCCGGCGCATGCTCAGCAGAGGCAGCGGTCTCAGCGGCGGCCATGGCACGATGGCACCAGCATGGCGCAGTTGCACAGCTGCGGAAGCCGCGGGCGGTCGCAGCACTCACTGCGCAATGTTGGCAGGCACAAACGGCACCCAGCCCATCTTCATCTCGCGCATCGGCACGATCATCTCCTCCTCCATCTGCACGCTCTTGATGCCGAGCTTGTCCGACGGCGGGAACGGTGACGTAACCTGCACGCGGGCTTGAGACCAGGCGAGCGCGGGAAGGGCCAAGCACGGAGGCACCAGTCACGAGGCTGTGAGGGGGATGGAGGGAGGGAGGGAAGGGAAGGCGTAAGGAGATGGAAAGCGACAAGGCAGGAGGGAGGAGGCGAGCTGTAGTTGCGGGGGCTTGGCTTTGGGACTAGCAAGGAGAGGGAGGGAGGAGGGAGGTGCTGCTGTGCAGCGTAAGCAGCGCCCACCGCAACGATGGCCGGGATGTGGGTGACGCGCGACATGCCATCACGGAAGTGCACGAGCTGCGCTGCGGCCCGGGCGTCGCGAGGGAGAGGGGTGGGAGGGGAGGGAGTCGGTCAGGGCACGGCTCGTCGCTCGACGAGAGTCTGGGAACAGAAGCGCGGAGCGAGGGCTCACGTTCGGTGGCGCCGAAGAGGTAGGAGGTCTTGCCGCGGAGCTTGCCATCCTCCTCAAATGCCTCCTGAGGAGCTAGGCAAGCGAGACGAGCTCGTCAGGCACGTCGGCACGGCGGTGCATGCAGCACGCGAGCTCTGGAGTTGCTGGGAGGAGGGAGGGAAGCCGAGGAGGGAGAGGGAGAGGGGCGGCCCTCCGCCACCATCGCGCGGACTTACCTCGAGGTTGCTGAAGTCCCAGCCGATGTCGTACACCTTCCCGTACTGGTCCCACTGCACGGAGCGCGACGGCGGGCCGCGTGAGCGCCGCTGCCAGCAGCGGAAGCATTGCCGCAGAGTCGTAGGCAGGCGGGTGAGTGGTCGAGGAGCTGGCTGGACGGGGCCAACCTCTGTCCCAACGGGGAAGGTCTCCTTCCAGAGCTCCTCCTGCGCCGGCCGGTGGAAAGCGGTGAGTGGCTGGCGATGCTGGCAATTGGCGCTGGGGCTCTTGAGGACGAGGAGGTGAGAGAGGACGACGACAGGTGGAAGGAGGGGGAGGAGTAGGAGGCGGCGGGGAGGCAGAGGTGATGTGTTGCCAAATTTAGGCAGCAGCTAAGAGAGGGAAAGCATGCATAGGAATATTGGGGAGAGAAGGAAAGAGAAGATGATGGAGATGAGAGGATGTGTGCCAGTGCCAGGAGTGTCAGTGCCGGATTTAAGGGCGGGCGGAGAAGAGCCACCATGCACGGGCAACCATTTTTGGATCGAGGGAGAGAGAGGAGGGAGGGAGGGAGAGAGAGGGATGGAGAGGGAGAGGGAGAGGGAGGGAAAGGGAGGGAGAGGGAGAGGGAGAGGGAGGGAGAGGGAGAGGGAGGGAGAGGGAGAGGGAGAGGG
>WELB01000070.1:20911-31509 GCA_009602725.1 Spirogloea muscicola | reverse complement strand
CCGCCGGCGAGCGCCACACCGCCTTCCGCGGCCACGCCGCGCCGGTCGCCGGCCTCCTGGCCTGCGCCGATGGCGTCCTCTCCCTCAGCGCCGACGCCGTCTGCCTCCACGCCCGCGGCGGCCTCCCGCTCCTCTGTGCCAGGTCGCCGCCTCCGCCGCCGCCGCCGCCGCCGCCGGCGGATGTGCCGGCGGCCGCCTGCCCTCTTACTTGCCGTTGTGCTGAGCCCGCCGCCGCCGCCGCTGTCATGGCCATGGCCGCCGCAGGGACGTGGCGCCGCAGGCGGACATGCTGTGCTGCGACTGGGAGAAGCCCGGCGGGCCGCGCGTGGCCATCGGTCACAGCGAGCGCCGCGTCACGCTCTTCGACCTCCACGCCGCGCGCGCCGCCTCCCAGGTGAGCGCTCCGGTCCTCGCCCGGCGGCCTCCCCTGCCAATTCCGGTATTCGCAGCAAGCCGGCCATGTCACTGCTTTGGAGATTATGAACCAGCCCCAACGGCACTCAATCTGTCAACAATATATTCATATGTCATATTTGTTACCGCTTTGGACACGATGCACCAGCTCAGTGGCACTCATCCTGTCGATGGCAACCACTCTGAGCGCCTGCCTTGGTGGCATGGCGACGCCAATCCCTGACCCTAAATCCTAAACCCTATACTCTGAAGCCCCTGCGCGAGGATGACACGCTTACGGTCGTGCAGCCACCTCGGGCCATGCGCGGCAGCTGGTGTGCAGCCAGGGCGTGGGCACGCTGCGCAGCAACGGGCGGCTGCTGGCGCTCGGCGGCGTGGCCGGCGAGGTGGCGCTGGTGGACGTGCGCTCGGGCCGCAGCGAGGCGGCGCTGGAGGCGCACTCGGGTGGCGTGACGGCCGTCGAGCTGCGCGGCGACCTCCTGGCGACGTGCGGCGTCGCGCGCCGCTTGGGGCAGCTCTATGCTGACCCCCTCGTCAAGGCGGGTGCCGTCGAGCCCTCTAAGCTGCTTCCTGCACATCCCAGGCTTCTGCATTGACCAATTGGCTGAGATGTCAATGACATGAAATCTCATGTAGCTCTCATTCTCAGAGCTCGCAATGTAGATTCAGCCTGATTGTGGAGGCTTCATGGCACCGACGCCTGCAGGTCTTCGACGTGCGGCAGACGGCGCGTGCGCTGACGCACGTGCCCTTTGCACCGGGCCCGTCAGTGCTCAAGTTCCACCCCACGTTTTCCTCCGTGTTGCTCATCGCCTCAGCCAGTGGCGCCGTTGTGCTCACTGATGTACAGGGCAGTGGGCTCTCGTTTCACCAGTACCAGGTAGAGCGCCTCTCCTGTTAGTCCTACACCCCATCATGCTACACCCCATCACCGATACATTGCAGAAGCATGTTATAGAGTGCAGACCTGCGCTCCGCCTTTGAGGTACTTTTGCTGCTCTCTTTTCTTTTTAGATTATCTTCATTCCTAGCTCTTCATTTAGCTCCCGTCAATGAGTGCCTGGAAAGGTACTGGGATCACAAGCTCGGCCGTCTCTCAGAGGCGGTAGGCTGCAGTGCGGCAGAGCTCTTGTGGCCCTGCTGCTGGTTCGCTGGGAGCGGCGCTGAGCCGGCGAGTTCTGCCGCTATGAATGGCAGGTGGACTGTGAGGGTGATGCGCTGCTTGCTGCAGACATCAGCAGCTCTGGCCAGCTGGTTGCATTTGGCGACGCCGGCGGTTACGTGCACCTGTGGGGAGCAAGCGCATTGGGCCGCGTCAACCTCTTCTCCCAGCCGATTGAGGTCGCCGACCACCCCACGCCCATCTTCGCACTCAGCGAGGCCGACTCCTTTGCCCTCGCTTACAGGTGGCACGCGCGCTTCCAAAAATCCCCAGCATCTTGGACTTGTGTTCTGCATAGCCTTGTTTGTTAAGTCCAAAAGTCCGTTGTGTTTTGTTGGGCTTATCCTTTTTTGCCAATATTGCCACCCCCGAGAGTTGAGTGACTTGCGAATAGCTTGGCTTGGTTGCCAATCATCTGGTGCTCCACTGCTATCTCATTACACCTTTTTCCAATCTTGTGGGGAAGCAGGCCGATAACAGAGGAGATGCCTCTATCAACGCTTGACCCAAATCAGAGCTTTTCAGTGGGGATGCCCCCTCGCACCATCGACGGCGAACTCCTTGAGCAGATGAATGTTGTGGACTTCGTCGGGTACGTGCAGAACCCCCGCTGGCGCCGCGGCCTGCCTTATGGCGAGGCCATGTGCGCTGTGACGGCGCTCCGCAACACCCGCCAGCAGCTCAAGGTGCCTTCATCTGCTGCTCGCCCCCTTGGATCGCGTTGTTGTGGTTGAACGAAAAGCCCAATCAGTAAGACCTATCCTTTTTTGCTCGTGATCCTGCACAAAAACAATTGAAGTGAGCTACTGCACACTACTAATACTGGATTGGGCTATCTGCACATTAGCGATGGAGCGTCGATTGCCAAAGCCTGCAAGCCACTTGGAGAGCTTAATTGAGCTGAAGCCTGAGCTGGCAAACAGCAGCGATGGATGTCCTGCAGGACAACTGGTGGATGGATAACGGCGACGGCGGCAATAGCAGCAATGTAGGCGGGCAGGCAGTGGGCGTGGATGCCTCGGGGCAGCCCTTTGCCAGGCCGCCCCGGCTGCCCAAGGGCTATGGCCACGTGGAGATCAAGCAGTCGCGCTCGCACAAATTTGAGGAGTTCGACTTCAGCTACTACAACCGCACGCGCTTTGCAGGCCTCGAAAATGACGTCCTCAACAGCTACTGCAACGCCCTCCTTCAGGCATGTCACAAGGCCTTCCAGCCATGACTGCTAACAAGCCTGACTGCCTAGTGCCTTCATGTTTACCCTACAGCTTTGATTGAAAGCCCAACTTCAACATTGGCCCCCGGCTTGAGAATCTTGCTCCCCACCTTAGTCAGGAGCCAGCCAGTTGGAGCTTACACAGGCAGTGTCATTGCCTAAGTGAACGAGTATGTGTCTCGTTACTTGTGTTTCATGCATTTCTGGCAGGTGCTCTACTTCATCCCTGCGCTGAGGGCAGCGGTGACATCCCATGTCTGTGAGGTGGAGTTTTGCCTCACTTGCGAGCTTGGCTTTGTGCTGCACATGCTCGACCTGGCCGAGGGCGACACATGCCAGGTGACCTGCCCTTAGGCCTCTTGGGAGCTGCACGCTTAATCAACTTGACAGCATGTGCTCATCTCTGAAGCAGTTGCCATGCGGTTGCACTGACCTCGTCTTGTGCGCCAATCGATTGTGATCTATGGGGCCATCAGCCAACCAATCTCTTACGGGCATTGAGGCAAATAAAGGAGGCTGTGGCGCTGGGTCTGGTTGAGGGCCCCGATGAGTACAAGAGCTTCAAGGAGAAGTCGGTCTCAAAGAGGATCCAGGCATTATCAAGGTTCCTCCTTGAGCAGGTGATTTATTGCTCTGACCACGTCAGAGCAATAAGAAATAATTGATATCAGCAAATAATGTCACCTCACCTACTTATCTTCTGTTGAAGTATCCCGTCTTGGTGGCATCCGCCGTGGACAGCAGCAAGCTTCCATGGCTTCTGCTAAGACTTGACCCCTAAGTCTTGAACCTCAGCACCTACCCATGGTCGTGTGCTGCACTTGTGCCATGCTGACATTGCTCAAGTGCGTTCACAGCTGCACAAGGAAGCGGGTGCTGCGCGTGAGGGGGATGATCCAAGGGGCCTGCCCGAGGAGGCCATCACGGATCAGCTGTTTGGCATGTCTCTTATAAACTGCACAAAAGTGAACCGCACCTCCATTGCAAACCTAGATTCGGGACCTACCTTGCTGATCTCTAAATTGCATCCATGAGCCGCTGGGAGCATTTGCAAGTTGTATGTATTCGCTGTAAATGTCGCAATGATGATGGTGACTCCCCATTTGCAGTTCTCACACACATCATCTCGTGTACTATTGTCTGCTAACAGAAGCCGCGTATGTGTCTTTGTGCCGCCCGTTGGCCAGCTGCAAACCGTGGCAGTGGAACTTGTAGACTTTGGAGCGCAATTTGTGTGCACTTACTATCAGGCTTGTTGTGATTGAGTCCAGCTTTGCTTTGGCGGTTCCTCTGCAGTGCATGAGGTCCTCCCATGAGGTTGTGCAAGAAAGGAGGTCCTTTCAGGTTGACCTTCAGGTACTGGCGGGCAAAGACAGCGGCCATGCGAGGAACGAGCAACTGCAGCATTGTGTGCTAATTGTAGCTTGAGCAGCTGGTGCAGCTGCTACTTTAAGGATGTGAAGTAGTGGAGATTGCATGATTGACCTGACCTGAAGCTTTATATGTGTAAGATGCACCACTGGTGGCCACTTGAGGACTAAATGATCATAATGACAATTACAAGGGACCACTTGAGTGACTTACTGTGATGATTTTTCATTCAGTATCCTGCGCAGGCAGCTCATGCAAGTACCTTTGCTCAGATCCTGGAGAGGAGCCTTTGCCGGCAGGAGGATATGCGCGCCTGGTGTCAGCAATGCCGAGGTTACCAGCATGTGCATCAAGTGAGTCACTTTCAGGCGCTGGCACACTCATGGCTGACTTGACCTTGCCTAATCTTGGCATAGGTAAAATCGTGACATCATCTATTACATCAAGTTCCTCGGTGCGTTGAAGCCCCAACCAAAGAAAGATGCTCAAATTGGGTGCTGTTGTGCAGGTGAAGGTGCCCCAGGTGCTCCCAAAGATTCTCATTGTCAATTGCTGCGTGCACTCCGAGGCAGAGCTGTCCTACTGGCAGACCAAGGAGGACATTAGGCATACGCCATTGAGGCAGAGAACAAGCAAGCATTGGCTCCCTTTCCACATCGAGATTGTCATTGATGTTGATCGCAAGGCTGTTTCGGTTTCTGAGGTACCTTGGTACAGCTAGCCGTTGCATGCCTGGTCAAGAAGCCTTGTGCTCCTTCAGCTCTTTGCATGGTGGGTCTCCTTGGAACGAATGCATTGTTCAGATCAACCTAAGGCCAACTAATACCGTGAAATGATGGTGAGCAGATCGCTGCAACTTCGCCCAGCACCAAGACATTGGGCTCTCCTAGCAATAAAGGGAGCAAAAGCGAGGTGGTCAGAGCTGTGTATGAGCTGACGGCTATGGTTGCAAACATAAGGGACAACATTGAAGAGGGCCCGCGTACTGATGAGGCTTCCTCGGCGTACGATGGCCACCTCGTTGCTCACATCAAAGTGCGAACCCCTCTTTCATCTCGAATGGACCTCCAGTTGCTTGTTTGGACACCATCCTTGGAGTGCAAGACTTGCATGTTGCATCGACACTTGCATGGAGGCGTCTTGTCTTGCGTGCTCTTTCATGGAGAAAGTCAAGATTGATGGTGTCTGAATCACCAATGCAGATACTGAGGTCGTACCTCGAGGGCGGAAGTCTCATGCATTCTCCGGGGTCGTCAGGCCACTTCTCCCCGACGCTCTCGCCGCTCCACTTGAGACCAATAAGCAGATCCTCTTCGGCTGTTGGCCAAAGCGTGCACGCCGCCACAAGCCACGCTGAGAGGACCGTCTCCGCCGCTGCCGCTGCTCTGAGTGCACCTCCGGCAGCTGGGATGGCAGTGGCGCTGGGGTCGCCAAGTGCCAGTGGGTTACCGGGGCCGTCCTCCGCAGCCAAGAGCAAGTGGATGCTCTTCAACGATTTCTGTATAACCCCAACACCGGCTCAGGAAGTGGTAATGCCGGGCTGCACCAAACCTTCCTGCAGTTGCCATTGTTGTCCTCATGGATTGTCGTTTGAAGAAGCCCAAGTAGCATGTATTTGCGCCTTGTGCTCCTGACCTTAGTACAACCCATTTTGATGAACAGGTTAGCTTCTACGGCAAGAGGAAGATCCCCTGCTTGCTGTACTACACCCAAATTGCAGAGGTGTCGAAGTTCGACCGCACGCAGTCGTTCGGCGACAGCCCGAGTGCAACTCCGGCTATTCTGTCAGAGTCGGAAAGAGAGCAGTGGCGCTCCCCTCTCACAGTACCGCCACCTTCATCCTCGCAGCACCTGCCCAGACAGCTCCATCTAAGCTTATCTCGGTCACAGGTCACTATCTGATACCCTTTTGCAGCTTGCTGTGCAGAGTCCACCTGCAGCGTCCATTATGTATTTCAATTACATTTCTCCCTGGCTCTTTAGAATGTGCTATCATATCAACAGCTGAAGGTCCTCCTTGTGACTTGTTGTGCCCTGTATTTGATCTCCTCCAGAATCCCACTTTCTCTTCCCCGATCCCAGACACATTATTCCAGCATCTGATGGCGGAGTCCTCTCAGAGGCCTCAGCAACAATTCACCCATCAGAATGCAGCCCCGTCATTGTGGCCTGTGGACCTCTCCAAGGAGCAGCTGGGACCAGTGAGTATATGCTTCCTTGGTGCATATTGTGAAAGTTCTCTATATTCTTTCACCTCATGCCTTATCAGGAGCTAGAATATTTATACCAACCTGTGCAGCAGACGTGTCGGAAATGTTGAGGCCAATTTCCAAACCTGTGGATGCTGCAACCTTTGAGCGTGTCCTCTGGCAGGGAATGTTGCTTGGAATCGATGCGGAGTTTGTTGCCTTGTCTCCTGCTGCAAAGGTATACCTTGCTGACAGTGCAGGCATCATGGTCGGGGCTGTCTTAGTCCTGCTGCTTGTTACCTGCATGGTCAGATCTTATGTATCTTCCTCATTCACAAGCATAGAGGACAAAGTTTAGCCTAGGGGCTGAGTACTTGGTGACAGGTGTGCTTGCTGGACTGTAGGAGATCGATGGCAGTGGAGTTGAGTACCTCAAAAGGCCTGCCCGTCTTTCCCTTGCGAGAGTGAGCGTGGTAGGTTGCAGATTCCAGTGCTACATCACCCATTAGTGTGCTTGCCTTGACATAGACAGCTGACAATGTTCTCAATACTGGGCTATTGGTATACACATATGTAGGAGAGTTCACCTTGACATTTTCGCATTAGCTGCATGATGTATTTCAAAGTCCTCATTCATAATGGCACCATCACAGTGCGACCTAAGCCTTATGCCTTCTGCAATTACAGCATTGCTGTCTGATCTAAACAGGTCAGAGGAGATGGCCCTCACTCAGGCATCTGCTGTGTGGACGACTACATCCGAACGGTGGGCTTCACTGAGACCAATGCCACAAGCGTTCAATAGCCTGTATGGGTTGACTGACTTCTGAGAGCTTTTATCACTTGCTTTGTTGGTATGCAAGATTCGTCTGGTTGTTGTGTTTGTCGCGAGTGCCATCGGTGAAGCACTAGCGGACGCTGTGCATGTGGCTCGGTGGACCTCACACTCCAATTTGCTCTGCGGCAGGTGGAGCCAGTTCATGACTACCTTACACGCTTCTCTGGCATTGTTCCTGGTGACCTGGTCAGATGCCACCCATGCATGAGGTTGTCCTGAGCAAGAGCCACATCTGTTGCTCGCGGCTGGACAACAGGGGCCAGGCTGAGCAGGGATTCTTCCAGAGGACGTCAATCAATGTCAATCAATGTCAATTGATGTCATTGGCACCCACATATAGTCTGGGATATTTCCTATACCCATGTTCTGTCTCCTGGATCTGTCCGCTCCAGCTAGTCCAAGCACGCCGGCACAACAGCTGAGCAGCTCGTCAGGAGCATTATTTCATTAACTCTTGTTTGTCATCCTTCTTGAATTTGTCTCAGGACCCGAGTTCCTCTAAACATCCTGTCACAACTCTCAAGAAGGCCTACCTCAAGCTCCGTTTTCTGGTGTGCTTTCATGCATCCTCATGAGTGAAACTCGTTGCCAAGGGTGCCCTTGTTGTCTGTTAAATCTTTAGGGCAGGTCGTGTCAATGTATACTGCAGTATGCTTTTGCCATTGGTGGCTAAGACTCTTCCATCAATGATCTTGACGAATTTGACCTTGCTTGTGATATCTGAAAGGCTTCACTGGTTACAGGTAGACAAGGGCTGCCGCTTTGTGGGTCACGGCTTGAAGAAAGACTTCCGCATAATCAACATTGTGGTGCCACGTGATCAGGTGAGTGAAGGTAACAGGGAGAATTTCAGACTGCTTCTCATTCAGGGGCTGGGCATGGCATGCTGCGCAGATGCTTAGCAAGTGCAAGGACTTAGCCACAGTGCTTCTCTTTGAGAATGTGTCTGGGGCATGGGTCCTGCTGTGCATGCTCCATCATGAAGTGCGAGCTGATTCACAAACCTGGTGCAGGTCGTGGACACAGTGGACCTATTCCACTTGAAGCGGCAGCGCAAGCTCTCTCTACGCTTCCTCGCGTCCTATCTCCTCAATGTATGGCAACTCGTGGCAGAATGCTTTCTAGTCACCTGTTTCGCGTCCACATGAGAGACTTGAGAGATCTCTGTCTCTGGGTATGTGGTTCATAAGTCATCGTTCTTACGTAGCCAGAACCTCCTGCAAGCATAAACACGGAAAGAGGGGGCTGCTGCTGGTGAAAGCATGACTGCTTTGACTGCTTCACTTTGTACAGATTCAGATCCAATCAGAGAGTCATGACAGCATAGAGGACGCTTGCACGGTGAGGTCCATAATGACTCTACGAAGTCAACATTATAAAACTATCATTTGCTTATGCAGTGGTTGGGTTCAGGTCCTGCTAATGTGTGTTGGACAGGTAACCTTGACTGTGCTCTGCATGAGGTACTATCATGAGCAGTGCAAGCTGAATACGGGGGACGTCATGTGCCAGCTTTGTGCTTGCTGATTGTCCTATTTGTGCATGTCTAGGCCCTTCGCTTGTATGAGAAATACAAGCAGCTTGTAGCCTCTGGCGAGTTCCAAGAAAAGGTTGGCAATACACGCAGCAGCCTACATGATCTGATGCAAGATGTTGTCTTGTTGCTCGCCTCTGCACTCATTCATCATTCTCATTGATGGGTTTCTTATCATATTACTGCTGGTAGGTGGTTGTTGAAATCGTCTGACGACAATGAAGGCTTCAAAGCTCCAAGTTCTCACTCAAGATAATTGTGCAAGCATTTTGCAGCTACTGGAGATCTATCGGTATGGGCGCAGGCATGGGTGGGAGTTTGTCCGTGATGTCACCACGATAACCACGGAACCTTTCCAAGCACACGTGCAATCATGACATAGCCACTAGGATGTCCGCTTATGGTCGGCAGCTTGCTGTCACACTTACTGTAGGCCTAGGCGAGGGGAATAAATGCCTTGAGCGGGCCGCTTATAGCTGGGATGCACCATGAGGCATCTGAACTTCTACATGTCACATCTTAGTGGACCCACAAGCGCCAGATGCACCAGGAATTGCATGGCTGCGTGTTCCCTCCGGAGAGCAAAGGGCCGTCCATTGTACATGTAGAAGTGTGTTAATCATCCGTGTAACCAACTTGAATACCTTGTACCACCTGGCTCAGCTTTGGGCGCCCAAGTCAGTTGGGCCCCTACGTTGTCGTGTTTGGTAGTGTAGTCCTTTTTCGGCACCTCTTTCTTTGGCTTTGGGCATTGTCCATTCTTTTGGGGCTGGCTTTGCCAGCCCCCCTTCTCTTTCGCCACCTCTTTCGCCATCACCGTCGCACCCTGGACATTGTGGGTGTACAACCTGGCGGAGGCCCACGAGCCTTGGTGGATGTGGTGGTGACCGAGGCATACAAGAGTTCCGCTTCCACACACATTGCTGGCCACGCAGTGGGAGGTGCTTAGCAGAGAAAGCTCCGACACTACTCTGACTACCCCCGCAGCGACCACCTTCTCTCGACCGCAATCGACACTTTAGGCTGCTTGGGTCCTCGCTTCCATACCCTACTTGAGAACATAGCGAGTCTGGGATATGCACGACGCGAGGATATGCTTCCAGCCCAGATGGGTATGCCGGCTGCCTACCTGTCATTTTTGCGACGTCGAGTGTCAGCTTGTCTGCAGCGAGCTCAGGCTCATGCGTTGCATCAGAAAGCTGGTCGAGCCTTGGCTGGTAGTTTGAGAGCTTGTCGATTGCCATCCGGTATTCGAGCATCAGTCAGCGACCTCTATGTGCTGACTCGTGGTTACTGGGCGGGTCGGCTTAGCAGCAGGTGACGTGCATTTGTCAATGTGCTTGCCTTTGTACTTGGCCACACATGGGAAGAAAGTGCTCGCCCATTGAGAATAGGGGCTGGAACAACCAGCCCGAAAAAGAATGAACAGAGTACGAGAAGGGGGCCAGGGGAAGCGCTAAGTAACAGAAACAAAGCTGCCACACATGGCCTCCCCATCTCTTAATACACACATCTTCCATCTTCTCTATGGGCGAGCACTTTCTACTCAGGCCTGCTGGGTTCAGCTACACGTAGTTACGTCAAGCAGGCGGAGCAGCTTATAAGTGAGGCACCAAAATCACACAGTGATGCAAGCCATTAGGGTTCAGGAGCTGAGTAACCTCGAGTCAGCAGCCGCAAGTGGGAGTGACTTGCAGCTAGCAAAGAGGCACCCCTAATGGAGGGTATTACGACGTGAACTCGTTGACGCGCAGTTGTATGTGTAACCAAGTTAGTGCACTAGAACTGTCACCCTGGACTGGAGCTGCTAGCCCCCCGGCGGCGGCGGCGGCGGCGGCGGCGGCGGCATGGCGGCGGCGATGGCGGCCCGGGCTGCC
>WELB01000069.1:651068-672250 GCA_009602725.1 Spirogloea muscicola | reverse complement strand
TGGCCCTGCTCGTCACAATAGCCATAAGGAGCTGTTCCTGATCAAGAATAACAGCACTTGTCGCAGTCAAGAGTCGCTGCTGTGGACCGCCACTTGGACTCTACCAAGCTCAAGCTCCGGGAGGGTATTCAGGAGGCAGGTGTGGGCCAAAGCCAGGTTCACGTTAGGGCGCACGATGCCATTGAAAGGGTGGGGAAGAGAAACTACTCTCCCATAGAAGGTAGGGACTGGGAAAGTCCAGCCCGAAAAGGATGGACAGGGTCCAAAGAGCCAAGGGGTGCCGAAAAGAAAAACCACACAGCTAGACACTACAAGAGCGCAGATGGAAGCTCAGTAACCACGAGTGAGCAGCAGCAAGTCCGAGTAATCCGCAGCTGGGAGAGAGGCACTCCGAGACTAGAGGCAGCAGCCACAGCATGGCCTGCGCGTGAGTGGACTGCGTGAGCCAGAGGACCGTCGGAGAGATACGGAGAGTTGCATACGGAACACACAGCGCGAGCGAGCCAGCAGTAGGAGATGGGATTGTCTTTGCTTCTTATGCAAGTGTATGGTGTTCGAGAATGTGGTGATACTTGGACGCGCATGTCCACTTTGTAAGATGGCAAGAGAAAATCAGGAACCGTGTTGTACATGAACATTCTAGGAAGCAAATTCAAATTTGAATGAACTATGGTCATTAGAACATGATTTCCAAGGTATGATAGGTGTGGGGAAGGATCCGGAAGCTGAAAAGGTTCATATTCCTTTCAAGTCATCAAGACAGGAAAGAGCTGGAACATGTTAAGTAATCTGTTGGAAAGAAGTACTGTAGAAACGCACCTTAGAATATGGTTGCAGCAATTTATGATTACATAGCAGAGATCACTGATCCGTAGTATACAGTTGATCGAGTTGTGTGTGATGGTGGAAGGGTGCAAGGGTGGGTTATTTTAAGTTTGGGAGCTTTGAATGTCACCGAGAATACTACGTTCACATCAACTTGCTTGGAGTTGGTGAGGTGTTCGGATTTAGTCCATGTGAGTTTGCTGAGAATCTGGAAGATTCACCACAATGATTCAGTTTCAGATCGAGTAGACTTATGGACAATACGAAGTATGTGTCGGATGGGTTGTCTTTTGAGAAAGTTTGGACAGGGTGCATGCACTTTGAGATCGAAATAAATGTTCAAAGTCTATCTTGAGGATCTCGAGAATGTGAACAATGAATGTGTCAATTTGAAATCTTGCTCTTTCAAAGTACCACAGTCAAATCATCCATATTTCATCATTAATATATGTAGGTCAGTGTCAAAATTGGTGCAGTGGCTATATTGCCATGCGGTGCTTATTTCATGATTTATACCTACACAGGCTTTGTCCCAGTACTTTGCTAGCTTCGATTTTGCTCTTCGTTTGATTTGCTCTGCCTGCCACGTAGATCCCCTGACGCGTCACTCAATTGGCTGCATTGTGAATCATCGACTTTATATGGCAGCTGACACCACATGGCACGAGAAGGTACCGTGTCCGTGAATCCTTTTCACACCAGACCAAACGTGAGTCCACCTCACGTCTGCCGCCACCTCACCATCTTTGTTAGATCGACACAATGAGTCGCCGATGGGAAATCGCACGACAGATTTTCAAATCATAAAAACAAACCCTCCAGTACGAGGCCAATGTCTACTTCGAGCTGGTCTAAAAAATCTATAGATCGGAATCAGGGGTTGTTTGAAAACAGCACTTCTAAAACTTATGCTGTTTCAACACAGAGAACTCTGCATATAATCTCATAATTGTCCAGATAGCTGCCACTTGTCAAGTGTTGTCAAATTTGTGAGGTGAACCTCTGATCATGTACGACATGATTGTGGTATCAATTCGGCTTGGGTATTCAAGTTCCAAACTAGGCCAAGCTTGTGAGCGAAACATTTGCAGCCAAATTTCTGTATAGCCAATCAGCTTCTTCCTAGGTCATTCCTGACGTGTCCCTTTGTAGCTTGGAGCACCTTACTGTCGTACACCTACATTTCCAAGGACATAAATGACCAGTATGGCCAGGATGAGAAGGATGGCATTGACCAGATACATATTCAAACTACACATATCGTGCAGGAAATGCTGGGGCCGGCCTGTTACACATACTCGAAAATGTTCAGCTTGCGTTATCTCATAGTACTTATCAATGCTTGGCCGTGCAAGGGGTCAACCCGTTCCCGCCCGCGTGCCAATTGCCAAGGGAAAGAGAATATTGGTAGCGAGCTTGTCTGTGTACACAAACCGTGACGATCCGATCCCTGTACACACAGTCGGGGTCAGAGCGTTCTTCTTGGGATCCTAGCCGTCCTAAGGACAGCGTCCGGCATGGTCAGCGCAGCGCAGAAGGGGAGCACTGTCAACCACGCCGCCGCCCCTGGAAAGGAGGCCGAGTAGGGCCGCGCGCGCCCGCGAAGGTCGTCCGAAGGAAAGGTCGAGAGCCGCCTTCTCCACCGATGTCATGTATCGCGACTGAGCAGGCAGGTCGGATGTGGGCGAGGTGCTGCCCGCTGCATCAGGTCGGGCTGGGCCGCCTCAGAAGCACACCGCGGGCTCAGCGGAGGGCCGCCTGGAAAGGCAGCGGGCCGGTCTCCACATCAGCTGCGGCCTGCTCCAGGGCGCGACTGCCATGCACGAAAGAGCGCCGGGACTGGGAACGGTGACCTGCGCCCAGCTGCCCACGTACGCAGTCTCGCAGGCAAGGGCAAGTGGGCTAGAAGCGTCCTTCTCCCTTGACGAAAGTTAGAGGCTGCACTAGAGCACGGCCAGCACGCGGATGCAAGGCGTGGGCCATTGACCCCTGGAGGGTTATGGACAGGCGCATGTGAACACCTGCGCTAGCGAGTCAGCGGCGTTGTAGTCGGCCTGCTCGCCCCGCCTGCGCGGCGCGCAAGCCGGGTCAACAGGTCTAGCACTGAGACCCGGAAGCCCCTTGCACATCCATGGCCAGTACGGAGGGACTCGTTTCTTCCGGGTGGTCCGCGCACTCGGCATTTTTGCCACGAGCGGCATTCGCTGCTGCATGCCCAGCCTTCGAAGCAGAGAGCCCCGCTTTGGAGTGAGAGAGAGCTCATCCAAAGGAACAAAATCCGGACAGGCTGTAAAGGTTGAGATTCCCGACGAAAAGTTTCGTGTATGTGAAACAAACGAAGGCCAAATGGCCAAGTACAAAGGCAAGCACATCTAAAGACCTACATGATTCTACAGCAGATTGACCCGCTCAGTAACCACGGGTCAATACATGAAGGTCGCAAATGGATGCCAGAAATCTAGATGGCAGATACGAAGCCCTTCTGCCACCAACCAGAGCTCGCCCAGCTTTCTGGTGCAAAGCAATAGCCTGAGCACGTTGCAAACAAGCCGAAACTCGTCGTCGCAAGAACAACAGATATGCAGCTGGCAAGCCAATCTCAGCCGGGAACACATTTGCATGTCGTGTGTAGCCTAGATTGGCTATGTCTCTAGGAGAGTAAGGACTACCTAGAAGAGAGGAGAGGAGGACCTAAGCAGCCAAACAAGTCGACTGCCACTGGCAGGAGCTGATCGCATTGGGGGTATTTGGAGTAGTGCTGCAGCTTTCTTTGTTCAGCACTGCCCACTGCGTGGCTAGCAATGTGTGTCGATGCTGGACCTCTGTACGCCTCCGTAACCAAGACATCGACAAAGGCCCGTGGTCCTCCACCAGGTTGCACGCCCACAATGTTAAGTGTGCGGCGATGATGACGTCCCTGGGCGTCCGTGGTGATAGGCATGATATTGTTGACTTCCACGACCGCACAGTAGCCGGCATCGCGCATCAAGCCCGCCAGGGCATCGCGAAGGAGGTTGTGAATGCCCACCACTTCTGGTCGAGTGGGGCATCTCAGCATGTGAGTGGCGAGCTCAGCACCCTCTGCACGGAAGGCGCACTCGCACTGGCGCACCCCAATCAGGCAGAGAAGAGGGGCTGGCAAAACCAGCCCAAAAAGAATGGACAATTTCCAAAGCCCCAAAAAAAGAAAAGAAAAGAAAAAAGCTGCCGAGAAAGGACTACATTTTAAACACAAGACGATGCAGTCTTATAAAGGAGGCGGGGGCTGTGAAACACCAGCTTAGAAAAGGATTGAACAGAGTGCAAAGGGGCCAGAGAAGCGCTCAACTTCACAGCGACCTGGCCACTGGGTGCCTGATATCTCCCAGTAGAGGCCGCAGGTCAGAGACTCTCCGGGTAGCAGGTCCTCGGTCTATAGCCAGATGCTGCAGCTAGGGCGCGCGATTAGCACGCAGATACAACGCGCCATTGTGCGCTGCGCTGAACTGACAGGCGCATGTGGTACACCTGGGCGAGAGAGCCTGCCACGTTGATATTGAGGTAGGGCTCGCCCATTGAGGGTAGGGGCTGGAAAAGCCAGCCCAACAAAGAATGAACGAAGTACGAGAAGGGGGCCAGGGGAAGCGCTAAGAATAACAAGCACAGTAAGAATCAAAGCAGCTACTAATCACTCAGTCACCCCTGCTAAGCAGGTCAAAGAAGCTGGACTCCTGGAAGCGGGTCCCCTGGCCAGAGCCAGAGGCAGTAGCGAGGGCTCTGGCGACACGCAGGTGCAGCGCGCGGGCCATAGACCTCTGCAGCGAGAGGGCCAAGCGCATACGGTACACGCGACGCGGCTGCAGGAAGGTCCACTGGCTCCCCATGGAAGCCGCGGACGATGGCGTGGCATGCGACCTGGTTGAGCAGCTCCAGCCACCGAGCGCCCAACGCCCCATGCGTGTCGATAGCCAGCGGGAAGCACTGGGGTGCAGGAGTTCGGTCGAGCCACCGAGCATAGAACGTCCCGAGGTCATTGATGGCAAAGGAGGAACATGTCGTCCTCCGGTGGACGGTCAGCATACTTCGCCTCCTTGCTCTTTGTCGCCTTTGGACCCTTCGGACCTTTTTCATTCTTTCTAAGCTGGCTTTTCACAGCCCCCGCCTCCTTTGGAAGAGCTCACTTTTGCCCTGAGCGGCACTGGCTACTGCATGCCCTGCCTTTTTGTTTTAATTTTTGGAGGCAGAGAATGTGGTAGGCGCATTCGAACGCGTCTTTCGCCACCACGTCCGACAATAAGGAGCGGTCCACCAAGTAGTGAAGCAGGTCAACAGTGCGTGGCACCCGTCGCCCTTATCCTGGCTTGGCACGACAGACGTGTTCTCGGCGTCCACCGTGAAGCCCGCCTCCGGAGAGATGCCGTGCATGACGTTACTGATGATGTGGGTGCCATCCCAGCTCCATCCTGACAGGTCTGCCTCCTCTGCTTCGTGGGGCCGCGTGAGCGTAGGTGGGAGCTCCCGCCCTGCCGCTGGTGCGGTGGGCAGGCGGCACTCTCCGGTGAGACCCCCTGCCGGACGGGCAGGTTGGCAGGGCCGGCGCGTCCTCCGACGCGACGTGGCGCCTCTCGCGAGCCCAGGACGTGGCGCGGCTAGCAGCCCCTGTGCAAAATATCCGGGCGCCCGTGGGCGCGCTCGAGCCGGCTGCCCGCCTCCCCGCCGATACTTGCGACAATGCAGCCCGAAGCCGAGAGAAGGCGCGCGGAGCGCATGAATCGATCAAGCCAGCACAGCACAAGGGTAGTGGTGCGCCGAGCCGGATTGAAACGTATCTTTTCTGACCGCAGCGGGTTGGAAATGACCCAGTCAGGAAGTTGTGGTCCAAGTTCCTGCGCGTGCAAGCCACACATTCCACTTCCATGACCGACAGAGAGCGCTGAGCATGCTCACTCGATGAGCGACCGCAAGTTTGCGACGTTCACCTACTTGCTCTGCATTAAAAGCTTATGCCTTGTTCACTCCCTGCTGACCGCAGGCGCGCACATGCCCGCCCTCATGCCGCTCCCCACCATCCCTTCCTCTGTTACCACCACTTTCAACCGTGCTGGACTCAAGTAGAAGCAGCTCTGCTGTGAGGGGTCTCGAATCTGGGAGCATACATTACGTCCAGCTTCCCGAGCAGAGATATGCTTGATGGTATGGATCCTGTAAGCCGGTTGTAGTTCAGGTGCCTTGTAGACAGAGCACGCGCGAGAAGAGCCATCAGGTGATGCTCGACCGCAGGGTCAGTGTGCCTCGACTAAGGACGCTCCTGTTCACAATGAGGGACAGAGTGTGATCAGATGCAGCCAGAGATTTCGTGCAGGTATCGCGGTTGAGCACTGCCAGTTTCGGAAGGCAAGGATATGGCAGCAACCAACAGGCAATTGAGAGAGGGAGCTCGCCCTACAAGACAATGAGCTGCGAAAGGCCTCCAATTGCAGTCGTGATGGTGCCATTCAGATTGGCACCCGTCAAGATGCTGCAAAACAGTCCAGGGCACCGGATGCTAAGGCAGGTCGACGCCGCTACGCGCACCATGCAGCCAGTCCAACCCCGGGGAAGCAGGTCCTTGATGGTCGTCACCCTCGCAGTAGGCACATGCATTCAGCCAGTCTGCCGAGCCTGGCCTCCTCAGTCTCGGGAGCGGCTGGAGAGTCTGTGAATGTCGGATTGCGGTCAGAGGAGGTTTTCAGCGTGCAATGTTGCCGCCGCCAATGGAGGATGGCAGTGCCAGGGGCTACTTACAGGGAGTTGACGCGGGTCCTGGTGTCGTTGCAGCCGATGCCATACCAGGCGCACTTGCCGCCTGTGGCGTTGCAGCCCGCGCAGGGGTTCGCGCCCGCCCAGCTCGACAGGACCGAGAAGGAGTGCACCGCCGTCTTGAATGCTTGCAGCGGTGACACTGCAGCAGGTGAGGAGATGCGGACAAGAGTGATCGTCAACCTGGGCAATGCACGCAGTCCACAACCCAGGCTGCCCGGGCACCACACGATGGCGGTGCACAGCTGGTCGGGCCGCAATGGCAGGCCTCAGCGCAAGATGGCGCCTGGGCAGGCGCGACGCTCACGGTCGGGGTGGACGGCGAGCAGCAGGTCAGTGGTGTGCGCGAGGTGCGCAAAGGAGACCGCCTGGCCTGCCAGGTCCGGGTGCGCCGCGAGCAGCTCCTGGAGGGCGGAGCGAAGCGACACCTGGAACGGCAGCGCGCTCATGTCGACCTCCACCAAGGAGGCACTCCGCCGAGACCCAGAGGCGGCGGCCAGAGGACGGGAAAGGGCCAGCCCGAAAAGAATGGACAAAATGACACAACTATGCAAGAGTATTGAAGAAAATGGGGTTATTATTCCCACTGGAAAGGGGCAGTAACAACGGGGGGGCGAAACAGCTCCGCAAGAGACTTATCCTGAATGGGGAGTATAGCGGGCAGCAACCCCACGGATGCAAAAGCCGGGCAGCGCACGCGATGGCGACTAACGCTCCATTGCCGGGATTTGAACCCGGGTCGTCTGGGTGAAAGCCAGATATCCTAACCATGCTAGACGACAATGGACGCGCTTGGCGTGACACCGTAGCAGTGTCGCAATTATTGCCGACACGCAGTATAAACCTTTCGGCACCTCAAGTCGTTGGCCCTGTTCACATCGTCATCCGACTCCGAACGCTGACCTTGAGAACCGAGTTGGGAAAATTACGGCAGTGGCTGTGAGAGGCCAGCCCAGAGGAACGTACAATGTTAGAATGGGCCGGGAAAGGAGAAATGAAGACTCTTCTAGTAGAGGGAAACCAGTCTTATTGGCTGACGCCAGAAACAGAGAAAGACTTCTCTTCCAGTAGAAGAAGGTGCTCGCCCATTGAGAAGAGGGGCTGGCAAAGCCAACCCAAAAAGAATGGACAATGTTCAAAACCAGTAGAGGGCGATGGCTGCGATTGGCAAGCCCATAAAAAGAACGAACAACAAACTTCGAAGGGGCCAGAAAGCGCAAAAGCGCTACAGCACACAGCGATTCAAGTGGCCGCTAGTCGCTGTATATGCCCTGTGAGCAGCTGCAGGTCTGAGAAACAGAGAAAACCATAGAAGACTCTCCTAGTAGAGGGCGATGGCTGGGATTGGCCAGCCCAGAAAAAGTACGAACATAGGGGGAAAAGAAAAGGGGCCAGACAAGCGATGAAGCACTCAGCAACTCAAGTTGCCACTGGGCGCTCATAGCCCCTGTTGAGCAGCCGCAGGTCAGCGAAAGCAGTTTCGGGGTAGCGGGTCCCCTGGCTCTAGCAGGAGGCTGCAGCCAAAGCGCAACCGGCACGCAGATGCAACGCGCATGCCAATGACCGGTGCAGCGAGATAATGACAGGCGCATGCGATACACCTGGGCGAGAGAGCCTGCCGCGAGGAAGTCAGGCTGCTCCCTGTCGTAACGTCGAAGACAGAGCGCTGCGCGAGAGCATGTGCAGGAGGACAGAAAAAGGAATGAACGGGGCGGGAGAAGGGGCGGGAAAGTCGTGAGCCTTTTCAAAGAGAAAGGGGCACCGGTCGTCATCGTCGCCCTCGTCGTCCCTGTTGTGGATCTAGATTTAACAGGTAGATTTGGCTAATAGAAGACATAGTGCTAACCTAAGTCAGGTACATTACTGCATTTACCCAGTACTTAAGTAGAGCAGCGAGGAGCCGCCAAGTGGCGGCACCACAGCTGCTGTCTGCCGGTTGTGTAGCGGGTGAGCGGGAGGCAAACCGGGGACGACAGACTTTGTGTGACCACACATCTGGTGACTTGGGCGTCCGGACGCGCCTGGCGCAAGCCCCGGACACCCGCATACAAAGAAAGAAGAGAGCAAAGGAAGGGGCTCCCCCAGTGAAGCAGGGGCACTTGCCCACACCCCAGTGAAGTCGAGTGGAATTCCTATCGACGGCCAGGCGAAGAGAGGCGAAGCTTGGCCGCCGTTTCACCGTCATGGCGCCCGCCACTCTCTCTGTCCATGCCATCGCCCCGGCCCTCCAACAGCTGGCCAAGCCAGCCATCAGCACCTGGCTGGCCTACAGCCGCTCTCTTGACTCGGCCGTCGCATTCTTCGTCAGCAGCCGTGTTCCAGACTTTCGGCGGAGTTCCTGAGTTCATATCGAGGCAGAATAGGTTGAAACTTCCTCATTGTGGCCCTGGTACTGTAATTCAGGACAGCACAGGAAGATCGAGCCAATGATGGAAATTTGCCAGAGTAATTGAAGCATGAACTGGCCTCCACATGTATACTGACCAATACTTTGAAAGCAATTTGTTGTTGGTGCTTAGGTTGACAAGGAGCACACCTTAAGAGACTCAAGTCGCAATTACAAAGGCCAGCCTTCTTTGTTGCCCTGGATCATGAGAGGGAACTTGTGATACTTGAAATCAGGGGTACTTATGCGGCCACCCATATTCTTACGGACCTGACACCACATTGCAAGCCCTTTTAAGACGGGTGAGCAAAGTCAGGAGGCTGTCCGGTAGCAGTTCTCTCCTAGAATGGCATGCAATATAGGTGGTGGCTATCAGAATGTGAGTGTTTTCAAAGGGACTGATATTGCCACCAATCACTTCCTCTCCTTCAGCAGAGACTCCTGCAAGCCTCATCATGTGTAGTATTGTAGGTACGCACACTCTGGCATGCTTGGGTCTGCTAAATGGCTCCTCCGTGAGGAAGTACCAGGAGTCCGGCAGTTGCTAGCTGAAAGCAAGGTTACTCAGCTGAGCCTTGCATGCACTGTCCATACTGAGCAAGAGGCTGTGCAGCTACTGCAAGCCTCATCTTGTCTTGCACACAGCTGTGTACATAGCTGCATCGTAGTGGTCAAGGAGGTGCTATCTCACAAATTTACATGTTTACACGTCTACACGCTTTTGCACGGCATAACTGCTTATATGCTCTCATTTCTCACGTTCCTCGGGCAGGGGTATGATTTGGTCATCACGGGGCATTCTTTGGGTGCTGGCACTGCTGCCCTGTTGACCATAATGCTGAGATTACCACAATTATCGGAAAAAGGCTCCATCGCATCTCCGATCTCACAGCACCTGGGAGGCCCGCTCACCAGTATTTCGTACCGGGCAATTTTCTGCCATCGCTGTGTGGATCATCGTCTGGCCTTGGCGTCCTCCTTTGTGAGGACGGTCGTTGTCGCGGTTTGTTCATGAACGCCTCTGCTTCCTGCTTGTTACCTCCGAGTTGGAGCATGAATGGCGTGCGTGCTTGCCAGCTGACGGAGCCGCTCTCCTCCTGTAAGCCTAAGAGACTGTCGCACTTTTGTCTACTCTGCCTGGACATCTGAGAACCTTGCAAATCTTGTGACTCATGCTCAGGATAATGTGGTGGCGCGAGCAAGTGCATCAGTCTTGGAGGATCTCCGCTCAGAGATCATAAAAACAAATTGGTGAACATTCTTAGCAATCAAGTACCAAAAACACTAGCCTGGCTTGTCTTAGCTGCCCATGTGGTTGCTGAAGTCACAGAGGATCAGTGCTGTTCTTCCAAAGCATATAGTAGCACTATGAGCTCATGAAGTTGTGATTGGCTAATTTAGTGGCACTCGTCTTGGTACTGTCTTGCAGGATTCCAGTACCTGTCCGGCTCTTAGCTTCTGCAAGTAGGAGAAACAGGAAAGCTAACAACTTTGGGCAAGGGCATCTTATGTACGATCAAATCTTCATCTCACACATCACTAGGCCCAGATAATCACAGGCATCAATAGGCTCCTATTTTACTTGCCAAGTTCGAGACCCATTCTGGTGCCTTGATGATGAGACAGGAGTCAGGTGCTGAAGGATGGCAGCAAGCGGAGCCACATATTCATGATGGCTCATGCTACAGATTGGCACCTTAGCAGGATGGAGCTCGCGTTGGGATATGATAAGGGCCACCTGGACAAGAAGATGGCGCAGCTTGGTGGGATGGTGCGGGGTCGGTTGCAGGATGAATCGTCTACTCGCATCGAGGAAGTCAAGGCTGGTGATCACGAGGAGAAGTCAAGGCGATATTGAGCGTCGCCTGTAAGCGGATCTCCAGTCTATCGTTTCACCTGTTCCAGAATGCTGATTGTGATGTGCGAGACAGCTGTGGCGCTAGACATCTGCACTAGCAATCAATACGTGCTGACCATTCCTCGTGACATGCATTCTTCCGTCCTTGGCCCAGCTGAAGGTGCTATAGGCATCTCTTCAGCTCAAATACTCACCTACAGTGAGGCATGGTTTTGCATCTGTGCAGCAACTTATATTGCAAGCGGTACAAGTGACATCATCACCGCACCCCCGCTCGTCATGCCAGGGTTACTGTATCACGTGGTCCTGCAAACCCTGCAAGCAGGGGAGGTGCCTCCACTCTCACAGGACCTCACTGCCGAGGCAGGCTCAAGTGAAGCTGAACAGGGCATTAATGGAGGGGCGGGGAGCCTGCGGGTGCGGGAGGTTGTTTTGTGGCGCGCAAGCTGAGCAGGAGGATGAGCCTGAAGCAGTGCTGCAGCACAAGAGCTCGCGGAGTTGGTGGGCCTGGGGTGGGAGCAGCAGCAAGAATAGCAGCTCCAAGGAAGACGATGAAGCAGTAGACGCTACCACGAAGCCTGGCGGTAGTTGCAAGCGGGCTGAGGAGGATTTGTTGGCAGAAACGGTTGTCAATGGAGCACATCGAGAGGGGGAAAGCGTGGATGCTGCCACTATCGTCAAGCCTGGCACACTGGCCAAGCAGCCTGACAAGGGCGAGAAGTCGTCGTGGTGGGCATCCCTCACGAGGAAGAAGGTTGAGGATGAGCCAGGAGTGGCGGGGGCTGGCGTAGTGATCATCGAAACAGATGGCAACGGCAAGGAGTTGACTGAGGAGGTCCACGAGGGCCACGGGGCGGGCTTTGTAAGGTCGCGAGAAAGTACCCAGACGGCACCATTTGTGACACGCTTGACCCCGCGAAGATAGACCTCCGCTTCCAAGTCGCCTCATGCAGGTCAGCTTTCCTTATTTACGAGCTCTTCAAAAGCCCAATCATTTAGTTGTGCGGTGTTTTTTAGACCGTTTTGTTTGCTGGTTGTGGGTCTGATATGTGTTGCTGGAGTGCACGATAAAAATCGGCTTTTACACCGAAAGTTAGAAAAAAGGCAAGGCAGACCATTGACCCTTTGTGCTGGTTATAGTCTGTTGGTTTGTGCTCGTCTGCAATACCTGCACATCAAAGTGGCACTTGCATTTGACTGCAGCAATGGACGATGTACTCATGTCATCAGCAACAAGCCGAACAGCACCGTGTGTGGTTCGACCGAGGTTGACACACCTTGCGAGAGCAATGAATGTTGTGCCCGCTGTGATGGTGTGGGCCGTGGCGACGACAACATTAGCGACAACCAGCCTTGTACAGTATGCACCGCTGCTTTGAATTGTGTAGAAGATACAAGTGGATGCGAGCCCAATAATTGTTCCTGCTATGGAACCTCTTGCTCTCTCAATTTTCCTTGAGCACACATACACCCCTGCTCAGGGGTGCTATGGTGGTGCAATCGGCATACTCATAAGATAGAGACTTAGGATGCACAGGACACAAGAGGTGTGATAAGGATGCGCCCTTCAGATGCTGCTGCCCAATCAGCCGCAGTCCACTATACCATGTCAATTAGCCTCTCCTGATAGTGGTCTGGGGCATGCTCATCCATGTTGCCGAGCCGCTCTTGGATAGGGGGGTCCAACGTGGAGTTGTGATTGTGGCTCATGACGACACAAGCGAAAATGACCAGGTAGATGGTGGTTTCATATGCCCGCTGCGGCCGGACCCCACAGCAAAGCTCGTGAGGGTCGCTCTACGTGTCCATAGAACGTTGACCACCTTTTGCTGGGACTGTGCTGGCCCGTGCACTATCTGCTGCATCTGGCATGTGGCTGAGGCTCCTTGATCGACCTCCAAACCGTATGCCAGCTGACTCTCCAAGTGAAAAGCACGTGCATGGACAGAGAGGGGGCTCCAAGGCCAAGCGTTGAGCGCTGGGATCCAGCACGTGTTCTAGCTACAACTGTCAGTTTCGATAAGCCGACTTGCTAATCCTCAATGTCCACGAGTCTATTTATACATCTATTTATAGCTGGCTGTCGTGCCTGCCCGTATAGCGCCCACTAGCGCGTACTACACGTCATCGTCCACACCTGGAACTCCACCTACAGACCAGGACTCTGCCTGACTAGCAGCAGCCTGCCCTGCATGGCCTCACCACCAGGTCAGCAGGCATGCAAAGAATGTGGCAAGAAGCATCACCACACACGGATCTCTTTACTCTCGGACAAGTAACATCTCTAATCCCTCTTACTCGCGTGCGCCTCCAGCGCCGCTGCGTCGTCATCCCCGCCGGGGGATCTCTCACCGCCCGCTTCGGCCCCTTGGCCACCCTGGCCTGGAGCGCTGGCCTACTCGGGGCGCGCGCCGAGCCCTCTGAACCCTTGCCGGCGGCTGCGGCGGCGGCCGCGCTGTAATCTTTTTTTTTTGGTTTTGCTCGCCCATTGAGGATAGGGGCTGGAAAAGCCAGCCCAAAAAAGAATGAGCAGAGTACGAGAAGGGGGCCAGGGGAAGCGCTAAGAAAAACAAGCACACAAAAAAATAAAGCAGCTACGAATCACTCAGTTACCCTTGCTAAGCAGCCGCATATTAGAGATGCCGGGCTCCTGGAAGTGGGTCGCTAAAATCAGAAGAAAGTGCTCGCCCATTGAGAATAGGCGCTAGAAAAGCCAGCCCAAAAAAGAAGAAACAGAGTACGAGAAGAAGGGGGCCAGGGGAAGCGCTAAGAAAAACAAGCACACGCTAAAATCGCTCTCCAACGGGGGACGTGCGGATAGAGAGCCTCTCCGCCGTCCGATCTATCTCATCAAGGCCCAACCCCGCAAGGGGGGTCAAGGCAGTAGGTACAGACACCCACCCGCCCGCCCGACTGCCCTCTAGCTTTTTCTCCTCTAGCCGACGCCACGACGCTACGCGCTCGGGCATGACATGGATAGACTTGGTGAGATAGGTTGGGCGAGCCACTAGCACAAGCTGCCAGCCTTTTCTTCCTCCTTGCTGGCCCTGCGCATCATGCGGTGCTGGTGTAGAGGGCTCCAGGGCTTGGGCAGCCCGTGCGTGGTCGCCACCTCGTTCGGAGCGGATAACACATCGCTTGCCCGCCTTCTTAACATCAGTAGCTAATGAGATGGGCTTATTGTTGGCTTGCGCGAGTTGCACAGCCGCTCGGCGCTTTTCAAGTAGCAGCTGCCACGCCCCTTTTTCCAAACAGGTGACGGGGCATGCGGCAAGCTCAGAATACCGTCCAAGCTGTAGCGTTTGGTCCCTAATAAGCAGCTTAGAGCCGAATGCGACCTTTTTAGGAGTTGTGCTTGGGGATCTAGAGACAACCACCGCCACGAGAGAAGGCGCGCGGTGCGCATGAAATTGAATGGGAGGCCAATTCTAGCCTTACAAATGTCCTGTTAACTGGGTAGCGAGGAAGCACTAAGACACAGCGGGAGGCTTGCCCCTGTCGCGCTGCCGCTAGGCAGCAGCTCCACCTCCTGGGCACGGCGCTCCAGACTTGCCTCTAGCGAGGCGCCGCCAAGGTCTCCAAAGCGAGCCGGCAACGAGCCGCGCGGGGCAGCGATCTGCAGCCGCAGGCAGCCGCAGGGCTGCGCCTCTCTCAGAGCTTCACCGAGTCCCCGACCTCCGGTCGGATCACTCTCTCGACTCCATAGAATCGTGCTTCTTCGTGCCACCCGCCATCCAGGGTGTATTGGGTTCGCCCCAAGGCTTGCCCGCGAGGAGCTTGCCTGACGAGGGAACCACGAGCTGCCTCTAGCAGACGCCATGGCGCCTTGCATGGACTGGATTGGACTGGACTGTTGACATCGCAAAAGCCTTCAACGCAGTGGAGCGCGGCGTCATTTTGAGGAGCTGCGTGACCACTTTGCCTGACTGGTCCCCTATGTCCTCATGGCCTACGGCCGGCCAGGGCGGCTGCTGTGGCATGCTGAGGAGTCCTGGAAGACGTTGTGGTCTTCAATCGGCACACGCCAGGTAGACCCCAGTAGCCTTATACTTCTCGCTTCGGCACAGTCCCGGGCTATTCTGCGCACCCAGAGCCAGCACCCCAACCTCCTCTTCCCCTCCTGAGCCGACGACACACATTGTTGGCCCAAATCGTTTGTCAAGTCATGGCGGCCTATCCCTTGCTCGTACACGAATCGAGCATGATGGGCCTGCACGTTTGCCCCACCAAGAACGTGGCATGGTTCCTACGTGGTCTCCCCACCAACCTCTAGCTCCCACCAGGCTGCCAGTCCCCGGCCAATGGGCTGGCTATTCTCAAGGTGCCCCTTGGCACACCAACCCATGTAGAGGAAGATGTCCGTGAACGGACTGCAGAAACACCTTGTGCCCCTTCCCTCCCTTCCTCTTCTTGGAGATCCGCAATTGGGTGCTTGCAATCTTCACTCGCTGCATTGGCCAATTTGCGGGCTACCTGCAGCGGACAATTTCCTCAACGGACGTGCTGAGCGTGCTGTACAAGGAGTACGACACCTCCCTCCTGCAAACCCTAGCTTCCCTGCTACAACACCCATCCCCTCACCTTCATCCTCCTTGTACAGGCCGCCTTGGACCTGAACCCCGGCTGGATGGCCTTGGCGGTGGATGTCCGGAATGCATACAACAGCGCAGACCGGGATGTCATTGCAGAGGTGCTGAGGGCGGCCTTCCCCAGCCTCCTACCCTTCTTCAGGCTAGGCTATGGTCAGCCAAGCGACTTGCTGTGGCAGACAGGGCATGGGGTGGTGGAGGTCCTCCATACCTCCACAGGCGCGCGCCAAGGGGATCCGCTGGCTGGGCTGTACTACGCGCTGGCCCACAACCGTGCGCTGCTGGCCACGGTCGCAGCTCACCCCGGGGTCCACACCCCCACGTATGCCAATGACACAACGCTGGTGAGGCCGCCAGACGACGTCGTGGCAGCCTTTGGCACCCTCGAGGCTTAGCTAGGCGCGATCCGCTTGGGCATCCGCGCACCCAAATGCAGTACTTGGTCTTCCCAGGGCCTGCCAGCCCACCTGCGCTTGCCCTCGGGCTGCCAGACACCAGCTGGGGGCTTCACCCTCCTCGGCGCCCCCACAGGCTCCCCAGCCTTTGTGCTGGAGCAGCTCCAGGCACGACTGCTGGAGCACCTCCGGCCGGCGGACCGCCTTCACACGCTGCAAGACATGCAGCTGGCGACCAATATGCTGACCAGGTGCATTGCCCAGCATCCGCACTACTTGGCCCGCGTCCTCCCCACCCTCCCCGGCGGTGAAGGCGGCGTACTGACTCTGGCATTCTGGCGAGCGCTGCCACTCTCCTCCAGCACCCCGGCTTCCTCACCACGCCAGCCGCGCTGCTCCAGGCTAGCCTGCCTGTCCGCCGCGGCGGTCTGGGCTGCCGCCCAGTCGCCCGCGCCTGCGAGGCCGCCTACCTGGGCAACCGGGCGCAGGTCGCCGCACCCATCAGTCAGCAGTTCCAAGCTCACGACATCCGCACCTTAGAGGGTGGTGGCTGAGGTGGAGAACGGCTCGCTGCCCTTCCAGACTGCTCTCCGCGCTGCCCGCGAAGGGCTCCTGGCGGCCCACCCCGACATGTCGAAGCAGGTTGTTCCGTTCATCCACCTCGCGCACACCCCCGACCTGCGGGCCCAGGCCCGCTACCCTGCGCTTGTGGACAAAGCGGCCTATGACCGGGTGGTGGAGCTCCTGCCGCCGCAAGACATTCGAGGGCGTGCCCGGCTCCTCTCAGCCTCCTCCCCGGGGGCGGCGGCGTGGGTACCCACGCTCCCCATCTATGCGGCTCTCGCCATGCCTGACGCAGGCTACAGGACAGCGGCCCACTCGCTTCTGGGCCTCCTCCCCCCCTGCCTCAAAGGAGTCATGCGATGCGAGTGCGGTGCCCGCCACGCCGAATACTGCGGAGCTGGCGGCCCACATACTCCGTTGTGCCCACGGCGGCGAGAGGACCGATCCCATGACCTTCTCAGGGAGACCATGCAGGGTGTGTTCCTGGAAACCGGCTACAAGGTGGCAATGAAGAACTCGACGATCATGCCCATCCTGCGGGGCGCTGACGGACAGCTTCATACCCGCCGCGCGGACCTCGTTGCCATCCCGCCCGGAGGAGGTCCGCGTATCATCGCTGATGTGGTGACTGCAGATTGCGTCAATTCGGTCAACCCCGCGAAGACGACGACGCTCATCGGGCACGCGGTCGCTTTGGCGGCTCGGAGTGAGGAGCGCAAGTACTCTGACCAACCCCCAAGCGATGCCTTCGCGGCACTGGCCATTGACGTACACGGGGCCTTCGGCAGTGGTTGCTTGGATCTCCTCCAGCGGCTTGCCCGGGAGGCCATCGAGCGGCGGCCGAGTTCGCCAGGCTTCAATGCTGCCGGCTCCCTCGCGCAGGTCTTTCGGATGAGGCTGGCGGTCTCGCTACAGCGCTCTTTGGCTCATGCGGTCCACGCGCGCGCTGGCCGTGCTATGGGTGCTGCTTCCGGGTCTCGGTAGAGTGCCGCTTTTCCTGCTTCGAGTTACTCTGATCTGGTGTTGCTCACACGTGGATACTAAGCATCCATCTGAATCTCCCTCTGCACCGTCTCGTGCTTTGTAGTGTAGTCCTTTCTCGGCACTTCTTTCTTTGGCTTTGGACATTGTCCATTTCTTTTGGGTTGGCTTTGCCAGCCCCTCCTCTATGGGCGAGCTCTTTTCTCTCACCTGTATGCATCTGGCTGGCATTTCACAGCCGATTCTTTCATATCAGCAGCCGCTTTCTTTTGAACCTTGTCAACAAGAACAGGGTGCTCGCCCATGTCAACACTATTTGGGCTGGCTTTTGACAGCCCTTGCCCTCTTTAAGCTTTCACCTCCGGTTGTGTAGTGTCTAGCCTATTGTCACTGTGTTGTCGAGCTGTGTGGTTTTTCTTCTCGGCCCCCTTTAGGCTCTTTGGACCGTCCATTCGTTGTGGGCTGGCTATTCCCAGGAGGGCACTTGCGCCCACCCAGCTTTGAGAGAGCTACTCCCTTTCTTGGGTTCAGGTCGCCACATCGGTGGCGCAGCGCCACCCACCATGATGGGCGGCCCCTGTTGCAGCAGGTTGTGGAGGAGGTGGCGACCGGCTCGTTGCCTTTTCAGGTGGCGCTCCGCTCAGCTCAAGACGGGTTACTTGCGGAGCATCCTGCCCTTGCAGAAAGATGAAGAAGTGGCACTCCCAAGAGGGGCAAGGGCTGCGAAAAGCCAGCCCAAAAAGAAATGACAAAGGTTCGGAGGAGCCTACAAGCGTGTAGCAGCAGAGAGCGTGGTCCCGTTTGCCCACCTTGCACACACCACCGACTCGCAAGCGCAGGCGCACTACATGGCGGCAGTCGACAAGGCGTCCTTCACGGCCACGCTGCAGCTCCTCCCTGCAACCGGCGTGCGCGGCCATGTTCGGCTGCTGTCGGCCGCCTTCCCCGGCGCGGCAGCCTGGCTCTCCGCGCTCCCCCTGTACGATGCCCTCAGGATGCCGGATGAGCTGTCCCGTACGGCCACCCATCGTCTGCTGGGCCTCCCCCCGCCCTGCCTGCTGGGCGTGCTGCAGTGTGAATGTGGGGAGCGGTCGACGGACCCAGCGGAGCTGACGGCGCATATCCTCCGCTGCGCCACCGGAGGCGAACGTACAGCTACTCACGATCTCCTGCGTGATGCAATGTACGGCATCTTTCAGGAGGCCGGCTACTCAGTGGCGATGAAGAACTCTTCCGTCATGCCAATCCTCCGGAGAGCTGACGGACTTCATACGCGCCGTGTCGACTTGGTGGCGTTCACGCCGGGCGGCGGCGCGCGCATCATCGCTGACGTGGTCACCACTGATGTGGTCGACCGCTCCAACCCGGGGCTTTCTGCCTCGCGGGCTGGCCACGCTGCGGCAAAGGCCGTTCGCAGCAAGGCGGCCAAACACGCCGACCACCCGGCTACAGATGAGTCCGCCCCCTTGGCTGTGGACGTGCACGGGGCTCTCGGGTCCCAGTGGTTCGACCTGCTGGGGAGGCTTGCGCGGCGCGCTGTGTCCCGCAGTTGCGGTGAGCCGGCTGACTTCAACGCCGCTGACTCGTGGGCTCAAGTCTATCGTATGAGATTGTCTGTATCGCTTCAGCAGTCCATGGCCCACGCTCTGCATCTGCGTGCTGGCCGTGCTCTGGCTGCGGCCTCCGGCTCTCGTCAGGGGTGTAGTTTTCCGGCAGCTAGCCTGTCGGATCTGAGGCTCCCCACTCGTAACTACTGAGTGATCCATCCTCTCCCTGTTCTAACATAGCATCTTCAGGCCCCTTTGTAGCTGCTACTCGCTTGTAGGCCCCTCAGAACTTGTCCCCATTGGGAGTGCCGCTCCTTCTTCTTTCTTTCTTCCAAAGGAGGCAAGCGCTATGAGAGAAGCAGCTCTTGCATAAGGGGGCGAGGTTTGGGAAGAAGAAGAGATGACGCTTCCAGAAGAGGGCGGTGGCTGTGAGGGCCAACCCAAGACAGAAGAATGAACGAAGTCTGAAGGGGCCAGAAAAAAATCTGAAGCACGCTGTGGGTCAAGCAGCCACGAAGCACTCAGTAACCTATGTTGAGCAGCGGCAGGTCGGAGGAAGTAGTCACCGGGTAGCGGGTCCACTGGTGAGAGCCAGAGCAGTTGATGCGCGACCGGCACGCAGAGCATTGACCGCTGCAGCGAGACTGACAAGCACAGGATCTGAGAGGCCAGCCCAAGACTACGAACAAACAAGAGCTTCAAAGTGCGGGGAGGGAGAGGGGTTTTGGGAAATTGGTTTCTGGGGATTTTGGGGGGTTTGGGGGAAAGGGGGGAAGAAAGTGCTTGCCCATAGAGAAGAGGAGCTGGCAAAGCCAGCCCACAAAGAATGGAGTGCCCAAAGCCAAAGAATGCGGTGCCGAAAAGGACTACACTACGAAGGAGGGCAGGTGGAGCAGCCGTGCCCACGGCCGTGGGCACAATGTCGGCGACGGCCACCGCCAGAGGCGGCGGCGGGCCCCAACTTGGCGGCACCGCCCAGAGACAAGGCCCAGCTCGCGCCTGCCCGCCCACCGCCGCGGACGGCCCATCATGCTGAGTGATTCCCCTGTAGCTCTTTGATTTATGTCCATTCTTTTTGGGCTGGCTTCTGCCAGCCCCTCTCTTCTATGGGCGAGCTCATTCCGTATCATGCCGCCGCTCCGCCCCCTTCCCTCCTCCCTCTCTCTTTCTTTCTGGCCGCTCTGCTGGAAGAGTCTTTTCTCTCTCTTCGGCCAGGGAGGTTCCGCGGAGCGCATGAAATGCATGGGAGGCCATTTCAAGCCATTACAGTGTTCAGGGGAAGAAGGACGCTTCCAGGAGAGGGCGGTGGAGGTTTAAGGACCCGCTACCGGGAGACTAGTTCCTCTGACTTGCGGCTGCTCAGCAGGGGCTACTGAGTGCCTCGTGGCCACTTGAGTTACTGTGTGCTTTAGCGCTTTGAAGAAAGTGCTCGCCCGTTGAGATTGAGATTTCCCTGGCCCCTCCGGACTGTGTCCATCTTCGTTTCTAGGCTGGCCACTCACAGCCATCGCACTCTCCTGGAAGGACGAGAAGGCGCGCGGTGCGCATGAAATTGAAATGGAGGCCAATCCTAGCCTTACAGATGTCCTGCCAAGTGGGTGACGAGCTGGCTACGGGGGACTGGAGGCGTCTTCCCTTTCTCCCCGCTGTGTGGCACCTCCAACCCTCCTTTCCCCCACCCGCCCTCCCTCCTGCCATTGCTGCTTCCTCAACCTCCTCTAGCAGCTCCACAAGCGGTACCGGTCGAGTCGACATGGCCCCCGTCAGCACGGCTCCCCCCGCTCTGTGGCACCTCCGGCCCTCCTAGTATAGGGCGTCTTTTCATGTAGCCACATTCTTTCCGCTGCATTCTTTGCACTTTCTGCATTTTCTGCCTGAACAATGTAATGGCTTGAATTGGCCTCGCTTTAATTTCATGCGCACCCCGCGCCTTCTCTCTGCATAAAAGAAGACTCCAACAGCCGCTCTTTTCACATCAGCAGCCGCAGCTTCGGGATCAGCGGTCCCCCCCCCCTCCCCATCAACCTGTCTACAACGAGCTCAGGCGTATGCTCTGCATCAAAAAGCTGGTCGAGCCTTAGCTGCTGGCACAAGAGCTAGTCAATTGCCGTCCGGTATTCGAGCGTCAGCTAGCGACCTCTATGTGCTGACTCGTGGTTACTGAGCGGGTCAGCTTAGCAGCAGGTGACGTACATTTGTCCAATGTGCTTGCCTTTGTACTTGGCCACACATGGCCTCCCCATCTCTTAATATACACGC
>WELB01000069.1:623681-635262 GCA_009602725.1 Spirogloea muscicola | reverse complement strand
GCCGTTGATAGCCGTCGACAGGTCGTGGACGGGTCATCAACGAGAGACTGGGTGCCGAACATCCCACCCGGGCCCGTATGGCCGGGCTCGCAGTCCGTCGGGCTATGAAGGGGGCACCCGAGATGGGAGAGGGGGTGAGTTCTTCACCCAACCTCGGACCCCTGGACCCTTGCCCCTGCAGTAACCGTTGCTCAGTTTTACCGTTGCGGCCCCATCCCAATGCCTCCCGCTTCTCCTTGCGCTGCCGGCAGCCCGGGCTTGGCGATCTACAGCATTCGTTACAGGAGGCGCGCGCGATGCACATGAGTGAGAGGGAGGCTAAGCCGTCATCGCCCACCACGCTAGTAGCCGCATACATGTCATGATTATTGGTAGCGCAAGGGGAGCCTTGGCACAAGGGGCTTGCTCTTGAATTTTTGTCAATTCTTTTCGGGCTGGCCTCTGCCAGCCCTTCTTCTCTATTGGCGCACACCTCCTCTAAGTTTGAGCGACCGCGCTACTCCTCTGGCCGCGCTTTTCTGCTACTCCCGTGCGCCCTGCTACGGCTGCCACCTCGGCTTGCGATATGAGCCAGTGCTAGTGTGACATATGTATGCCACACGGGTTGATCTGCATCTTTACAGCCGCAACGGGGGTGGTCTGCTGATCCTGCAGAGGAAGTGGTCACAGATAAGGAAAGAAAGAGGGGGCGGGGCTGCGAAAAGAAGAAGTGCTCGCCCATAGAGAAGTGGGCTGGCAAAGCCAGCCCAAAATGAATGGACAATGTCCAAAGCCAAAGAAAGAAGAGCCGAAAAAAGGACCACACTACCAAACACAACAACACACTAGGGAAGCTCAGTACCCTCGAGTGAGCAACAGCAGGTCGGAGTAGCTCGTTGCAGGGAAGGAGGCAGTCCGCCGAGATCCAGAGGCAGCGGCCAGAGCACGTCCTGCTCGCGTGTGGACGGCGTGGGCAAGGGATCGTTGCAATAAGCGCTCGCCCATTGAGGATAGGGGATATTGTTGGAACGATGCCGCCAGGCGCATGCGGAAGACCTGAGCTAACGAACCGGCGGCGTTGAAGCCGGGCAGCGCCCCTGGCAGACCCGGCCGCCGGTTAATGGCCTGGCGGGCAAGCCGCTGGAGGAGATCCAGCCAGCGGCTGCCGAAAGCCCCGTGAATGTCGATCGCCAGGGCCGCAAATTCGTCACCAACCGGGTGGTCGGCATTATTTTCGCTCTTCACCAGCAGCCGCATTCTTACCCCGGGCCGCCAGGCCGACCGCATGCCCTGCAAACGACGCCGACCTGGTGGGATTGGCGGAGTCGAAGCAGTCAATTGTCACCACGTCGGCGATGATGCGGGGACCGCCGCCGGGCGGGAATGCGACCAGGTCAGCGCGGCGAGTATGGGGCTGGCCGTCCACGCCCAGCTGGATTGGCATCACTGAGGCGTACTCCACCGCCACCTTGAAGCCCGCCTCCATAAACACCCCCTGCATACCATCGCGCAGGAGATCATGGGAGCCGGTCCGCTCGCTCCCGTGCACGTAACGGAGCATGTGCCCGGCCAGCTCCGCAGGGTTGGCGCGACGGGCGCTGCACTCGCACTGAGTGACGCCCACGAGGCAGGGAGGGAGGAGGCCCAAAAGCTGATGGACCGCCGTCCTGTAGACCTCATCTGGCATGGTAAGTGCTGCGTAGAGTGGGAGCGCATTTAGCCACGCCCCCGCCCCAGAAGAAGAGGATGAAAGAAGCCGGGCACGCCCGCGAAGGTCGGACGGAAGGAGAAGCTCCACCACCTGGTCGAAGGCCGCCTTCTCAACCAAAGGCCGTGAAGCGTGCCTGGGCACGCAGGTCGGGGGTGTGGGCAAGGTGCATGAAAGGAACAGCCTGCTCGGACATCCAACAATTGGACGGTTCAGAAATAAATCAAAGAACACCTCGACACCACTGAAGCCAGTGTAGGCTGGAGGCCAGATCGTTTCCTCTCTTGGCCTGGCCGAGTGAAAAGAGCGGAAAGCTCGCTTCCTCAGCTTATTCTTCTGAATAGTTCATTCGGTCCTTTCACAACCTCGAGCGAAGTAAAAAAGGAGAAGCAGAACAAGGGCCACATATGTGCCCTGAAAATTTTTTGGTCACGGTTATATGGGACTGTGGATAGACAACGACGTTGTGCAGAGGCAGATACAGATGGGGCATAAATTGAGACATCCACCAAGGATCGTTTGGAGTGCTTCCTGGCGGGCGCACTGATGCCTGCGCTCCACTTGTTGCCGACTATCCAAGCAAGACGCAAGGTCTCAAACCCGATTTAAAACGAGCCAGTGACAAAACAAATACAATATACACGGCTAGCGGGCGGGCCCTCGACTCCTCGGTGGCTTAGTGGTGGTTCGAGGCTGCAGCGCGCTCAAAGTGAGAGGCCTCATATCCAGGAGATGAGCTTGTTGTCGCGGAAGAATTTGCCATTCGCCTTTTCCTTCTTGAGGTCAATAAGGTGCAGCACCTCGTGACCAATTGAGTCCGGCTCCTTCCACCCCTTGTGTCCCAATGCCTCTGCAGTAGCGAAGGCAAAAGTGGCCAAGGTCGTGAGTAACAATACGAGCACAGCGGTATGCCCGCAGTGGCTGCTGTGGCAGTGCAAGGTCCGTGGGCCGAGGGTGAAGGTCCGAAACCGGGGGGTTCAAGGATCCAGGGTTGAAGTGGCAGGTTGCGCAGAGCATCCAAGGCTGCCTAGGCTGCCCCGCTGCTGAGGCCTTCATTGGGGCTTTAAAGCATGAGCTGAGGACGCAGGGTTCCGGAGGGATTTCGGAAACTAGAGAGCAGGCCCGAATGGTCGAGCTTTTGCACCCGGGATCCGAGATGTCAGATACTGTCGGCAGTGGGGTCGAGGACAAGTCGCAGCAAGTCCTCAAAATCAACATTGGAAAGTCGACGGCCACCACTTGAGAGAAAAGACAAGCACTCAAGCAGTAGATTCACGTCTCTGACAGCATGACAGGACAGCAGTCCTGGGGCAATATAGCAGGCTGCTCACTCGGAAAGCTCTCGTAGAGGCCATTGTGCTCCTCAGCCATGCGGGTGCGCACGGGGCCTGGGCACATGGCGACCACCGCGATGTCCTTGTCGGCCTCGACGGCCTTGCCAAACATCACCGTGAGGGCGTTGAGACCCGCCTTGGACGCACCTGTGCAGCGGCGGCGCCGACGGCAGCAGCGCCGCGGCTCAGCCCTGAGCAGGGCGGCTACAGAGGAGTGGAGGGCAGGATGCTGCAAAGAAGGCTGGTGTACGAGCAGAAGCAAGGGCAGTCAGTGCAAAGGAGGAGACAGGCGGGACGAGGGGGAGGCAGGAGACAGAGGACACACTGTAAGCCACAGAGCTATTGCTCATGAAGCCAAACTGGCCGGCGGCGGAGGAGACATTGACGATGCGCCCGTAGTTCGCCTTCTTCATCGCCGGCATGAAGGCCTTGATCATCCGCAACGCACCTGTGCCGCCCCGCGCTCTCAGAGGCAGGGTTGGAGGAGGCGTTCGTCGGGCGAGGTGAATCGGCGAGAGGAGGACGTTGTTTGTGCATGGGAGAGAGGGGAGGAGATGACCAAAGGCACGGGATTGAATGATAGAGGATATTGGGGAAGAAGAAGAGAGGAGGACTGCCATAGTGGGAAAGTTAGGGGGGGTTTATCTATCCCCGGGTTCGGGGAGGCCTCGTATTCTACCCGTGACGTTGACGTTGTGCACATCGTTGAAGGTCGCCACGTCCGTGTGCAGCGCGTCGACGCTCGCGGGCTCGCCGCCCATGCCCGCATTGTTCACCAGGATGTGCACCGCACCATACGTGTCGCCGACCCAGTTGGCGAACGCCGCCACCGAGTCGTCGCTGCCAATATCCAGCGGGTGGAAGGTGGCCTCCAGGCCCTCCCCTTTGAGCTCCGCCACCGCCTCCTCGCCCTGTACCGACGACGGAGCCGGCGGTGCCAGCAGCCCATCAACTCAGGACACGGCGGTCGCCAGGGGCGGCGGCGGCGGCGGCGGCGGCGGGTCCGACCTGCTTGGCGTCGCGGGCCGTGATGACGACGGTGGTGTGGGGGCGCCGCGCCAGCTCGCGGGCGATGCTCAGCCCGATCCCCCGGTTGCCGCCTGCAGCCAAGGCGACGGCGCCGGCGGTGGCAGCGACGTCAGACGGGCTAGCAGTCTTGCGCCGTGGCGCTCCAGTCGGCCTGCGGACCGTTCGGCGTTCACCACGACCTTCCCACGACCTTCCGGCGTGTACCCTTTCGTCTCATTCGGTCGTTCGCGGCAGGCAGAGCCCCACTAGCACCGCCCTCTGCGACGAGGCCACTGACGACGGCGGCGGCGGGGAGGCCAGGGCTGCAGCGCACCCGTCACGATGGCAATCTGCTGGGTCCTCATGTCGGCGGAGGCCGCAGAGGGCCCGGCGGCGCTGCAGCTTGGGCCCCGGCAGCTGCCGGCTAGGCCGTGCCCGGCAAGGGCGGCAGCGGCGCCTCCGCGAGGGGGAAGCGGCGTGCGGCGCCGCAGTGGAAGCGGCGGCGGAAGCGACGCGGCGGCGACGGCGGCGGCAGCGACGACGGCGGCGGAGGCGGCGGCGGCGGCGGGAGCTTTAGGTAGCAGGTGTGGAGGCCCTCTACCCCCTTTCCCGGCACGCGAGCCACGTGTCCTTGCCACGTGGGCAACGAGTTCGCCGGTGCAGTCCGGCTTGGCTGCCAGCAGCTTCTCCCCAGTCTGCAACTTACACCGTTTCCTCAAATCAAAGAGGCCAGCCCTAAGAAGCTTCGCGGCACGCGCCCAGTCTCCTAGAAAAGGGGGGACGAGTTCTCGCCATGTGCCGCACTTTCATTAGAGTCGTGGTCTGGCAAATCAGTCCCCTGATTTCAATGTGCTAGCTTTCGCGATTTCATTTGGCCCCCCGTCCTTCGTTCTTTCCTTAGGGGCTGGCATCGCCCTCTCGTATGTTGTCGTGATTGGTAGAGTAGAGGAGTCCTTCCTCGGCTTCTCATTCTTCGGCTTTGGACATTGTCCATTCTTTTTGGGCTGGCTTTGCCAGCCCCTCTTTCTTTATGGGCGAGCCTTCTTCTTCTCGTTCCCTGCAGCAAGCTATTCCGGGTATGCGGTCGCCTGCGCTGCTCGGGCCAAAGAGCTGAAGTACGCGGATCATCCGCGGGAAGACGAGTTCTTCCCGTTGGCCATCGACACACATGGGGCGCTGGGCGCTCGGTGGCTCGAGCTGCTCACCCAGCTCGCCCGCCACACCATCGCCCGGCGCTTCCATGGGGAGCCGGTTGACTTCCCTGCAGCCGGGTCGCTGGCGCAAGTGTATCGAATGCGCCTGGCCGTCTCGCTGCAGAGGTCCATGGCCCGGGCGCTGCACCTTCGTGCCGGCAGAGCCCTCGCTGCTGCCTCTGGCTCTGGCCAGGGGACCCACTTCCAGGAGCCCAGCATCTCTGATCTGCGGCTGCTTAGCAGGGGTTACTGAGTGTCTCGTAGCAGCTTTGTTTCTGTTACTTAGCGCTTCCCCTGGCCCCCTTCTCGTACTCTGTTCATTCTTTTTCGGGCTGGTTGTTCCAGCCCCTATTCTCAATGGGCGAGCACTTTCTTCTTATTCCGACCTGATGTTGCTCACTCGCGGGTACTGAGCTTCCATTGCATTCACGGTTCACTTGCGCGCAGGCCGAGCTTTGGCGGCGGCCTCCGGCTTCTGTCAGGGCGACGTCTTTTCCGCCGGCTAGCTACTCAGACTTGCATCTCCTGACTAGAAAGTGCTCGCCCATTGAGGATAGGGGCTGGTGAAGCCAGCCTGAAAAGAATGAATACAGTACGTGAAGGGGGCCAGGGGAAGCGCTAAAAAAAACAAGCACACAAAGAAACAAAGCAGCTACGAATCACTCAGTAACCCCTGCTAAGCAGCCGCAGATCAGAGATGCTAGGCTCCTGGAAGTGGGTCCCCTGGCCAGAGCCAGAGGCAGCAGCAAGGGCTCTGCCGGCACGAAGGTGCAGCGCGCGGGCCATAGTCCTCTGCAGCGAGACGGCCAGGCGCATACGATACACTTGCGCCAGCGACCCGGCTGCAGGAAAGTCTACCGGCTCCCCATGGAAGCGACGGGCGATGGTGTGGCGGGCCAGCTGGGTAAGCAGCTCGAGCCACCGAGCGCCCAGCGCCCCATGGGTGTCAATTGCCAACGGGAAGAACTCGTCTTCCCGCGGATGGTCGGCATACTTGAGCTCTTTAGCCCGAGCGGCGCAGGCGACCGCATACCCAACCTTGATGGCACTTTGGGTTGGGTGTGAGCGGTCGTATGCGTCGGTGGTCACCACGTCCAGGAGAAGACGTGGCCCGCCGGGCCTGTGGGGTGGCCACCAGGTCTACGCGACGGGCGTGTAGACCGTCGGCCCTTTCCTCGAAAACAAAGCAGCTACGAGACACTCAGTAACCCCTGCTAAGCAGCCGCAGATCAGAGATGCTGGGCTCCTGGAAGTGGGTCCCCTGGCCAGAGCCAGAGGCAGCAGCGTGTCTGTTCATCCTTCTTTGGGCTGGCTTTCCAGCCCCTATCCTCAATGGACGAGCACTTTCTTCTTCTTTCCTGGAGCGGCATGACGCCGGAGTGCTCCTCTGCCACCGAGAAGCCCGCCTCGACCAGGATGTCATGCATCGCATCGCGGAGGCGGTCGTGGGCCGCTGTCGGCTCGCCGCCGTGGGCGCAGCGCAGAGCTGACTAGAGTTTACTGAGCGTCCCCTGGCTGAGTGATCCGTAGCTGCTTTGTTTCATTGTGTGCTTATTTTTCTTAGCGCTTCCCCTGGCCCCCTTCTCGTCCTTTGTTGATATTTTTTGGGCTGGCTGGCTCCTCCCCCGGGGCGGCGGCGTGGGTATCCGCGCTCCCCATCTACGCGGCTCTCACCATGCCCGACGCAGTCTACAGGACGGCGGTCCACCGGCTTCTGGGCCTCCTCCCCCCCTGCCTCATCGGAGTCATGCGATGCGAGTGCGGTGCCCGCCATGCCGACCCTGCGGAGCTGGCGGCCCACATGCTCCGTTGTGCCCACGGCGGCGAGAGGATTGGATCCCATGACCTTCTCAGGGATGGCATGCAGGCAGGGTGTCTTCATCGAGGCGGGCTACAAGGTGGCCGTGGAGCACTCCTCGATAATGCCCCCCGTGCGCGGCGCCGATGGTCAGCTCCACACCGGGCGCGCAGACCTAGTCGCCATCCCGCCCGGCGGCGGTCCGCATATCATCGCGGATGTGGTAACCGCCGACTGTCGACTCCGCCAACCCCTCCAAGTCGGCGGCGGCCGCTGGGCATGCGGTCGCTTTGGCGGCCCGGGGCAAGGAGCGGAAGTATGCAGACCACCCCCCAGGCGATGAATTCGGGGCCCTTGCCATAGACGTCCACGGGGCTTATGGCAGCGGCTGGCTGGATCTCATCCAGCGGCTTGCCCGGCAGGCCATGGAGCGGCGGCCGGGTCCGCCAGGGGAATGAGCTCGCCCATAGAAGAGAGGGGCTGGCAGAAGCCAGCCAAAACAGAATGGACAAAATTCAAAGAGCTACAGGAGAATCACTCAGTAACCTCTGCTAAGCACCTTCTTTCTGCTAAGCAGCCGCAGGTCGGAGATGCTGAGGGGGGCTGCCACGGGGGCTGCCCGGCTTCAACGCGGCCGGCTCCCTGGCCCAGGTCTTCCGGATGCGGCTCTCCGTGTCGCTTCAACGCTCCCTCGCTCATGCCGTCCACTCGCGCGCGGGCCGTGCTCTTGTTGCTGCTTCCGGGTCTCGTCTGCCTGCATCTTTTCCAGCTTCGAGCTACTCTGACCTGATGTTGCTCACCCGCGGGTATTGAGCTTCCTGTGGTTTCGTCATGTCTAGTTGCCTAGATGCCTAGCTGTGTGTTTCCCTTCTTTTCGGCACCTGTTGTAGCTCTTTGGATTTTGTCCGTTCTTTTTTGGCTGGCTTCTGCCAGCCTCTGTCTTCTATGGGCGAGCTCATTCTTCGAAGGGGGCCAGGATGACCACCGGACCCTGTAACACCCATGGATGTCCATGGCCAGGGGGTAAAAGGTATCACCCGCCGGGTGGTCCTTGTACTTGTGCAACTTCTTCTGTTCGGCCACCTTCACGGCATAGCCGGTCTCAGAACTAATGGGGCCTTCGTCCGGAAGCTGTCGATTGGAACGACGTCCATGAGGAGCCGCTTGCCGCCTCCCAGGGGGACGCCGACCAGATCAACACGCCTCGTCCGAGGGACCCCGTCGCGGAGTTGGACGGGCATCACCCCGGTGCTCTCCAACGCCACTTGATATCCCGCCTCCTTGTTGATGCCATACTTGGCGTCACGTAGGAGGTTGTGGGAGCCCGTGCGCTCACTGCCTCTGGCACACCTGAGCATGTGGTCACCCATGAGCAAAGCATCATGCTCAATAAGCCCACATTCACACTGGATCACCCCTGCCAAGCACAGGGATAGTAAGCCAAGGAGGCGGCGCATGACATCGCAAAACAAAGCATTTTCCATCTGCAAGCCCGCATGCAAAGGCAAAGCGCGGAGCCACTCAGACGCTACCAGAGACGAAACAGATAGAAGCCGAGACTGGAGCATCCCTCGAGCATCCCCTTGAAGGAGACTCCGGAGATGCTCCAGTGGTTGCTCGTCTGCAGCAGAAAACTGCGATTGAGCCTTCACATCAGAAATGTCTGCCCAGGCAGCAAAACTAACAGGCTCATTCACCAGAGGCGGGTATGCGGCGAAGAGGTCCTGTTGGCATGCTTTGAGAGTCACTTGGAAAGGCAGACTCCTCTGAACCACGTTACTGATGTGAGGCGCCAATACACGACGTTGCTCAAGGAAGAATCGTCCAGATATGGACGAAGCCACTTGAGCCCAGCAGCCAAGGTACGCTGGTCTGCATAAGCGGACCAAGGGGCGACAACCAAGCCCACCGTGGCGTATGGGCAGCGTACATGCACCAGTGCTGCTGGAGACTGCTCTAGGAGTTGGTGAGCCATCAGATCAGCAAGGCATTGCTGATCTTGACATCAATGGATGCGTAGATAGCATCCGAGCTGACCGACGGTGGGACCGTACGCAGGAGGTAGCACGGCCGCTGTGCTACACTCCTGGTCAAAATGGCCACTGCCAACTGAGAGTCCCCAAGGCTGGGGAGCTCTGGCAGGACCTGCATGTATCCCTTGAGACGAGCAAGACTTCCTCCGAGAAAGAAGGGTCCCCTAGTGGCACTCCCAAGATCCTCAAGCCGCCCTCTGGAGTCTGACAAGATATCGGCAACGAGGGGAAGAGGGAGAGAGGGATGCCAATGGGGGACCAGGCAGAGCACTTAGCCGGATCGACCCCAAGCCCGATAAGCTGGAGCTGGTGCTGAAGCGTACCGAAAGCTCGCAGCACCTCCTCTGGGGGGCCGAGGAGCGTGGTATCATCCGCATAGCTCGGGAGGAGAACGCCAGGGTGAGCGCTCGCCGTGTTGCGCAAAGCACGGTGATGCGCCAGAGCGAAGAGGAAACCACCCATTGGATCACCTTGGCGTGTCCCCGTCTTTGACTGCAGAACAGCCAAAGAAGTCCCTGCCCCCCACAACTATGCAGATGGCGAGCCATACATGCAGCGGAAGTGAAGGAGGAGGGTGGGAAAGTACTGCCTTAGCTCCTCAGCAATAATCTGCCGATCCACGGAGTTGAAGGCGTTGTACCTCCACGCTCAAGGCCAGCCAATGGGGGTTGACATCCAGTGCCGCTCGTACCCCGTGCACCATGGTCTCAGCGCCAGCACGCATCCCAGCCCCAAACTGGTGGGGATGGAAGTGCGCCTGGGCATCGTCCTGGATCTGCATGATTAGGGTGCGCCCCACGAGGTTCGTCAGAACCTCCCCCATTGAGATAGGACGCACTCCCCCGCTGTCCTTCTGCAAAGCAATAAGATTGCTTGTGCAGAGGACTGCGCCTACACAATGGGTGAGGTCTCCACTGTTGCGCGACCCTAAGCAGCAGATCGAAATCCTCCGAGTCGTCCTCCCCATACAGCTCCCACAAGTGCTCAAAGAGCATGCCTGATGGACAACCGGCGACTATCTTGCGGCTACTCACAATCGCCCGACAGAAGACAGCCGGGTCCAGGTCCACCGGTTGAGCAGGCGTGAAGCTCTCCATCCATGTATCTAATCTTCGCGGGGCCGGAGGATGGAGCTGCTCGAGTGCGGCCAAGATTGCCGCATCATGCGGTGCTGGTGTGGAGGGCTCCAAGGCTTGGGCAGCCCTGGCAAGGTCGCCGGCTCGGCCAAATCAGATGGCACGTCGCTTGCCCGCCTCCTTGATATCCATTTCCGACATGGTGGGCCGATGGTGGGCCCTTACTTTAGACCGCGGGCGTGTCATGGTAAAGAAGCTGTGATGCCCTCCCCTGATGGTGACCAGCAAAGTAAGAGCTTGCACGCCAATCAGTGCATGTGTGAGAAAGAGGCTTTGCAAGGAAGCTGACCGAGCCTTTGCTGGCGGCACAAGAGCTTGTCATATGCCGTCCGGTATTGGGCATCAGTCAGCGACCTCGACAACCTCGTCTTTTCCGAGCGGGTCAGCTCTGCAGCAGGTGAATGTACATCTGTCCATGTGCTTGCCTTGCACTCGGCCGCTCGGGCCCTCCGTCACTCAACGAAAGGCACTTCTTTTCGTTCACGCGCCGTGGCTTGTCTTGCACTGGACATAGACGCCCTCGGCCAGCCACATGGTACGCAATCGCAGCGGGACAATCTGCGCGCCGCTCCGGTGATTTGGCCGAGTTGGTCTAAGGCGCCAGTTTCAGGTACTGGTCCGAAAGGGCGCGAGTTCGAATCTCGCAGTCACCAATTTAGGACCATCCGATCGGCTGGCATTGGCTTTTGGCCGTCCGATCGAGATGGAGTAAACATGAGCCCTCCGATCACGAGCATCGGGCTGTGAAAATGCATGAAAGCCTCTGAAAAAACGCCAGAGTGTGTGCCCTCCGATCACGAGCATCGAACAGCTGACGTGACTTAAGGGCCGACTGGTCAATCCAGTCCGTCCGATTGGCCGCTCAAAAGCTTGGGGGCTTTTTCGGTTTTAGGCCCCCGCTCCGCGGTGATCCCCCCCCGCCCCAGCCACGTGGCAGGTCCTGGCGGCTTCGAGTTGCCCAAAAGGTAATTAGGTCAAACAAACTCACAGTTCGAAAACGAGCTTTCCTCATCTCCTCATAGCCTAGCATCTCCGACCTGCGGCTGCTTAGCAGAGGTTACTGAGTGTCTCGTAGCAGCTTTGTTTCTGTTACTTAGCGCTTCCCCTGGCCCCCTTCTCGTACTCTGTTCATTCTTTTTCGGGCTGGTTGTTCCAGCCCCTATTCTCAATGGGCGAGCACTTTCTTCTTACTGAGTGGTTCGAAGCTGCTTTGTTTCTCTGTGTGCTTGTTTGTCCTCACGCAGCCAGGGGGGTCCACAGCGAAAATAATAAGGTGCTCGCCCATTGAGAAGAGGGGCTGGCAAAGCCAACCCAAAAAGAATGGACAATGTTCAAAGCCAAAGAAAGAGGTGCTGAAAAAGGACTACACTACAAAGTGCAAGATGGTGCAGA
>WELB01000069.1:517715-542797 GCA_009602725.1 Spirogloea muscicola | reverse complement strand
GGGGGGGTTTAAGGAGGGGGAGGGGGAGGGGCCCCCCCTAGATAAGGAAAATGCGTGTATATTAAGAGATGGGGAGGCCATGTGTGGCCAAGTACAAAGGCAAGCACATTGGAAATTGGCCCCCCCTAGATAAGGGGGGGCCCCGGCTGGGCGCATTATTGGCCCAAACACTCTTGCGGCTCTGTGTGCGCGGCGGCTCTGTGTGCGGTGAGGCGGTGCTGTGTGTGCGGCAGTTCTGTGTGCGGCCAGGTGAAGCTGAGTGCTCGCCGGCTCTGCGTGTAATCAGGCAACCCTTTGTGATACTCTCAATTCTTTGTGATCATGTACGCATTTGTGTCAAGACGAGGGCTGGCAGAGCAAGAATTCCAACAGGTTATGGGCCCACCGGGCGGCTCACTTCCTGCTCTTAGCCCCAACTTATTAAGAGAAATGGCAGAGCAGCAACGTGCTGTGCAGGGCATGAATGCAGCCTGGATGGGAAGACGGGTCATGGAGCGCGAACTTAGGGATCATCTGGACAGATCTAGGTGGAGTGAGGGCAGGCAATACAAGACAGATAACAGGGCACATGTTAGGGATTCTCCAGATCAATCTAGGTGGAAAGATGGAAGGCGATATCAGCCAGAGGACAGAATATGTCACTGTTGTCGTCAACCTGGTCATCTGTTCAAGAATTGTCCAAGACGACAAGCTTTTAGTGATGCTCCCAGAGGCAGAAGCAACAACAGATACAATGGAGGTCAGGCTCACCTATGTGGACAGCAGGGACAGTCAACCAAAACTCGTTGGTTGATTGACAGCGGCGCAACGCATCATTTTACAAACCGTCGTGATTGTTTTGAGAGGTATGACCGCATTGCTCCTCTCAGCGTCTTCTTGGGAGATGCCAGTGTACATCCTGCCGTTGGAGTTGGCCAAGTGCGTTTGCAGGTGCCTAGTTTGAATGGCATAAATGAGCAGCTGTTGAACAATGTCTTACATGTACCTGCATTGGCAGCGAATCTGTTGTCTGTACCCCAGCTGCTCAAGAATGGATATCGTGTTATTTTTGAAGCTGATTCCTGTGTGGTTGAGAAACATGGATATCCTACACTTACAGGTCGAAGAGAGAAAGATCTCTTTGTTCTGACTGAACAGGTACAGGGACAGGAACAGGTGCAGGGTCAGGCACATCAGACTGTAACGTCACAAGAGAAGCAATGGCATGCACGGTTGGGGCATCCCAATGTGCAGAGGATGAAACAGACACAGAGCTTGGTGCGTGGCTTGAATGTTGTCCCTACTGAACCAGAATTTTGTACAGCCTGTGTGCAAGGAAAACTTCACCTCCAACCTCCAGTTGCTGGCGAACACTATAGGGCTTCTGGTCTCTTAGACCTAGTACACTCTGATGTTTGTGGACCTATGCAGACATCATCTTTAGGAGGAAGTAGATACATTCTCTCATTCATCGATGATGCCAGCAGGTGGAGTAGAGTATACTTCCTGAAGAACAAAAGTGAGGTGTTTGAGAAGTTCAAAATTTTCAAAGCTGTAGTAGAGTTGAAAACAGGACGAAAGGTCAAGGTTCTTCGATCTGACAACGGTGGAGAGTACATCTCTAAAGAGTTTGAAAGCTTTTGTCAGCAACAGGGCATACACAGGCAGCTGACCGCGGCATACCGTCCTCAACAGAACGGTGTCGCAGAAAGGTGGAACAGAAGAGTGATATGGAGACTGCCAGATGTTTATTGTTTCATTTCTCTACACCACCTGAGTTTTGGGGCAGAAGCAGTGGCCACGGCTACATCTCAAGAACAGGTTACCTACACGTGCCATTGAAAATATGACACCATATGAATTCTGGACAGGGAAGCAGCCTACAGTGGCTCATCTTCGGGTGTTTGGTTGTGCAGCGTGGATGCACATTCCAACTGAAACACGGCACAAGCTGCAGCCCAAAGCCCGACAGTGTGTCATGGTAGGCTATGGTGTTCATGTGAAAGGATGGAAACTATTCGACCTTGAGAAACGAAGAATGGTGTTTAGCAGAGATGTAGTTTTTGACGAACAGAGAAGCCCAGACTATTCTGCCTTTCCTTTAAGACCATCGGAGACAGTTGATTCAGTTGACTCTGTGCAGTGGTGGCCTAAATCTCAAGAGACTGAGGTTGTGATTGATGTGGAGACAGGGTCTGATTCTGGGAACGGAGTGGAAGCCAGAGCAACAGGCATGGATATGGAAGACACTGCTGCTACAATAGGAGTGTCAAGTCATAGAACAGATTCTCGTGTTTTTGCTGCTGTTGCTCTTCATGAACCTCTCACTATTCAGGAAGCCTTGAGTAGTGATGAAGCTGTCAAGTGGAAAGAAGCTGCTGAAGCAGAACTCAATGCCATCAATGAGAACAATACTTGGGACCTGGTAGACTTACCAGCTAATAGGAAGGCTATTCCTAGTAAATGGATTTTCAAAATTAAGCTCAGGAGTGATGGTTCTGTTGACAGATACAAAGCAAGCCTTGTGGCTGAAGGATGTGCACAGAAGGAAGGAATAGACTACAATGAGACATTTGCTCCTGTAGGCAAGAATAGTGCAGTGAGGAGTTTGTTGGCCATGGCAGCTATTCATGACTTGGAAGTAGAGCAAATGGATGTGACTACAGCTTTCCTGAATGGAGATTTAGATGAAGAAATATATATGCAGCAACCTGCAGGATTTGAAGGCAAGGAGGGCAAAGTTTGCAAGCTCAAGAAATCACTGTATGGACTAAAACAGGCACCCAGAGCTTGGTACCAACAGGTGGACACTTTCCTACTGCACCAAGGTTTCAAGAGATCTGAAGCAGATCACAGTGTGTATGTAAGAGAACAACCTGCCAAGGTGATTCTAGCAATATATGTTGATGATTTGATCATTCTAGGAGATTCAGCTGTTGAAGTGAAAAGAGTGAAGGAAGAGCTGAGTGGTAGATTCAAGATGAAGGATTTAGGGTCATTGGAATATTTCTTGGGCATACAAGTGAAGAGAGATAGAGGCAAGAAGCTTCTACAGTTGGGGTTATCGAAGTATATTACTGAAGTTCTAGACAGATTTGGTATGCAAGACTGCAATCCTATATCAACTCCCCAGGATGCAAGACCAACTTTGAGCAAGGATCAGAGACCGAAGAGTGATCATCAAAAGAGGCAAATGGCACAAGTACCTTATAGAGAGGCAGTAGGATGCTTGATGTATGTGGCTGTGGCAGCGCGACCAGACATAGCAGCAGCAGTGGGAGTTGTTGCTCAGTTTGTGGAAGATCCTGGTTTACCACATTGGCAAGCTGTGAAAAGAATCATGAAATATCTGCAGGGAACCAAGAATGTCTGTTTGACATTTCAAGCAGTGGGAGACAAATGTGATGAGTTGGTGGGTTTCTGTGATGCTGATTTGGGAGGAAACTTGGATGACAGGAAATCAGTGACAGGCTATGTTTTTCAGCTAGGAGGAGGTGCAGTAAGCTGGAGTAGTCGAAAACAGCCGACTGTAGCAACTTCCACTGTAGAGGCAGAGTACATGGCTTCTACTGGAGCAGCTAAGGAGGCAACCTGGTTGAGAAGACTACTTCAAGAATGTGGGTCTCTCTTCATCTGATGCAACTACTCTGTTCAGTGATAGTCAAGGCAGTATTGCATTGATCAAGAATCCTGTCTACCATGCTCGTACCAAGCATATAGAGATACACATCATTTTGTTAGAGAGAAAGTAGAAGAAGGAGTCATCAGAATGCAGTTTTGCAGTGATACTAATATGACTGCAGATATTCTGACCAAGGGGTTGGCTAAGCCCAAGTTCGATAGATGTAGAGATCTACTAGGTTTGACTGATTCACATATTTAGTGGGAGTGTTGAATATAGAAATATGGTGAATCAGTGGGTCGGTAGAATCACCCACTATGTCTATTCTTCTATGCCGATGAGAAACTCCCTAGATAAGGGTCCAACAGATAAGGGGAGGCCCCGGCTGGGCGCATTATTGGCCCAAACACTCTTGCGGCTCTGTGTGCGCGGCGGCTCTGTGTGAGGCGAGGCGGCGCTGTGTGCGCGGCGGCTCTGTGTGAGGCGAGGCGGCGCTGTGTGCGCGGCGGCTCTGTGTGCGATGAGGCGGTGGTGTGTGTGCGGCAGTTCTGTGTGCGGCCAGGTGAAGCTGAGTGCTCGCCGGCTCTGCGTGTAATCAGGCAACCCTTTGTGATACTCTCAATTCTTTGTGATCATGTACGCATTTGTGTCAAGACGAGGGCTGGCAGAGCAAGAATTCCAACACTATTGACCCGTGGTTACTGAGCGGGTCACTTTGCTGTAGGCGATGTACGTCTCTAGATGTGCTTGCCGTCGCACTTGGCGATTTGGCCTCTGTTTGCTTCGAACACACGAAGTTTTGTATACGACCTTGTATTGCTTCTCCATTGTTCTCACAGTTTCTATCAGATTCGATCCTTTTCAATTCCCAGCTGCTTTTGTACATATAGGAAAACATGTTGTTCTTGCGTAGTAGTGTCAGGGTTTCGTATGACCTTTTATATTACTTATTTGTTAGTTGTTCCTGTGATTCGGTCTTTCTTATATTGATGTCATCAGCCAGTAAAAATCAAATCGTCACAAGTTCAAGTACAACCAAGGATATATAATTATATACGATTATTCTACGAGTTTGCTTAATCTCCTGCATATATTTTCACATACCTGTGATCTTCGTAGCCTTTAGTAAATCACATATTATTTCTATGCAAACTCGTGCTCGTAAGTCGAAGTAAAATGTCACCTCTTCTTCTTGTAGCAGCATAATAAAGTTTCCCGATTCAATGTGTCAACTGCTTAGGTTATGGTGCTCCCAGTGCCTTACAAGCCTTACAGGCTTGACGACTACGAAGAAATGTGACATCCTACCCACGTCACACAGTGGGTGTCGTCCATGTTGAATGTTGTAATATGTTGAATCGGCGGGTCGGGGTGGGTGACCATCCCGCCCGTCTATTGGGCCCTGAGTGTCTCCCCTGGATTCACACCCTCCTCCAAAACATTGCCAATCTAGGCTACACACGTCGTGCAGATGTGTTTCCGGTTGAGTTGGGCTTGCCAGCTGCATATCTGTCTTTCTTTCTTGCGACGACGTGTTTCGGCCTGTTTGCAGCGTGCTCAGGCTAATGCCTTGCACCAGAAAGCTGGCCGAGCTCTAGTTGGTGGCAGAAGGGCTTCGTATCTGACATCTAGTTTCAGGCATTTATTTAGCGACCTTTATGTTTTGACCCGTGGTTACTGAGCGGGTCACTTTGCTGTAGATTATGTAGGTCTTTAGATGTGCTTGCCTTTGTACTTGGCCTTTGGCCTTCGTTTGTTTCAAATACACGAAATTTCCTGGATAAGGGAGGCCTCGGGCACCCGTCGGAATCACTCTTTTTATCTGAGGCCACGCGGTGCGCCCGTGCGCCCTAGCCAGGCTGCCACCCACCTTGGGTGAGGGCGGAGCCTGTGCTGTCTGACTGTCTGTCTGAGATTTGAATCTGTCTGCCACCATGAGCACATCTGCATCTGAGCCGCTGCGACGAGGTCGCTCTGCTGAACCGCCGCCTCAACGAGGGCGATCTGCTGGACCTGGAGGACGTTCAGTGGAGGAGCACGACTGGAGAGATGCAGAGGTGGGCACGCTGTGTACAACACAGGTTAGGTACAAGAGCAGGTGCAAGAGCGTGCAGCACAGGACGGTTTTCAGTCCACCCAAAACCCGTCGCGATTAATCTCCCATTAACATTGTTTCCAGAAACCAGATCTCTTATGTCAGAATGTGCACTTATAGAAGGAGCTGGAGCCGCTACTATCGCTTTAGCTGGAGCTGCTGTTGGTATAAAAAACATGTTTTCCTTGTCTAGTTACTCCAGTAGCAAGGAACCCATCATTGGCCAAACAATAATTCGGAGTCCCCAGAATAATGCTATTCTGGGATTTCCTTTGACTGAAGCAATTGCTCTGTTTGCTTGATGATGGCTTTTGATTCTGTTCGTTGTCGAGTTTTTCTCCGGCACAGTCATTGTGCCCTCTCCTCGCGTGATCGCGTTACCGCATTATGGCGTCATCACGTTATCGCGTTGACGGGTTATAAGTACTCTCGAGGAACTTCCGAGTTTCTCGCACTTTTTTCCAGTTCACTGCTCATTAAGAGGGCTTGTAGTTTTAAATGGTCCAAACGCACCGCTCATAACGGTGAATTGTAGGTTCGGGCCCTAATAAGCCTACTGTTACTGACTGGTATATAGCTCAGTTGCAGAGCATTGGGCTTTGATCTGATGGTCGCAGGTTGAAGCCCTGCTAAAGTCAGGCGGGTATGATGGAACTGGTAGACATGCTAGGCTTAGGTTCTATTGATTTTTCATGGGTGTTCAAGTCCCTCTACCCGTATCTGGGTGGATGTCTGAGTGGTTGAAATGATCAGTCTTTAAAACCGAAGCATCGTGAAACACCGGGGTCCAAATCCCTCTCGCTGTGGGCGGTGCAGCACAAAGAAAGCTGCAGCACTACGCCGATTTAACCCAATGCGATCAGCTCCTGCCAGCGGCAGTGGACATCCTTGGCTGGCTGGGTCCTCGTTTCCACAGTCTCCTTCAGAACAATTGCCAACCTAGGATACACACGACGTGCAGATGTGTTTCCGGGTGAGATGGGCTTGCCAGCTGCATATCTGTCGTTCTTGCGCGACGAGTTTCGGCCTGTTTGCAGCGTGCTCAGGCTGATGCCTTGCACCTGAAAGCTGGGCGAGCTCTAGTTGGTGGCAGAAGGGCTTCGTATCTGAGATCTAGTATGCAGGCATCGATTAGCGACCTTTATGATTTGACCCGTGGTTACTGAGCGGGGCAATCTGCTGTAGGTTATGTAGGTCTTCAGTTGTGCTTGCCTTTGTACTTGGCCATTTGGCCTTCGTTTGTTTCAAACACACCAGATTTTACTTTTCTCCATCCTCACTCCTTTGCTCTGGCGAGGCTCGATGGGGAGGGGGTCAGTACTCTGCTCATTCTTTTTTGGGCTGGCTGTTCCAGCCCCTATCCTCAATGGGCGAGCTCTTTCTCTTCTCAGTGGGCATAAGCTCACTCACTACCAGGGGCCACCGAGCTCATTTCGCCCACTGCTCCTCCTTGCTTGCCAGCACCCACACCACCTTCCACATCCGTTATTCGGGCATCAGTTAGCGACCTCTATGTGCTGACTCGTGGTTACTGAGCGGGTCAGCTTAGCAGCAGGTGATGTGTACACTTGTCAATGTGCTTGCCTTTTGTACTTGGCCACACAGGCCCTCCGTCTCTTTATTCACCCTCCATTCCCTGAGTCGCTGCCGGCCTGCTTCTTTCCGGAGCCTGGCGCAGTCACCACCATGGGCGGGCAAGAAGGCCGTCTTTGCCATGTGCAAGAAGGCGAGGAAGGAGCGCGGCACTCCCTTGAAGCAGAAGGGCTCGCCCACCGAGGAAAGGGGCTGGAGAAAGCCAGCCCAAGAAAGAATGAACAGAGGACGAGAAGGGGCCAGGCAAAGCACTAAGCGCACCAATGGATTTGGGCCCGCCAGAAGTGCGCTCCCTCTCCACCTCCCTCTTCTTGCACTGGCTTCTGGCTGTGCAATGTGTTGCCTCCCAGAAGTGCGCTTTCCCTCCACCTCTATTTTATGCACTTCTGGCTGTGCAAATGTTCTGGCTTGAATCGGCCACCGTCTCATCTCAAGCGCACCGCGCGCGCATTCTTCTTCTCCATTATGTCCATTCGTTTGTGCATTCTTCCGGGCTGGCCTCTGCCAGCCTCTCGTCGCTATGGGCGCGCAGTTTCTCTTCTCTTTCACAAGTACAAGGACCACCCGGCGGGGTGCTGCCCTTCCCGGTGGCTCGGTGCCTTTGGGTCTGGTGTCCTGCTACCGTATGCGACTGTCTATGTCCCTGCAGCGCTCCCAAGCGCTTGCTTTGCACCGCCGCGCTGGTCGCGCCCTTGCAGCAGCCTCTGGCTTGCGCAGCGGGGTTGCAATTCCTCCCCTCAGCTCATCTGACTTCCTACTGCTGACACGGGGGTATTGAGGGCGCCCTGTCTGCCTAGCCTTTGGCTCCGTCATGAACACCTGTATGCATCTGGCTGGCATTTCACAGCCGATTATTTCATATCAGCAGCCGCTTCTCTTTCTGTCAATCCTTTTTGGGCTGGCTTATCACAGCCCTTGCCCCAATTTAATGTGCCACTTCCTCTCTTTCATGCGCACCGCGCGCCTTCTCTCCGGGGGAAGGTGCCGTCGAGGACATTTCCGGCCCGGGCGGGCATCCACGCCCCTCTCTCGAGGGCGCGCTCTGGGCCCCCACCGGGCAGCCCGCCGCCGCCACGCGCCCTGCATGCATGCGAGGGAGCTGGAGGGGCGCGTGGGCCGGGCAGGGCGCGCCCCCGGGCCGTGGCAGGCCAAGCAGAAGAAGGGCTCGCCCATTGAGGATAGGGGCTGGAAAAGCCAGCCCAAAAAAGCATGAACAAAGTACGAGAAGGGGGCCAGAGGAAGCGCTGAGAAAACAAAGCACACAAAGAAAGAAAGCAGCTACAAATCACTCAGTAACCCCTGCCAAGCAGCCACAAATCAGAGAGGCTAGGGTCCTGAAAGTGGGTCCCCTGGCCAAGAAAGAAAGAGCTCGCCCATTGAGGATAGGGGCTGGAACAGCCAGCCCAAAGTAGAATGAGCAGAGTACAAGAAGCCCAAGAAGAAGGGGGCCAGGCGAAGCACTAAGGCGAAGCACTAAGAAGCACACAAGAAGAAACAAAGCAGCTACTAACTGCTCAGTAACCCCTGCTCAGTAACCCCTGCCAAGCCGCCCCCCTCCCCTCCTAGCCTTTGGCTCCGTCATGAACACCTGTATGCATCTGGCTGGCATTTCACAGCCGATTCTTTCATATCAGCAGCCGCTTCCTCCTCCAGGCAGAGCTGGCACAGCCGACCCTGCTCAAGCCAGCCGCGGCCCGCCTCCCGGCAGTTGCCCACGGCTCTCGTCGCGCAGCTCTCCCGCGCCCCACGCACCCCGCCGCGCCCCGCGCCCGCGCCGCACCCGGCCCTCGGCGGCCCGCCGCAGCCCGCCATGCACGCCAGCTGTCCGTCCCCCTCGCTCGCCATGGCGCCCGCTGCCTGCCCCCGGCTCCTCCCTGCGCCCGGCGCGGGCCACGCCCCGGACGCGACCCTGAGGCAATCGACGGGCCCCGGTACCGACGAGTTCCGACCTGGCGGCAGCCTCCTGGCTCGCCTGAATAGACACCACGCCGGACGAGTGGTTCGGCGGGCGCAGGCGGACGGGTGGGTGAAGCACCTCACCGCCGCCAGCTGTGCACCGCCAAAGCACTCGTCCGGCGTGGTGTCCTCCCGGCTCGCTGCTAGGTCCAAGTACCGGGGCCCGTCGATGGCCTCCAGGGCCGCGTCCAGAGCGTGACCCGCGGCGGGCGGCGGGGCGGAGCCGGCGACGGGCGCCATGGTGCCGAGGGCGACAGCTGGCGTGCGCGGTGGGCAGCGGGCGGGCCGCCGAGGGCCGTGCACGACGTCGGAGCACAGGTCGCCAATGCCCGCCGCAACGAAGGAGAGGTCAGCAAGACCAGGGCAAGTGCGGCTGCGGCGACGCGGCCACCAGCACCGGCGCACCAGAAACTGCGCCAGCACGGCAGCCGGCAAAGCCAACACTGTCGGCTGCCTTTCTCAAGTAAGACATCCTCAAACGTGCACATATGTCTCCTCCCAAGCTTGCTTTGGCGCATGCTGGTCCTGCTCGCCCTTCGCTCCGGGGCTCCGAGGCGTCTCATTGGAGCAGCTGACCTGCTCAGAGGACTTCTGCTGTGTTGAATGCTTTGACTCCTGGAATGAGCTGTGCTGGACTACTTTGTTGGGTGGTTGCTGCAAAGTGCAGCTGCAGCGTCTATCTATCCGATCCTAAGCCGTCACTGCATTGAGGCACTCCATGTATGCCTTGCAGGGCCAACGGCAAGCGCAAGCCCGCAGCCAAGGTGCGCCCATGGCGATGGCAGCCTCTATTGTGGTCGGAGGCCTGTACGTACATCAAGGACGGGATGGACTGCCAGTCTCAAAAGCCAAACCATCTTGATCACGTCACAGGCCGTGACCATCAGTCCGTCCCTGATATTGGTACAGGCCTCCCGACCTCGATAGATCGACTCGGTATGATACCTTGCCCGCTCGCCTGCCTGCCCGCAGATTCTTCAGAAGGAGGTGCAAAATACCGCTTGGAGGAGTTGAGTGTCACATCGATGACACAAAGGGAGGCTCCTTCTCATTCCAGCTTGCCATAACTCAAGCTCGATACTCTATACGTGCTATTTAGCTGCAAAAGTGTTAGAAGAAGCTGAGCTGACACATATGTCATGTTACATCAAGGGCTGACAAGTCAGTGATGCATTCTTACGCATCAATTCACATCAAGATTGAGATAGTCCAGCATAGTCCGAGTGCACACTGGAAGTTGACTATTGCACTTTCACTACTTGGTGCAGGTGATGAGCACTTTCAGGACCATTTCTTCCATCATCAGTATCATCAACCATGATATGTAATACGTGCTTGATGATATGGTTAATATGGTTGATGATGTTTGTGATGAAGTTGATGATGTTGATAATATGGTCGATTGTTATGATATTATGGTTGATGATATTGATAGTATGGTTTATAATATCAGCTCACTGACATCAGTCGACTGATATCGTCAACCATATTATCAATATGATCAACCATGTTATCAAAATGATCAACTTATTATCAATATCAGCAACCATCCTATCAGCATTATCAACCGTATCATCAATAGCATCGATTACATTATCACATCAAGAAGCTGACTTGACTCATGAATTGACTCGTAAGTTGACTCATAAGAAGCTGAATTGACTCATGTTTCAGTGTTGCATCAAGGGCTGACATCTCGTTCATGCTTTCTAACGCATCATTTCACATTACGATTGGGGCAGTCCAGCACAATACAAGTGGACACTGACGCTATTGCGCTTTCACTACTTGGTGCAGGTAATGAGCACTCTTCAGGACCATTTTACTCGTCATTGAGTATCATCAACCATACAGCACCATATCAACTACGACTCCTACATCGCAATTATTATGACAGCGCCATCGTTTATCATTCTACCAACTTCTATCAACAAGCACTTTCAACGAGCACTCCTTCCACTTCCACGACGCCCAACGTCCGACAGCAAATACCCGACGGCAAATACCGTCTTGAAGGCCTGCAGTCTTCCCGCTTAATACATCACCATGTTCATCGCCCACCTATCATATGATCATAATGAGATTCATATTTAGAAATGACTTCGTCATAAGTTGTAAGGAATGCCTCATGCCAGCCTCACATGTGACGCACTGAGCTCAAGGCTCGTTCGCCCAACTGTGGCTGAGACTTCACTTATCACTGTAAGGCTTGCATCTTCCATATTTGGGTCCATCCATGTGCTGTTGCAGAACTGCGTGCTTATGATTCTTGCTCGTACTTATCATGTACAACGACTTCACTTGGAAATGGGGTTTTGGGAATTTTACTTTTGGACCGTGCTTACGAGGCATGGCGAATGTAAGTGTAAATCAGGTGTGATGCATTTTCGCTTGTCAGAACAAAGCTGTTGACAATTACCCTGTCCATGTGGATAAGCTCATGACATTTTACTGCTGAAATGAATGTTGACCTTGTCAGACATTGCTGCTCGATGTGCCGCCCTTGTCAATGACAGGGGTTGCGAGTACATCCTGAATGACTGAATTCTTTGATGGGAAGGTGAAGAGAGAAGAGGAGTTACATAGACCGAGACTCTGTTGCATAGTCACACTTGATATGTGTCGAATTGTCATATGTCTGCATCTGCATGCACACTGCTTGTGCCTCGCAAAGAGCAAATAATAGGAATCCAGCTCGCAAGTAGAGGCAGGTCACAGTCTTTCTGAACACTTGTTCAGAGGTTCATGCAATGGCATGTCTTATGCAGCGGCTGAGTGAGAGAGAAGTCGCAATGCGTAGGCCTTGCCTCAGCCCCACAGACTCGTGCTGGTTACTGAAATCTTCCTGTGCCACCCAGTCCAAGGCTGCGCCTCTGGCTGTGCAGATGCAGTCCTTCAGGTGTTGCCTCCCCATTTTGTCTGCTGAGTTTCTTGAGGGATGGGAGCTCCGCTGCAAGATCAGCTGTTTTCCAAAGAAGAAGCAGCTAAGCAAGAGAAACAGCTCTTCAATGTAAGGCAATGGTTGTGAGAGGCCAGCCCTTCAGGGAATGTAGGGTCTGACGGCCAGAAGGTGCAAAGTAGGCTAAACCAGCATCCGTGACTTATGCAAATGGACGCTCAACAACCTCTAGTCAGCAACTGCAGATAGGAATAACTGGTGGGCGGAAAAACTTCGCCCTGGCGGAGCCCGGAGGCAGCAGCCAAGGTGCAGCCTGCCCGCAAGTGCACGGTACAAGCCAAGGAATGCAGGGGAGATGGCAAGGCACCTGAGCAAGCGACTCGACGTCATTAAAGCTCGGCTGCTCGCTCTGCTGTCCATTTTTCAGAAGGCTGGCTTTTCACAGCCCTCGCCGCCTTTTGGAAGAGCCCCCCCTTTGCGCAATAAGCATGCGCGCGTATCGCTGGAACCGATTTGCATGGGGGCCACGGAGCTGTTTAAATTTGCTGTGTGTATGATATTGAAGGGCGGCCAAACCAAGCTAGTAAAGTGTTGGTAAGAAAAACAAAAGGAATAGTAGGGGCTAAGGTAGAAGAACGAGAGAAGGCGCGCGGGGCGCATGAATTGAAAGGGAGGCCAATTCAAGCCAATACATTGTTCAGGCAGAGTCGAGTGCAGAACGAGAAAGGGGGGGGCGGTAGCTATTGTTTGGAGCTCATGAGTACATCGTGACGTAGAGGGCTTGTGCCTGCCAAGCCCAAAGTGTGAGGTGCGGCTAATGACAGATACAACCACCCCGGTTTGCGGCAACGTCCAAGTGTACGAAGGCATAGGATGGGGCCAAATGACGAAAACATCATAACAGTGCAAAGGCGTCTGGAGGGGTAGGAGCTCAACCAGGCGCTCTCTCACATCCTCCCACAGAGCCCAACCTCTGCTCGCTGGCAAGGCTAGTCCACCCAATTCACTTGAGTTTGTACGTTCATCTTAGGCTGGCCTTTCACATCCATCGCCCCCTCAGCGACTTCTATGTGCTGACTCCTGGTTACCGGTCAGCTTAGCAGCAGGTGATGTACATCTGTCAATGTGCTTGCCTTTGTACTTGGTCACTCAGGCCTCCAGCATTTGCTGCACACTCCACTTTCCTTGGGAGAGCTTCTTCTAATCAGTAGACAGCTTTTGGAAGTAGGTCGCATTCTGCAAGACTCTGACCTGCCTCGCACATGCCAGTCAAGTATAAGTTCTTCGTGCTTGCTTTGCTTCCTAAGGGAGGGAGTGGTGAGAGTCCCCCTTGGAAAGATATTCCAAGGGGAGCGATGGCTGTAAAGAGAAAGTGTAAAGTGAAAGTGGCTCAAAGGGGGCAAGGGCAAAAGCTTCGCCTGGTCCGAATGGGCCAAAGCGCTTACCAAAAGCTGGGCCGGATGGATGAATCTCTTAGGATTTGGACTGTAAGAGAAAAGCGCTTCCAGATGTAAAGGCCAGCCCATACATAGAACGGAGCGGTGCACACCAGACCCCTCTTCCTCTCCCTGCCCCAGCTGTGCTTCGCCCTGCTTCCATGAAACCCCTGTACTTTATTATTCTTTTTTGGGCTGGCTTGTCCAGCCCCCTCAATGGGCGAGCTATTTCTGTAGCATGAAGTCATTGGTTTGTGAAGCCGCATATTCCGTACTAGCTTGTGCCCAAAATAAGTTTTGGCTTAATTTGGCCTCCCTTTTATGTCAAGCGCACCGCGAGCCTTTCACCCTTGGCTTTTTGTACATTTGTCAATGTACTTGGCCTCGGCTTGGCTTGGGCCCCCCTTTATGTAAATAGAAGTGGACTTCCAAATGGGGGCAAGGGCTGCGAAAAGCCAGCCCAAAAAGAATTGACAAAGGTTCGGAGGGGCCTACAAGCGTTTAGCAGCTACAAAGGCTCCTGAAGATGCTATATCAGAACAGGGGGAGGATGGATCACTAATTTCCATCGACGCATTCCAACCAGGGGCATCCACACGGACTGTGCCAGGTTGGGCGACATATCATGCGTAGAGGAAGAAGGAGAAGCACTACAATGACCACCCCCGGGCCGACCACTTCTTTCCATGCGCCATGGACATATACGGCGGCTACCGGACGAAGTGGTCTTCCCTCCTCCATCGCCTGGCACTGCATGTCGATGCCCGCCGACGTAGTCGGGCGGGTAGCTTAGGCCATTCTAGCGTCCCGCAAGCAATAGTTGAATGCTATAGAATGCGGTTATCGTTGAGTCCGCAGCGCTCCCAGGCACTCGCAATTCACCAGCGTGCTGGTCGTGCATTAGCCCAGGCTAATGGCTTCCGTGGGGGTGGTTTGGCTCCTCAGTACAGCTTGTCGGATATGCATGTGCTCATTCGGGATATGAGTGTCTCCCTTAGCCAGCTTAGTACCCAGTTAACAGGACATTTGTAAGGCTAGAATTGGCCTCCCTTTCAATTTCATGCGCACCGCGCGCCTTCTCCTGTAGAGTCCTTGCCGTCATACTTGGGCCACTCGGACCCTCCATCATACATTACACGTCTTGCTGTTCTTTCATGCGCACCGTGCGCCTTCGTCCCGCCAGCTTCTTTTTCCGCGAAGCAACATCCGCATTCGGCTGGCCTTCACAGCCGCCCCTGAGATCAGCAGCCGCTTTGCACTCAACTAGGTGCTTCCCTACCACCGCCTGCCAGGCCTCGGCCCCCAACCCAAGCCAGGTGCTGTGTCCCACGGCTGCCTGCCTTGCTACCTGCGCCGTCCTACCTGCAACTGCTCCCTTTCCTTGCAGCAGCACGCCAGTCTCAACACTTGTTGCCCTGCCTCGCACAACCTACGGCTTGCAGTGCTCGCTCGAATTGTCGAACCGTCAGTAATTAGAGACAGGGACAGTCCCTTTCTCCATCACAAGCACCCAGACTCGAAGACTCGCTGTTATGATCATCTCTCGGCCAAGAGCATCGTCATGCTCCCGCCACGCACATTCTTCTGCTCCTTCTTGATTGCTTGAGATGGCTTGAGACGATTGAGGCTCTTGAAGCTGCTGTTCCTGCTAGACCTCCCATCCTTTGAGGACCCATTGGTAGCTCCTTCATCACACCGAGCCACGAGGTCTCAAGTATGCTGCGTGCTGGCGTGGCTACTACAGCCTAGGTGATATGATGCAACGGGCGTAAGGCTGTAAGGAATTGGATGAAGCACCAACAGATGTACTTGCCTTGGTCAGTGAATCGACCTAAACAGCATACGAAGGACCAAGACGGGAGCCGTCAACGAGCGTGGCCCCTGGTCGGAGACAGCAGCTGGAATGTGGAGAATGGCAGATAGGAGGAGGTAGCCACAGCCAGAGTTGACTGCTCACATCTGGCGGGGCCATTGTTCAGAATCATGCCTTACTGCAGAACAACGTGGCTCGTCCTGTGGCTTGCCACTGCAATTTGTATTGGCATCTCTACGAAGGCTGCCGAGCATTCTCAGGTGCGACTGCGTTACCTGTACGTTGTCCAAGCATGATCGTATGTGCAAGTCCAAGGACGGCTTTCAAGTGCAGCTAAGGCTGCATTTCATTAATTTGAAAAATGCAAATTGTGGAGCTTCATTCGGTTATATGTTACTTTGCATGCATGGCTCTACACACAGGGTTAACGCATCTACTTTGTATCAATATGCCAACAGGAGCGAGCATTCAAGATTCAAGCAGATGGATTCTGGCGCAATGGCAAGCCCGTCCGCTTGCTCTCAGGCTCCATACACTACTTCCGTATCCACCCGCAGGTAAGCCTCTCTGAACTGAATTGTCAATGAATTCAGCAAATTGGCTTTCACGGTGTCAGTGAGGCGCTTAAGATCACAAGCACACGTACATGACGGAGCACCATGCTACCTTTTGTGGGGCAGTATTGGGAGGATCGCTTGCGGAGAGTCAAGGCACTTGGACTGAACGCTATCCAGACTTATGTTCCTTGGAACTTCCATGAGCCAAAGAAGGGTCTCTACAACTTTCAAGGAATGGGTGATGTGATGTCCTTCCTGCATCTTGCACAAAAATTGGACCTCCTTGTCTTGTTGCGGGTTGGGCCTTACATCTGTGCAGGTATGGGGCTCTCTCTGCTAACTATGGTCAAATGGCAGTAAAGTCATCAATGCATTTGCATTTCAGCTGCAAATACATGCAATCTGTATTCATGGTTTCTTTGAAGGCAACAGTCAATCATATGCACTTGTACTTCTGGTGGGACTTGTACTTCTGGTGACATTTCTTGTTCTATTGCAGAGTGGGATCTTGGAGGACTGCCAGCTTGGCTGCTTGCCATCAGCCCGCCAGTGAGCTTTAGGACAGCTGATGAAGCCTTCTTGGTTGAGGTGCCATACCATGTGGGCTTGCCCTTGAGAATTCTCGAAGCAGTTGCTATGCTCTCTTGCTTCCTTGTGCTCAACATTCTGGGAGTAGCTTGTGATGATAGACAAGTCAATAATTTGAAGTTTGACTTGCTAACCTGCTAGCACAGCTTATCAGGTGCAAACATGGTTCAGTGTACTGCTTGGTCTGCTGAAGCCACTTATGTATCTCGAAGGAGGACCCATTGTTATGGTCCAGGTTCTCCTCGAACTTCCATATTAACAAAGCATGTTATGACTGCAAGTAGCTCAAAGAGCACTTGAAGGTGACGGAGTAGCCCACAGGATTATCAGCTCCCATTTCTGGTGCTGGGTCCTTCGTGATGAAGTGCATGAGCAACGGTTGGTTGTACTTGTCTTACCAGTGAGATAACCTGTTGGTGCAGATAGAGAATGAGTATGGACACTATGGTAGCGACCATAAGTACATTCAAGAGTTGGTGACCTTGGTGAAATATCATCTAGGCAATGACACGATCATGTAGGCATCCCGAGCACCAGTATAGTGCTGGCAACATTTGCAACACATGCCTTCAGAAGGACTTTGTTTCACGAAAGTGATTGCCTGCTTGACTATGGTGAATTGAAGCCTTGGCCCAATGTAGTTGATGGTCTGTAGTAATGCGTGCCCAGAGTAATCGCCTGTGCCGGGAAGTAAGGACTTGACATCCTCAAGCACTGATAACGCAGAAGCATAATTTCTGTGCCACAGTAGGCCTGTTTTGATTGGCTATGTCCTTTCTGTGACCTTGGCACGCATTTGTGGCTGACTGGCAGCTACACGACTGACACAAATAGGTACGACAAGTTGCACGCAGGCTCTCTTCTCGGTTCTGCTGTATACACGGGTATGTCAACCTGGGGCTGACTTTGCAAAGCTGTGGGGCAAATGCACGTCGTAATAAGTACCTATGTGCAAAGTCTGCTGGGCTTTGAAGCTTCCTCTCATCTTTCCTATTATAATCTCCCCTATGGCAGCGGTGGACTTTGCGCCAAACGTGGATATCGAGTCTGCATTTGCTCTTCAGAAGCTCTTCAATCCACCCGGGCAGTCTCCGGCATTTTGCAGGTGAGGTCCGACAATGCGGCAAGCTTTTGCAGACAAGCATGTCGAGGAGCTCTGCAGGGCTCCCTTTGCTTAATATTGTACTCAGTACGGCTGAGCATGCTGTTAAGCACAGCTCATTATTCTGGCAGTGAGTTCTATGTTGGCTGGTTAGCTTCCTGGGGAGGGCAGATGCCCAGCATGTTCCATCCTTGGCCATGGACTACGACTCTGCGAACACTACAGCACCTTCTGGAGATCGGAGCTTCTGTCAATCTCTATGTTTGTGCTCTCGTTTGGCTCCAAAATCTCAGTTCCTTGCTTGTTGCCAATGCAAATCAGCGGTGATTTGCAGACTATATCCGAAAATGATGTACCCTAGTCGTTGTGCATGCAAATTCCAGGGTGGAAGCACTCACGGAAAGAGACGAGATATTGTGAAAGCACAGATTTGAGCTGACCAGCTCCTTGCTTCGCATAGATGGCACATGGAGGCACCAATTTCGGCTTCTGGGCTGGTGCAAACAGCCAATGGCAGGCTGGGGATAGCAGCTACACATCTCACATCACCTCGTATGACTATGTGAGATCTTATCATCTACTTGCTTTGCACGACAGGCTACATCCTGTCGTGCTGATTGCACAGCTCTGGCATTGGGTGGTAGTGACAGACTTATTACATGGAGGGCCATTTTCCAACAGTTGCGCTCTGCTGACTAAGCTAAGCCGGCCGACGATCTGGGATTGCGCGATTGTGATTTGGGGGGGAAGTGACTGAGCCCGTTACTCAACATTCGTCGGGCTAGCGCACCGCTATGTTCGTCTCTGCTTCTGCAGTAAGCTGTACATTCTTGCCATTGTGGTGCCGGCAGGATGCTCCTGTGCACGAGGCTGGCGACTACGGAACTAAATTTGAGGGCAAGTATAGTAGCAGTTAATGAAGTTGTGTCAAGCTGCAACTCGTGCTCATCGCATGAGCAGTATTCATGCTCCGTTGCTTATGCGGTACCTGAGGACATCTTCCGGTGCTTCTTTCCTCCTGTGGCCGCAGACATCCGGGCCCTCTTTACGAGGCACTCTGGGTCTCCTGTACCGCCTGCCCCACCACCTCCACTTCTACCAAGGATGGCCTTAGGACGGCTGGAATTGACTGAAGGGGCCCTCCTCCTGGATTGGTTGGACGTCCTGAGCATGCCCCCAGGTGGCATCAGAAACAGTGACACAATGACTATGGAACAGGCCGGTCAGGTCTGCCACTTCTACCAATGCAATGTGGCTTAGCAATGAGTGCACTACATGCAAGTTTCTCCCTCCAACAGGAAGGCAGTGAGCACAGTAACCATCCTGGAAAATCCTCTAGGCAGGTCTAACTGGCTGACAGACAACAAGGACCACAGTCAAGACCACTAAATTCTCAGTCTCCTTAGACTACACAGTCAAGACAAGATTTACTATCCACTGATCATTATCACATTGTAATTGCGAGGCTTGGTTGTCATGGTTCAGAGCTCCGGTGTCATTGTGTACCGTACCACTATCCCTTCTTGGGCAGGGCATGGTGGGTCACTATCTGTGGACTTGGTAAGTATGGGGCGAGCATGGTGGCAGCCAGCTTTTAGATAGCAGAGGGCTTAGAAGACTGCACTGTGCAACAGAAAGTAGTTGGTGGATATCACTCATGCTGAAATCATGCCTCCTGCTCGTACCTTAAGGCTGTTGTCTGACATGTACTTCCATTTGTTTACTTTGACCTCACACAGGCCTCGAGTTCTGCAGGTGCATGACTTTGCATCTGTATTCATTAGCCTGCCCAAGAGCAATGGCTCTCGACTGCACGTTGGATACATCGATCGGACTCAGCCAGCGTGCTTGAAACTGCCGGCTGAGAGTGTTGCTGGATCGTTGTTGGACATCATGGTCTGCCCTCCCTAGAGTGCTTGATCAGCAGACTACACTTGAGCTTCATTTAGACCACATTGAAGAGGAGATTGGATGGAGTCCAATATTGCTCTCAATCTCATAATTCGGATAAATTGAGACACAGCCTCCCATGAAAAGTGTAAACCATTGCTAAAATTGTGCCAAACTCCCCTCGTAGGTTGAAGAAAGAGGGCGGGTAAACTTTGCCGTCAACCTCCGTGTTGAGCAGGCACTCGTCAAGTCAACGCGTAGAGGCAACTTAAGCAGAATGCGAGATGTCAAGGTCAGTTGCACATAGAGCCTGTGCGAGCAGTACTTGTTGCCTTACATTGCAATGAGAAGGTTCTGCTTGCCTGAATTTGGGCAACCCTGTCACGACTTTGCTGTTGCCTTGCAGGGCATCACAGAGGGAGTTCTTCTGGATAATCATCACCTCTTCAATTGGACCATGTACCCTCTTCCACTTGATAATCTGAATCTGATCACATTCAATCTGCTGGCAAAGAGTGAGTTGAATTCACATTGTCAAGATTCTCCACTATGCTACTTCTTGTCTTATTCAGAGCGAAGCTCCTTGTCGTGGTTGCGGGCGTGCTTACAGTGGGTCATACTGATGAAGGCACGTTCTCAATACTTAAAGAATTGCAGGCAGACAGGCAGTGGAGCCTACTTTTGTAAGGTCCTTCTTCGAGTTGCACAGCGAGAATGAGCTCAACGACACCTTCCTCAGTTTCCCCAACTGGGGCAAAGGAGTCGCCTTCATGAATAGTTTCAACCTTGGACGCTACTGGCCTGTGAGTACAATCAGACAGGTGCAAAGCAGTGCTTTTGAATGCTAATTTGGCTGATGTATTAGGAGCATTGAGTCATGTACTGAAACTCTGCTTCTTCCAATCTCATCTCCAGGCCAAGGGACCCCAATGCACTCTCTTTGTCCCTGCTCCTCTCCTGAAAGTTGGGCTCAATGAGCTGGTCAGGAAGCCTAAACTTGTCATAGCAGCAAACATGGTGCAACTTGCGGGCAGCTATGTGTTTTCCTTCTTCATCATGAAGTTACTTCAATTGCGACTAGCCACTAGCCTTTAGCTACTTGCCACTAGCCACGTATTGCTGCTTACTCTTGTGCTCCTGAGTAGGTTATCTTGGAGCTTCGACACGTACCAAGTAATTGCACTGTGTGTTCGCTCGATCAACACAACTTTCAGTGTCCAGAAACTGCAGCCGTCCTTTGAGGATTACTGTAAGTAAGCGATGAGCGCTTCTCTTGAATGCAAATCTCCTCGACCTCAAGTGGCATGTTGTGAATTTTGATGTAGTGGTATTTTTGACGTGGCAGATGTGACGCAGGCAAGTGTTAGTGAACGTATCTGTATTGGTGATGTAGCCAATTGCTAGAGCACGTCTTGGATTTCCCTGGCATCACTTGATACTCTTGGTACAATAATGGACATCATCTACGTTTCACGCATACACGTTAAATTCAATTGCCTCAATAACTATCCTCACATGCTGCTATATGATAGTGCAAGCAACCCTGATTCAAGTGACTTGGTGTGTGCAGAGTGTCTGTCGCAGGTCCGAAGACGCATGTCTTCACACAAGGTGAACTACATAAGATGAAGTCCAATATGGACGTCAGCCAGGTCATCTTTTGACTTCTCTCTACCAGTGCACTCAACCATGCACTGAGAGATTCATTCAGTTCTTCTTAAAGGACAATCAAATATAAATATCATGCACATTGTTACAGCTTTTAATCTTCACAGCTCGAGATGAGCTCCTCCTTGGCGACGAGGATCAGGCCGATGCTTATTACTAAGCAGACTCAACTATGGTAGGGTGGCACGTACACCATGCCTCTAATTTGAGTGCAACTGGTACTTGACTTCCTCGTGTAGTGCAACAGCTCAAAAGCAGAGCCAATATAAATACAATGGGACACTTCACCTCCTGTCTATTGTTTGCATACAGGATAGCTTGAGGGCCCGTATGTCTTGCTTTCACTACCGGTGGAATTCATGCAGTAACCATACGCGCGAGATGTGTTTGCATCTGCTGTGGTAACTTTTGAAACAACTTGAACCACATGGCGCGCTGACACCTAAGCCCAGAGCAGACGTGACTGATCACCAAGATGTGCTACAGCATCACAGGAACGGGCTGCAGCAATCTCCATCTCCCCTGACCTGTTCATATTCATGCGTCCAAGTCTGGATGTGCCGTTGCCCACCTCCCAGTCAGCAAGTATTGATTAGCCATTCTAGGAATTTGTCAAGCCGCCTTCCTTTGCCATATCGCCGTGCCAAGTCACGTCGATGCAAAATTGCATCGACTTCTCCTCGCGGTCTACTACAGGCAGAAATTGGAATCATTGCGTACATCTTTTGCATCTGTTGTACATTCACATGGTAGCTTCTGACGTTCAACATTCCTGTTGTGCAAAACAATCATAAGACTTGCTGAATAGAATGATGTGAACAAGCTGAGCTCACGGGATACATGCTACAGTCATCAAATAGCCACAGGTATCGACCACTATGCATATGCTGCTAGGAAAAAAGCCTCGTGTAACATGTGTTGAAAGAGGCACGAACATATATGAAAGTTCAAATATACAAGGTGCACATCCACGCTAAGTACACTTCAGTAATCATTTCAGTAGTCACTTGCCAACTAGAAGCTTTACTTAGAGTTTACTTTCTTGATTGCAAGAGATGAGCAATGAAAGAGAATAACGGTCACTACCAACTTAGGAAAGAATGTCACGGTATGCCTCTCCCTATCAATGAAGTGCCAAGTACGCTGCATGCTCACCATTTGGCACCTACTTTACCCTTCTTCCGTGTCCGCATGCACATCCTTAAGGAGCCATTTCGTGCACCTGCAAACCTCTCAAATTTTGCCATACTAGAGGTGTGCAATAGGCCACAATGACCCTTAACCTCCTCATACATTTCTGCAAGGTGCAGAGCAAGCATAAAGGGTCGGTTGATAGGAGAATTTGGGCATGCCTGCAGAGGCTGACAAGCAAGGACTTATGTCAGTTTGCAGTGCATCAGACTTTGACCTCACACGGACCGATGACAGCAATAGATTTTTGTCAGAGTGGGCCCGAACTTCATATTCACAATTTGCACAAGGAGGATACACATATCTGACAATTGGTATTTACTGGGATGTTAGACTTCAGAGTGCAGTGACGCATGCATATGCACGAACCTGGCGTACAGGCGATGCATGCCAGAGCAACTGATGGGCCTGTGCCAACCATCACAGACCCAGCCAAGAGTTCAATGGTCTGGTGTCGCTGTCACCAAGCTTCATTGCCGAGTAGCAGCGTGCTTGGTTGCTATCTTCCTGATATCACGCTGGTGGCTTGTACGCCTAGGTGGCCGCGACAGCATAATGAGCTGCTCGTTCACTTTTGGAGGAGGGCTTGGACTCGCTAAGTGGGCTGTCTTTGGTATGCCCACTGCAGCTCGCACGCCTGGGTTCTTGAGGACTGCATGCCAACCAAAAATAGCAGACAAAACTCAGTCTAATTGTCCTCTGCACCTGCAACACAATGCATGCGCGTATTTACAACTAAAGAATGTTATGCTTACGGGTTGGCATTGTGCATACAATTTGAACAAGCTCGTTAAGTCGTATGTATACCTGCTGTCTGGACTAGGGAGAAAGCATTTGTTGTGAGCCAATAGCAAAAAGTTGCCTGCCAACCAACAGTGCAATCCTGCTGGGTTAGATGAGTTGATGAGCTTCAGCCAGGGCAGCAAGACAAGAAGGCCCCCTCAGTACAGATGAGCACCTTCGAGAATGAAGCTGTGAGTGGGATCATAGCCACTGCAAGTAATCGCATCAAGTTCTTCATCCTTGCTGCAGTCGCTTGATGACCCTCCATCCCCTCTGTTGCTCCCAACTGCAAACTTAAACTTCTTCCTCAGACTTTTCTCTTAAACAAGAAGTCAAGAACAAGGCAAGGACCCATACAAGCCCACCTTCTCTACAGTAATCAAAGAGCAGCCAGAAAAATGACTGTGGGCACCCTGGGCTCAGGGGTCAGGGGCTGCAGGCACGGGCATGGACAAACATCCTCCAACATTACCTCAACAGTGGCGAGGAAGGACAAGCCCGAGAGGGTGGGCATGATGTAGAACGGGTCTGGAGTGGAGAGGTCCTTGAACCAGAGTGCACCTCCTTCTGCAAAAGATGGCACGCCAGCTGCCATTCCCTGGATCTGTTCTCCCGCACAAAACCACATCAGGCACGGTAGCTCTTCAGCCCCTGTAGCTCTTAGCCCGAGGATTGCCATCACTTGCATTTACCAGTCGAGGACCTGCGGAAAGGGCAGTGCAATGGGGCGTGGCCACAGACGAGACAGGCAGAGGCTGGCCACACCGCGAAGAAGAAGCCGATGAAGAGGGGCGCTTGGACGAGGGCTCCAACCATCGGACTGAACGGGCTGGTCTTGTGCCTGTGGAATGGGCCGCAACTATCAACAGTGCAGCCCGTGCATACGACCGCTTCGGTGCAGGCATGCAGCAAAGTGACACGATGGCAGTGCCAAGTGGAGCGACTCCGAGGATGCCTCTTTCACAACAACATCCTCAAGAGGGTGCACGTCCTCTCACTCCTTGAAGAGGGCCTTGACCTCTTGTTGGTACCGTTGCATGGCCGCTGGATCCATATCCTGATGGAGCAAAGAGGGACGAGTGGGTGCCTGTAGCGGAAGCAGGCAGGCAAGCAGGCAGCAGTGGAGGCAATGGAGGCTTCCCTGACATGCAGAGACACGGGGGGTTTCGAGCACGTACGCTCTCTTTCATCCTGTTGGACAGCTTCTCGAGGTGCGGCCGGATCAGCTGCGCACAGAACAGGTGGGCTGCGGAGCTATTACACAGCGCAGTCTCAGAAGAGGACGATAGGACCAGCTAGAGTGCAAGCTGGACAACAAGGCACAAGTTCGACGCAACTTCGACGCGACGGAAGAGGGGAAGAGCAAGGCTGCGAGCTGCCGGAGACTAGGCCACGACACACCACAGGCGATACGTGGTCAGTAGGTATAGAGCGGCGCAAAGTGGGACCGGCGAAGCTCAGTGGCAGGCCTGGCGATGGAGAGGCCCCACGTACCGAGAGGCGGGCGGTGGCCCGCATCTGGTAGAGCGTGACGGGGAGGAGCGCGAAGCGCAGGGCCAGCGTGGTGGCCGCGATGGTGAGCCACCTGCGGGCACCGACGAGGAGCCGCGCTGAGGGCGCGCCCTCTCATGTGGCAACTGAGCTAACGCTCTGAGAGCCACCTACGATGATGAGGAATATCCCACAAAGCTACTGGTCCCAGGCAAAGCGCCGAGGGCGGAGCTCGAGACGGGGGGCGGGGCGCGGACGCAGGTGGGCGCCCACCAGGGGAGGGCGGTGTTGACGTGCACGGCGTCGAGGAGGTGCTGGAGCGTGGCGACGGGCAGCGCCGAGGCCGCGGCGACGGCCGCAACCTCGCTGCCGGCGGCGGCGGCGACGGCGGCGGGCAGGTCAGGCAATGGCGGCGGCAG